>JALAZF010000699.1:1897500-2435212 GCA_022829125.1 Lathyrus tuberosus | reverse complement strand
AAAAAAAACTTAAAGAAGTTGCATAAGAGAAGATGAAGAAAAGAAAATGGTAGTTGAAGTTTAAGACTCTAAATTTCTTCTACAACAATGTCTGATGCTTTAATCGGTTGAAATGCAATGTTTTTCTTGTAAAATGAAAATATTTTAAGTCTAATTAGTGCTTTTAGTCCCTTTCTTAATTTTTATCTCCGCTAACAATTTTTTAATAACTATTGTTAAACTATTAAATTTTGAAATAATATTTTACAGCCATATTTAGAAAATTATAAATAATAACTTAATTAAGTTTAAAACTTTTTAACTTGTGGTACAATTTAGAAAGTTCTTATTAAATAAGAATAGAAAATATATTTAACTTTAATATCAAGTAATAATAGAATTGAAATTTAATTAATTAAATAATTCTACACTAAAAAATAAATAATAAGTTTTTGCAATCGACACAGGAACAAAATTGCAACCATACCATAAAGTATATATTAAAACTATCGAGGAAAATAAATCACAACAAAAGTATATATTACATGATCATTTGATTGGTAAAACAAACACAATTTATTTATCCATGCTTGTTAAAAGTATACTATATCAGAGTGTTTTAAAAATCGGACCAGTCATCAAATCGGTGAGGGTACTGGTTCACTAGTTTATCAGTCAAACTACTGGGTCATTGGTCGAACCGCATGATCAAACCGGATTAAACCGGATAACTCGGTTGAATAAACCTGTCATTATAATAGGTATAAAACCGGTAAAACCGGTCAAAACCGGATGATTCAGTCTCTAAAAACTATAACTAGCACTTAAATTTTTTGAAAAGATCATATCATAAATTCACAGGTTCATAATTTAAATTCAAATTTTAAAAGAGTCTAATTATAAATTTTAAACAGAGTCTAAATTAAACAGAGTCTAATTTAAATTCATAGTTTTAATGTTAATAAAAAATAAGTTTTAATGTTAATAATTAAAACAATACAAATATTAATATTATTTTAAATAATAAATTTTCCAAGTCTGTATTTACATATATAATGGAAATCAGTTAAGTCTAAAATTATATTATATTTAGTTTCTTAATTTGTGTTCTTAAATTTCTATACAAATATTTGTATGATGGTTTTTCAATCAATATAAATACAAAATAGTAAAAATAGTTTTGTGGATATTACAAAACTTAATTTGTGTATCACTTGAATTAAATGAGTGATTACTATTATTCTTGAAGAAAAGTTCCTATGTATTTGAGTAAAAAAAATTTTAAAAAAATTTTAAAAAAAATAAAAAAATATTTTTTTTTTTAAAATAAGCAGTTGAACCGGCGGTTTGCGAAAACCGCCGGTTTTTCCGGTTCGCACCGGTTCGACGACATGTCCGATCCAGCAAGCGAACCCGGTCGGTTACCTGGCCGGTTCCCGGTCCAACCGGTCCCGACCGGCCGGTCCGGTCCGGTTTTTAAAACTATGCTATATCATGAATTTTAATTGCATATAAATTGTTTCCATGACAACAACCCATCAAGACTTTTTTTTCAAGATAAAATATATTTTTTTGTCTAGTATCTTAACCTCGGAGTTCATTTTGATTTCTTAACTTTAAAAAAATTCATATTGATCTTTTAATTCTTCAAAACATTCCATATTAGTCATTTTTGTCCTATTAGCGACGGAAAAATTCAAAGATCAGTCGCTAAATTCGTCGCTAATTAGACAAAAATGACTAATTTAAAATGTTTTGAAGAGTTAAAGAATCAAGGGTTAATACCCTTTTTGCCCCCCTGCCATATAGGCGAAATCTCAAAAACAACCCTGTAAAAAAAACCATTTGTAGATTCCCTCGTTTGGCCCCCTGAGTAGATTTGGTCAACAAAATTGATGACATGGCGCTGCTTTGTTGGCTTTTTTCTATTTTTTATTAATTTGATTACACGCGTGGCATTTTTATTAATATTTTATTGATTGCAGGTTAAAATGTCAAAATATCAAAATTTTGTCACTCATGAGAATCGTACCCATGACTTAAAGCTTACATGGGGCGTCTTCCACCACTAGGCCATCTTGATTGTTTTGTAATATTATCCCTTTTGAAAATTATATATTACATTATAAATCTGAACTAGAATTAATTATGAATTATTAATCTGAACTATTAATCTAAATATTAATAATGAATTATATATTAATATTAATACTAAAATAAAACGTTAATTAATTAATTACTGTAAATTTAATATTAATATGTTAAATTAATATTAATATTAATTTTAATACTGAATTATTTAATATTAAAACATTAATTAATACTAAATTATTAGCGTTAAATAAATGAATAATTTTTATTTAATAATTTTTTAACTAATGAAATTATTAGCGTTAAATAATTTTAACTGAACTAATGAATAATTTTTTTCTAAAATTATTTAATGCTATTATTTAAAAAATTATTTATTTATTTATTTTATTTCAAATCTATATCATAAAAACCAAATTATTTATTTTTATTTAACGTTATAATTAATTTTAAAAAAAAAATCAGTTTGTTATTAATTATTAATATAAAAAAACTGTTATTTTAATTAAAAATCTTTTAATTTTCAGTTTACTATTAATTACTAATATTTTTATTTTCAGTTTATTAGTAATTACTAATATTAAAACTACTATTATATTTATTTATTTAGTTTAGTTTTTTATTAAGAGTTGTTTAAAATAACAGTTTTTTTAAAATAGCAGTTTTTTTTAAAATAACAGTTTTTTTAAAATATTAATTATTATTATTTACTGAATTATTTTAACTATAAATATTATTTAGTTATTATTAATTTAGTTAATATTTTAGTTACAAATGGTTATTATTTTTTACAAATATCTTAACTATTTATAAATATTTAGCTTTTATTTACAGTAATTACTATTTATAAATATTTAGTTATTATTTAGTTTAATAAACTGAAATTATTATTTAGTTATTATTTACTGTAATTAATAATTATTAAAATATAAATAATAATTTAATAAATGTGTTTTAATATTAATATTTAGTAAATATTTAGAATTTAGCTACAATACAGTTACAATATGTAAAAAAATTATAGTTACAATATAATATTTACAATATGTTATTTAACTATATTCTAATAATAGTTATAGTATATATAATATAGTTACAATATATTCTAATAATAATTGATGAAAATGAAAACAAGTATGCAAATGTATAATATGTATGTTTAAAAGCAATTAAAATATAAGATAAAGGTTTTAGTCTAGTGGTAGGTGCTTAAGCGTTGAAACAAAAGGGTGTGGGTTCAATTCTTGTAGCGGACAATTTTTGAATTTTAAGCATTTCAACATCAAAAAATGACCAAATCTACTCAGGGGGGCAAAAAGAGAGAATCTATAAATGGCAGGAATAGAATCTGTATTTTTTTTTTACAAGTTATTTTTGGAATTTCGCCTATATAACAGGGGGGCAAAAGGGTGTATTAACCCAATAATCAATATAGACCTTTTAAAAATTAAAAGACCAAAATAAACATTTTTTTCAATTACAACAACGCAGTTCCAGACATGATTAGGACAAAAAGCAAATTAATAGCATTTACATGAATTCTTTTTCTCTATTTTTCCTCAATATCACAAAATCCAATGCAACTCTAGCCTCTTTGTAAAAAAGAACACCATATGTATTGACACCATTTTTCTTCAACGCCGTAGCTAGCATATTTCTGCAAAAATTTGAGTAAATATTTAGTTTAGTCTCTGGAGTTGTATAACTGAATCAGTCTAATCCTTCAAGGTATCAATATTATAAATGGCCAGTGAAATTGAAAGACGCCAATCAATTTACTGGGGTTATAATGACATTATGTTGATAATGTCACGAGTTGAAACTAAGTATATAACAATGTTAGACATGCATTTGATAGTAACTTAAGTTGGTGCTCCTTTGCAATGCTAACCATATCAATTTCATCTTTATTTATATTCTTAATTCATCAGATGTTTAGTTACTCTAATAATCATTTTATGTAAGAAACAATATGGTAAAAGTGTGATGCATTAAGAAAGTTGATGTATAAGATGAAAGTGAATAATGAAAAAGGATAATTAAATAACGAAAGACGATGAAAACAAAATGTGAAATTCTAGTTGACATTATGTTCCTTCTTCACTCTCTCTTCAGTGGTGAAAGAATTTGTGATTACCAAACAATAATTACTATAGTAGCCTTAAATATGCATAGGTTTAAATATTTAATTTTTGAAGGCAATATATTGATCAAGTACTGCATATTTCTACGCAATGCTCAAAGGTGGTTCCATAAGTTATATTCCAATTTTGTTATTATAACAACAAAGATCTGCATAATAAAATCAAATTTTCATGAGAAAGAATGATCTCGCTATCATGATAAAACATAGTTGATACTATCATGACAAAAATCATTGTACGCGATAAAAGTAGACTTGTCGATCACATCAGCCCCTTTGAATAATATGGAGAAAAGGAATAGAAAACACTTGTTTTAGTTATGAAACCCTTTGATGATCAACAATAGTTGAATGATCGTCAAGGACAAGCTCGACAAGGACAACTCAAGTCGCGAAACCATTGAGAATAAACCAACAACTAATTCTTGTCTCTACATAACACCCATTCACCTCAGTAATCTCTTATGATTCACACTCCATTGTCATAAACTTTTAAATCCCCGCCAAAAACTCTTAAACTTTTCAACTTAAAAACTCAAACTTTGAACCCAAACAAAAATTAAAGCATAACTTGTGTAGCCGTCGGGTTTTTTCGGTGACACGACCACCTTACCGCATAATTGGTGCTACTTTCTGATTTCTGTATTGATCCTATGAAGCTTGAAAGGAAGGGGAAGATATCTTAAACTAACCCTGCACGCAAATGTTTTCTTTAACAAATGCTAAGAGATCAGGGAACGGGGTCTGGTTATACAAAGGAAAGCTGTTAACACCTGTAGCGCGGTTTTTGTGGTTTCGAATCACTATCGCTTTGGTACTACAGTTCGACTCATTTTTTATCCTATTGAGCTGATTAAGGAATGGAAATAGATGTCTTCAATTAACCCTGCTTGCAAACTGAGGTTAAACAGTCAAAATTGTTGGTTTACAAATGCTATCAAATAGGGGGGGTCTCTCTTAGGTTATTTGCTTAAGAACAGAGTGTCTTGGCTGTATATGAGGCTTTTGGTTAGGATACTACACCTGATTGATTGATGTATGAGGGTACTGGGTTTAGAGTGTTTGATTAGTATGCTCGCTAAGATTTCGCAATCTTATGCCTACGTATTCCTGTTTAACGAAACAAGGAAATCAGAGCGATCGTAGTTCCTCCTATTCTATGGGAGGAAAGAGGTGTTTTGGTGTCTTGTTCAAAGCCCAAGAGTAAAGCTAAAGGTGATTTGTATCTTGTTCAAAGCCCAAGTGTGAAGCTAAAAGGGGTCCTGACTGAGAGGGATTTTGTCATCTCTAAGGAGGATTTTTTATGTTTGTATGCTGTGAGTAAAGCACCATTTGATGCTAAAAGGTTGATTGACTCAACCGGGGATTTCTTTATACAAAGCCTAAGAGGAGGCTAGAAGGTTGACTTTTCTAGGGAAAATGTTCTTTCTGTCTTGTACAAAGCCCAAGATTGAGGCTAAAAGGGGTTTGACTCAACAAGAGAGTGTTTTTATCTGTCCTGTATAAAGCCCAAGACGGAGGCTAAGAAGGGTTGACTCAACAAGAGAGTCTGAAAAGGCGATTGACTCAACAAGAGAGTCTTTTGTATGTCTTGTACAAAGCCCAAGACGGAGACTAGAAGAGATTTTGACTCAATAAGAGAGTCTTTTATACTCAACAAGAGAGTGATTATTATATGCCTCGTACAAAGCCCAAGACGGAGGCTAAAAAGGGTGATGGACTCAACAAGAGAGTCTGAAAAGGTTAGCTCTGCTGGGGAGAATCATTTGTACAAAGAACAAGAGGAGGCTGACTTACTACTGAGGATTATTGAGATCCCGAAGCAGGTCCAAGTGTGAGGAACTCTCATGAGAGAGACCGGGTTTCTTCCTATGTTTTAGAAGGAACTTAGGAATGTCTATGAGACTCAAGGGGCTTAGACTGTCCAAGTCTAGAGTTTTATCTTTTGTACAATGCCTAAGAGGAGGCACGGGCATTAAGGGATGAGAATCAACCCTAAAATGGTCGGTGTTTTGACACTGGAAAGACTGCTCTAGCAAAGGATGACTAAGTTCTGTCTTATACCTTTAAGAGGTCGTCAGGGTCCTTGTATTAAGCCCAAGAGAAGGCATGAGAACTTCTAAGAAGCCGAAGGATCCTTGTACAATGCCCAAGAGAAGGCGGGGATGCTTTTAGGAAGCCTGTGGGTCCCCAAACCAAGATAAGTTCAAGAAATGCAATTCACAGAGAAGAGATCATTCCAGGAAAGTTCGAGGATTTGGAAGAAACTCAAGAGATGCCATTCACGGAGAAAAGATCATCTCTTGGAAGTTAGAGTTTCTTTGACAATTTCTAGGGTTACAGTCTGAGAAAAGGTTCACCGAGAATACTGTCTTTCTCTTTGTTCCATATTGTTTAACCCCAAGAGGAGGGAAGACTGTATCTAGAATCCTACGGGGGATCTAGTTTTGTTTGTATTCAAGAGTGACCAACGGGGCTTTACCTAGTTCTAGACGTAGTTTCCGGGGAAAACTCTAAATAGCTATACTAATATATATATATATATATATATATATATATATATATATATATATATATATATATATATATATATATATATATATATATATATATATATATAGTTGATATATGACAAGTATTTTAAAAGGATATGAAAGAAGACTAACCATGCGCAGCTTCCCACAATACAGTTATATATATATGACATGTATTTAAAAGAATGAAAGAAGACTAACCATGCGCAGCTTCCCACAATACAGTTATATATATATATATATATATATATATATATATATATATATATATATATATATATATATATATATATATATATATATATGAAAGCAGATAAAAGAAAGCGGATAAACACTTACCTGTTGTAGAACTTCCATGTTGTTTTGTTAGTTGTTCAACAAAGAAATTAAAGAAAGTTTTGATAACAACTATATGTGAATTCAAAATCAAAGGAGAATGTATTTTGAAAAGATATTGGGGCTTACAGCTCTAGGAGAGGCCCGGATAATTTGTTTGAAAACAGAAATCGCGCCGAGGTTTTTGAAAACACAGTGGGTCTTATACAACGAATGAGGCCCAAATTATTTTGGTTTTCAAAAGGGGTTGGGTCTTACACTCTATTAGAGGCCCACAAGTGATTTTAAGAAAAAGAATGGGACTTATAACTCGAGGAGAGGCCCAGATGATTTTTGAAAAAGGCGACGATCGCGCCGAACTTTGAAAAATATACAGAGAGACTTATACAATGTGTGAGGCCCAAATTATTTTATGTACAAGAGGGGTGGGTCTTACACTCTACTAGAGGCCCAAAAGATTGTTTTTTGTAAAGAAAAGTGGGACTTATAACACGAGGGGTAGGCTCAGATGAAATGTTTTGAAAACGACGATCATGTCGCGGTTTTAGAAAACATAGTGGGACTTATACAATGTATTGAGGCCCAAAAAGGTTTTTATTTACAAGGGAATGGGACTTACACTCTATTAGAGGCCCAAAAGTGTTTGAAAAAGATTTGTTTAGGGTGATTAAAATCAAACCCTAAATTAATTTCAAAAGTGTATTTTGATTAAACAAAAATTCAATTAAAATGATCAAAATTATCAAACATGTGTGAGAAACAAGTTGTGATCTTGGATTAATGTTTGAAAAATCATGTTTTTATCCACAAAATGATTGGAAACCAATTAATTTTGGAAAATCAAGAGAGAAAAAATAATTTAAATGTTAAAAAACAAGTAAAAATTAATTCTTTGCAAAAATATAAAGTATATGAAATAAATAATATTTTTGGGAAATTTTGGTAAAATAAAATATTTTAACATTTTTGCTTAATGACACTTTTGGTCCCTATGTTTTGGCCAACTCACGAAATTGGTCCCTATGGTTTAAAATTGAACGAACTAGTCCCTAAACTATAATGTTTTATGCAGTTTTAGTCCTTATTTCCCATTTCCCCCTCCCTAAAATTCAACAGTGAGTTGGGAATAAGGACTAATTCGTTCAATTTTAAACCATAGGGACCAATTTCGTGAGTTGGCCAAAACATAGGGACCAAAAGTGTCATTAAGCCTAACATTTTTGTGAATTATTAAAAAAAGAATCAACTCAAAATTATTAAAAACCAGAGAGAAATTAATTTTTGAATCAATTAAATAAAATCACAAAAATTCAAATATTTGAAAATTCAAAAAAGGGCGCCAAGAACACCAAGTTCTTGCCCGCGCCCTCTGTTTTGCCCATATTTACGTTTTCCATCCAATCTCACTGAATACTTGATGAAATCACACAATCCACATATCAATCTGCTCGATTTCACCTCACGATCATGTCTATGGTCTTTAATTTCATTTATTTTAAGCATGGAATAAGAAATCAAGACAAATCCTCAAGAACCTTAAAATTTGCATGAAGGCTGAGAATTTTCATACACGATTCAAACAAAGCAATTAATTGAGGGGAAACATTCTATGCATGATTATAAACATTTGGCAAAAGTATTGTGCGAGGAAATATGAATATATTAAGAGATGACCAAGTTTAGGCTTACTTGAAGGTCGTGACAGCAAGAGTAATGCGATTTTTGAGTTGGAGGTGTTACAGATGAGTTGTGATAATTTGAACAGCTTCCCTACACCATATGGGATGTGTTTGAATGCTTGGACCTGATTGGAAATAGCTGGATCACTTCATGGCATCTCAACTGCAACTTGGTTGAAAACATGAGCAACTGGCTGGTGATTCTGAGAAATCAGTGTTACAGTTTTGTGTTTAGTGTTTGGATCACTTCTATATGATGTTTATGAGGTGTGTGTGTGTGTGATTGGTTTGGTTGGAATTGCTCTTAAACTCAAAACCCGATAGTGACTTGCTTTGGAAGGCAATTTTGGAGTGAAAGAAGAGATTTTTGAGGAAAGCATCTGTTTGATGGCTTTGGTGTACTTAAACTAGGCACAAGTGAGCTCTATTTATAGTAGAGCAAGTTTGTTTTGCAAGTAATAGTGAATGGCAACTGTTGCAGAGGTTTGGCAAATGTTGATCAATATGAATCCAAGTCTCCTCTAGCCATTGACTAGAGGTTAGAGCACAGGCATGTGGTTCCCTAGTTCAGAGATCATCCTTGACTCATTTAGTTGGAAAAGGCTCAGTCTATGCCACCTTGGTGTATCCATTGAATGCTTCAAAACAAAATTGGAGTCTTGTCTCCTTTTTAGGCATTTTAGGTTTGGCATGCTACTTTTAGTTCCAAAGACTTTGGAGGCTTATGGATCAGAGTTGGTTCCTCCTTGGTCTCCCTCTGAGGTGTTCAGATGAATAGACTTGTTTTTCATTTTCACAAATTGCTCAAATCGAGCAAAATGCACAAATCTGCCTTGTTATGACAGTTGCAGCAAGGCATATTGCCACTGTCATAACTTCTTGCTCAGATTGAGTTTGATGGAGTTCTTAGCCATTTTGGAAAGCTCTCATGTGATACAACACATGTGTGATCATAGTTTGTTTTGACACTTTTTGGATCCAAGTGAAAAATGCCCTTACATTTTGGAAAAAGTGAAACAAATTCTGACTTAGTGAAAATTTCACTAAGTGTTGGAAAAAGTGACATTTCATGTTTTCAGCCATTTTGATCCAACCATAACTCAAAATCCATGATGAATTGGAATGAGCTGTAGTTGACACTTTTAAAGTATGTCATCTTTGGATCAGCCAAAATGGTTGCTTGGATCTCAAGTTATGATCCTTGGAAGTTGGTACCCTAGCCACTTTGTTCCATAGCTTAGAAAAATTCTAAGTTTTTATGGTTACCCCTTTTACAAGTTATCCCACTTTCTTTGGTTTTTCTTGATGAATGGTGATTCAAATCACACATTAACATCATTTTAGGGTCAAGGAACCATAATTGTGAAAAATCTCAAAAAGTCAAAGTTTGACTTTTGTGCACAGTTGACTTTTTGTCAGATGAATTCCAAACTGTACGATCCTTTATGAAATCAAGTCCTTGACCTAAATAAAACTTGATAGACATGTTCCATGGGTGTTATAGGGTGTATTGAATCATGTCCCAAGGTTTGGGAGCATGCCTGGGTCAAAAGTCAAAGGTACAGTTGACTTTTCTCGCGAAACCCTAATTGTGGTCCTGATGAAGTTGAAACTTGTTGATCAAGTTTCTTGAATTAATCCATTATTGTAAATGGATCAATATAGTGTATTGGAGACCCTCAAATCATGTCTTGAGGTCTTGGCTCATTTTTTGTCCCAGAAGTCAACTTAGGGGTGAATTAGGTCAAGAAACCCTAATTCCTGATTTTTGGTAAATGCATCCCCTGAGGCTAAATTGACTGGATAATTGGGTCCATGATGTCCTTTGGATCATCTTAGGTTGTGCTTTGAAGCATTGGCTCATGCCCAGATGAAAATTTCCATCTGGAGGCCCTGGTCGACCAAAAACCTAATTTGGTGACACTGGTGATCTTGAGGCTTAATCCACTTGGAATGTTGCAACCTTGTGCTTAATTCTTGATGTGGAAGTCCTCTTGATCCTTTGTGGGTGTTTAAGAGGTTAGACAAGTTGAAGATCATGTCATTTCTTGATTGATCCTTTGTCTAAGTACCCTGAGAGGGCTTGAAACCCTAATCTTTGAGTGTAGTGAATGCTCAATAATCCTTGAGGAGACTGAGGAGGCATGATGGTTCATCCATATTGTGATGATGATTTTCACAATGATGTTAGTGGTCAAAATTTAGGGTATGACAGATGCCCCTATTTAATCTTCTTATACCTGAAGGTGTGAATGGCGAAGGTATTCGGGCATTCGGGGTGCAAGAGGATTAAATATCGGAATACCCAAAATTTTGATGGTGGTTATGAATGGAAGTTTGCCCATCCAACTACCAACTTTGAATTCTGGGCATCCTGAGCTTTCGTTGAAGATTACCTTGACTGAAGTTTTCCTGACGGATGATATAATTGCTGCTGAGGGCTTTGCCCCTTTGTTGGACGTAGTTACTTGCCATTATCCCTAACTTTTGCCTGGATTGTACTTTGAGGTTTCCAATCCACCGGGATGAGTTTTGATTATGTCTCTAATTTTTGCCTGGACCGCCCTTTCGGGTTTTCAATCCACCAAGACGTTTTTTTTTATTTAGGCGAAGTATTTCTTGACTACGTCAACATTTGTGGGGTCGGCAAATTCCTCTCCGTCCATGGTTGCGAGTCTCAAGGCGCCGCCTGAGAAAGCTTTCTTGACCACATAGGGGCCGTCATAATTCGGAGTCCATTTGCCCCGGGAGTCAGTGAGGAATGATTGTATCTTTTTTAGCACGAGGTCTCCTTTTCTAAAGACGCGAGGTCGGACCTTTTTTTCGAACGCTTGCTTCATTCTCTGTTGATACAACTGACCATGGCATAGTGCCGTTATTCACTTTTCTTCGATTAGATTCAGTTCGTCGTGTCGACTTTGACACCATTCAGCTTCTGTTAGCTTAGCTTCCATCAATACCCGGATTGATGGGATCTCTACTTCTACGGGAAGCACTGCCTCCATGCCATATACTAGAGAGAAAGGGTTGCCCCTGTTGAAGTGCGGACAGATGTACGATAACCGTGAAGAGTAAAGGGTAGCATCTCATGCCAGTCTTTGTAGGTTATAACCATCTTCTAAACAATCTTCTTGATGTTCTTGTTAGCCGCTTCTACCGCTCCGTTCATCTTGGGTCGGTAGGGAGATGAGTTGTGGTGTTCGATCTTAAACTCAGTGCACAACTCCTTCATCATCTTATTGTTCAAGTTAGATCCATTATCAGTAATGATCTGGCTTGGAACACCATATCGGCAGATAATGTTGTTTTTGATAAATCGGACCACCACTTGTCGGGTTACGTTGGCGAATGACGCTGCTTCGACCCACTTGGTGAAGTAGTCAATGGATACCAGGATGAATCGATGTTCGTTCGAAGCCTTGGGCTCAATCATACCAATCATGTCGATTCCCCATATGGAAAAAGGCCATGGGGAAGATAAAACTTTGAGATGCTTTGGCGGTATATGGATTTTGTCTGAGTATATCTGACACTTGTGACACCTCCTCATGTACTTGTAGCAGTCGGATTCCATTGTCAACTAATAGTACCCTGCTCTTAGAATTTTTCTCGCCATTGTGTGTCCGTTGGCATGAGTGCCAAAGGATCCTTCATGAGTGCCATTGTATGTCAAAGTTTCTCTTATAGAGTGTATCACCGCTCAGGAAGAAGTTTTTGGCCAGTCTTCTGAGGTTTTTTCGGTCCTTTCTGGATGCCCATAGTGGGTACTCCAGTTTCTAAAGGAAGCATTTGATATCGTGATACCAAGGTTTGTCATCTATGACTGCTTCAATCGTGAAGATGTAGGCGGGCCGTTCAAGGCGCATTATGTCGATCTTAGGTATGTCATTCCATTGACCTACACTAATCAAGGAAGAGAGAGTGGCTAATGCATCAGCCATGTGATTCTCTTCACGAGGGATATGATGAAACTCGACTCTATCGAAGAAGGGTAACAACCTTCTCGCGTAATCTTTGTAGGGAATCAATCCTGATTGGTATGTGTTCCAATCTCCTTTGATCTGATTGATAACCAGGGCTGAGTCGCCATATACATCCAAGTTCTTGATCCTTAAGTCGATCGCTTCTTCGAGACCCATGATACATGCTTCGTATTCGGCCTCGTTGTTTATACACTTGAATGTCAGTCTAGCAGTGAAAGGAATGTGGGTACCCTGGGGTGTTATGATGATTGACCCAATTCTATTTCCGTAATGATTGACAGCTCCGTCAAAGATAAGTCCCCATTGGGAACCTGGTTCTGGCCCTTCACTGGGTAGCGGTTCATCGCAATATTTCATTTTTATATACATTACATCTTCGTCTGGGAAGTCAAATCTGACTGACTCCTGATCGTAAATCGGTTGATGAGCCAAATGATCGGCTAAAACACTTCCTTTGACGGCTTTTTGAGCATGGTACTCAATGTCGTATTCTGATAACAATATCTGCCAACGGGCAATCCTTCCCGTGAGAGCAGGTTTTTCAAAGACATACTTGATTGGATCCATTTCAGAGATTAACCAAGTAGTGTAACGAATCATGTACTGGCGGAGACGTTTAGCTGCCCAAGCCAAAGTACAGTAAGTTTTCTCGAGCATGGTGTACTGAGTTTCACATTCGGTGAATTTTTTGCTCAAATAGTAAATGGCTGATTCTTTTCTTTTTGTTTCATCTTGTTGCCCAAGTACACAACCCATCGAGTCTTCCAAGACTGTCAGGTATATGATCAGTGGTCTTTCTTCCACTAGAGGTGATAGAATCGATGGGTTCAACAGGCATTCCTTGATACCGTCGAAGGCAGTTTGGCAGTCTTCTGTCCAAACGCAATCCTGATTCTTTTTGAGTAATTTGAATATTGGTGCGCATGTCGCGGTCATGAGGAATATAAATCTGGAAATGTAGTTCAGACGTCCCAGGAATCCCCTGACTTGTTTTTCATTCTTTGGAGAAGGCATTTCATGAATGGCCTTGACCTTGTCAAGATCAACCTCAATTCCTTTCTGGCTGACGATGAACCCTAAAAGCTTCCCTGAACGGACACTGAATGTGCACTTATTGGGATTCAAGCGGAGTTTGTACTTTTTCAAACGCTCGAATAGCTTTGACAGGTGGTTCATATACTCCTCTTCTGTTTTAGATTTGGCAATCATATCATCGACATATACCTCGACTTCTTTATGTATCATGTCGTGAAACAGAGTAGTCATGGCCCGTTGATAGGTCGTACCGACGTTCTTTAAGCCGAACGGCATTACCTTGTAACAAAAAGTGCCCCATGGGGTAATGAAGGAAGTTTTCTCCATATCTTTCGGTGCCATTTTGATCTGATTATAGCCCGGGAATCCATCCATGAAGGAGAATACTTTGAACTTTGTTGTACTGTCTACCAGCATGTCAATGTGTGGTAAGGGAAAGTCATCTTTTGGACTTGCTTTGTTCAGATCCCTATAGTCTATACACATTCTGACCTTTCCGTCTTTTTTCAGAACTGGCACTATGTTGGCTAGCCATTGAGGATATTCTGACGTGGCAAGGAAGCCCGCGTCAATTTGTTTCTGTACTTCCTCTTTGATTTTGATGGTCATGTCTAGATGAGTCCGTCTCAGCCTTTGTTTTACCGGCGAACATTCTGATATCAATGGTAGATGATGCTCCACGATGCTGGTATCCAACCCTGGCATGTCCTGGTAGGACCAACCGAATACATTGGGAAACTCTTTGAGAAGTTTTATCAAACCTTCTTTGGCAAATGGACTGAGTAGTGCCCCAATCTTGACTTCTATTCTATCTTCCTCTGAACCCAAGTTGACCGTTTCTAACGGCTTTTTGTGAGGTTCAATGGTCCTTTCCTCTTGTCTGAGTAGTCGGGAGATCTCTTCTAGAATTTCTTCGTCATTTTCTTCTTCAGCCTCAAATACCGGGAATTCAAAGTTGGGAGAAGGCATTAGATCATATGTTTCAATGGGGTTTACAATAAGCAATCGGCATGACGTGATGATTTGTGTTTAGAAGAGATAGAGAGAATGCAAGAGTGTGAGCAGTGTTTTTTTTAACAAGGTTTGTTTTTATTATTTGAATTGTTTTTTAGGATTACCATTTTCTGAAAAAACAAAAAGAGAAAACAGCAATAAGATGCGAAAATTACAGAACGACGTTATTTTATTTATGATTTAGTCAATTCTTGAAACTACAGCCCTATAAAACAAAACTCTGACGCTTTGGGCGGAGCGAAGAGGGATATTTACAGAAAGTGAGCCCTGTCAAAACATCTGTTTCACCTGGGCAGGGTGAAAGGTTAAGATAAAGACGACAATTACTTAGACTTATGAACAACTTTCGGAACATTGAATGCAACCCATTGGCGGCGAACTCCTCGGTGAATCACAAAGTCAGGTACCTTCCTTCTTAGTTTTTCCTTAGAAATGACGTTGATTTCTAGTGGAGCAGGATCGTTGGAATCTGTCTCCCAGACAGAGTTGTCGTAGGAGGATTCTTTAGCTGAATTTTGCATAGTTTTTGTGCTCTCAGGTATATCTCCCCATCCAATGGGCTGGATGTCTTCGAGCCTAATACGAGAGCTTTCAGGAGCGGTGTATTTGACCATGTAGTCGTATTTACCACTCGGTTGTCCCAAAGTGTCCCAAACTTCTTTGGAACTGGAGGATTCATCTCTTTCAATGACGTTGACCTCGGGAAAAGCATAGTTGATGAATTCTAGTCCTACAAACTTTGCAAATTCATCGTCATGTTGGGTATTTTCAGAATATCCTGAGTGTTAGTCTCATGACATGATGGGGACGCGGGTATTCTTTTTAATGATGCTTAACTTATTTTCATTGTTCGGCTGATTCTCTTGCCCCGAGTCTCCTGGGTACGGCTACCAGATAGGCAGGCCATCCATCGGGCTATAATAGTCGTGGTCAAAGTTGTCCTTCATCAGAGTGTCCTCCTCTAATGAGTTGGCGGAGCACGACATCCTTTCGGATCACAATCTCCGTATATCATTTTGACGTCTGACCTTGGTATAAATCTCGGACTCTACGCAGGATAGCAAAATGGTGTAGGCATCTCTCCCTAAGACATATAACCGTCCTCGTTGAGATAGGACTTCCATTCTTCCTCTGTATCAGAGGAATCACCTTCGTTGATGTTAAGTTCTTCTTGAGATACTGGGTGAAGGAAACCTCCACTGTTGAAGAAGTCTTGAATGGGATGAAAACTTTCATCATTGGTAGTAGTCTGGATACAGGTTGGGGAAAAGCCAAGACCTTTCTTCGCTTTGTTATCAGTAGGAATGACAAGTTGTCCCCATCCTTTTGCATTGTTACTTTTGATCGCTTTGAGAGCATCTTTGTACGAGGAAATCGACGTTCCTCTTTCTGATTGATTGTCATTGCTCACCAAAAGTGCTTGGAACTGGGTTTCGATTACCTCATCTGGTTCTACACAAGTGGATGACGATAAGTTACTCACAATCAAGGCCTGCTCTCCGCAGACCGTAATGAGTTGGTCGTTCTTGACAAACTTCAGCTTTTGGTGAAGCGTCGAAGTGACTGCCCCAGCCTCGTGTATCCAAGGTCTTCCTAACAAGCAACTGTATGTTGCCCGGATGTCCATGACATGGAAAGTGACTTGGAAGGTGTGAGGACCGATAGTTATGGGAAGGTCGAATTCGCCGATAACAGTTTTATGGGATCCGTCAAATGCTTTGACGGTGACCTCACTGGCTCTCATCGGAGATCCCTTATATGATAATCACATCAATGTAGACTTCGACATTACATTTAAAGCTGATCCGGTGTCTACCAGTATGCTGGCTAGAGCATCGTCCTGGCAGTTGACTGTAATATTGAGTGCCATGTTATGATTCGGGCCCTCTTCTGGTAGTTCCTCATCACTAAATCCCAAGTTGTTGCAGGAAGTGATGTTAGAGGCGATGTTGTCGAATTTCCTTATCGACACATCTTGTTCCACGAAGGCCTGCTCTAAAACTTTCTGTAGAGCTTCCCTGTGAGCTTCGAAAATGAGTAAAAGTGATAACACTGAGATTTTTGAAAGAGTCTGCAACAGTTGATTGACAATCTTGTATTCACTCTTCTGGATGAGCTTTAGCATCTCATCGTTGTTCTTTGAAAGGTCGGGATCATTGGATTGACCGACTGGTTGATTAGGAACTTCTGCTTGAGGTTCCCTTTCCTTACTGGGTTCTCCAACTCCTCGGTTGAAGATACGACCACTCCGCGTTACTCGACTGATGTCTGCAATATTCACGATGGAGGGTAATGGAGTTTCCTTTCCATTCTCAATTGTTGTTGCACCGTATTTGTAAGGAATAACCTTAGTTGATTCATACGGTAAAGGTTCTGGTAGATAGATAACTACAGGAGCCTTCTGATTCTTCTGACCATCGTAAGTAATTTCAATCAGTTCCTGGTTGGGAACTTTCGATTCGTCCAGTAGAGGGATTATGGCACAAACATTTTTGGTCCTCTTATGATCAGAGATTACGACAATGTCTTTGATTTGATCAGCGAAATAGTCTGGCGTCCAGTTGATTGACCCAGAACTTGGATACGGTCGAATCTCTTTGTGATCCAATTGACCCTGAAGGGCTGCTCGCACGAGGTAACACCCTTGATTATCTTCTGAGCAAATTCTACAGTGTTCATAGTTGTGTGGTGGCACCTGGCCACATCCGCTCTGTATGCAGTGTGACCTTACTAGATCAGCTTCTATTGACCGAACATCCTGACTTTGATGCATAGTAGGGTTCCCATTAGTTATGTTAACTTGTTGTGTGTCTTTATCCATATAGATCGGAAGCCACCAATGGTTCAACAAGTGTTGTAAAGTCCTTTGAACGAGAGTGCATCCTTGGTCACTCTCACGGCATACTGCACAGTTCTGATAATTATGCGAAGTCAGGAAACCAAGCTGGTATTCATCAAGCGGATATCAAAGATTTGAATCATATTCACTTGATACCGATTTATATCACGGTAATTCTGAATCCATCCATGATCCATCTGACGCTGAAGGGCCTCTTGTACAAAAGAGCATCCCTGGT
This sequence comes from Lathyrus tuberosus, assembly GCA_022829125.1. Taxonomy (NCBI): domain Eukaryota; kingdom Viridiplantae; phylum Streptophyta; class Magnoliopsida; order Fabales; family Fabaceae; genus Lathyrus; species Lathyrus tuberosus. The sequence goes on along the minus strand of JALAZF010000699.1, from coordinate 2,417,341 downwards.
TGTTTACCGAGCAAATCAGACAGACCTCGTAGTTGTGCCGTGGCAGATCATAATGTTGGCTTTGCCTTGAGTGCATTGCCACCAAGTTGACATTCATCGCACGGATGTCGTGGTTCTGAATGATGTTGGAATTCGAATAAGTCATGTTGACCTCACGAATTTGGTGATCCTGGATCTATCCGAGATCCGACTGTTCCTGCAGAGCTAATTGAACCACAGAACATCCTTGATTATTTTTAGAGCAGATATCACATTGATGATAGTTGTGAGGTGGTATATGACCGTATCCACTCTGTCTGCGATGCATCTTGACCAGGTTGGCCCTTAATAAGAGTACGTCATGAATTTGATAGTTGTGGTTAGATTCTCCCTCTATCAAATTGACTGCAGCTTTCTTGTGTTGAGGCTGCGGGTTCGTGAGAACATTAGGATTTGTATCCTTAAAGGATAAGACCCCGCCCCTAACAAGCTTCTGTACGTCGGATTTGAAGCTGAGACAGTTTTCTATGTTATGCCCTGGACCTCCTTGATGATAAAGGCAAGTCTGATCCGCTTTGAACCAGAAGGGCGGCTTTTCCGGTATTGTGAGAGGAGCCCTGGTTTGGACGTGCCCCTTGACCAGTAGTAGTTGAAATAGTTCGGCGTACAACATTGGTATAGGGTCGAACCCCGGAGGTCGTGTTATACGGTTGTTGTTGTACGGAGGACGAGCCTGCTGAAGAGGTTGTTGTGTCCTTTACTGAAATTGTTGTGAATTAGGTTGGCTCTGAGCAATCTGAGGTTGATACGTAGGAACAGGCGTAGGGTTGATAGCAGGAGTTACAGCTGCTACTGGTTGGTACCGTCACCTTTGCTTTCTGAGAGAGATATTCCCAATATCTTGCACTTTTTTCTTAGGGAAAGCACTACCGTATCTTTTTGTACTGCTTGATGATCCGGCATCTTTAACCAGACGTCCTTCTCAGACTGCCTCTTCAAGGAGAACTCCCATGCCGACCATTTCAGTAAAGTCGTTGGGCGCACTGGCAACCATTCTATCGTAATAAAATGAGCTCAAGGTCTTTAAGAAGATTTTTGTCATCTCTTTTTCCTTAAGAGGTGGACAAATCTGGGCGGCGATTTCACGCCATCTCTGAGCATATTCCTTAAAGGTTTCCTTGTCCTTTTGTGACATTGATCTGAGTTGATCTTTTTCCGGTGCCATGTCTAGATTATATTTATATTATTGAACGAAGGCAGCGCCAAGATCTCTGAAAGTGCCGATCTTAGTGCGGTTTAAACCCATGTACCATTTGAGTGCGGCACCAGTTAAACTATCCTGAAAGTAATGGATCAATAGCTCTTGGTTCTTTGTCTGAGTTGACATTCTCCGAGCGTACATCACTAAATGACTCTGAGGGCAAGAATTACCCTTGTATTTTTCAAATTCGGGCACTTTGAATTTGTGCGGAACTTTTACATTGGGGACCAAACAGAGGTCTGCGGTGTCCTTTCCAAATAGATCTTGACCGCAAAGGGCTTGCAGTTCCTTCTGCACTTCCAAGAACTGTTCCTGGAACTCCTTCATTCTGTCGAACATACTTTCGTTTCCACCAGAAGGTATCTATGGAATCTGTCCTTCCGGGACAGCGTGTACCACGGGTGGTGGTACAATCATTATGGCCGTGAATCTTGGTGCCTCCCGAAGTTTGTAACCTTCATGAGTTGTTGTCATGCCCCTGGCATCTTTGTTTTCCCGAAGTTTGTAACCTTCAGGCCCAGGGGTTCCTGCTGCAGTTTACGGATCTTCAGTGATCGGTGGAGTATATCCTTCCGGGATATAGTTAATAGGCATGCCCCAGGGACGATCTTTCGGCATTTTATACCTAGGATCATACTTCTCCACTATGGACGTTAATGTGATCTCTGAGATCACAATCCTTTGTTGTTGCATCTGAGCTTCTGCTAGAGCTTGCATGTCGTTATAAAACTTTCTCAGATCTTCTTTCAGAGTGTCGATCTCTTCTCTCAACTCTCTGTTCTCTTCCTCAAGATTATTCATCTTTTTCTGTCAGTTGGCCCGAGTATTGTACGAATGAGACAGTTTGACTCTAGAATCGAGACACAAACGTGAGATTCGTAGGTAAGAAGAATGTGTTAAGCGAGAATGATGATTGATATGCAATGATTATATTAATTAATTTTTTTGTTTAATCAAAATAAACTTCGACAATTGGATTACAAATATCAAACAGTGGGGAAACCCCGTTTTATTGAATTCAAAGATTGCGGAAATGGAAATACAGTAGATTACAAAGTGCTGAAAAAGGAAATGTCTAAGCTAATGGATCCTGAGTCCTCTCTGAGGAGGGCTCAGGTGCTGGTTCTGGTACTTTCCTTTTCTTTGACCGGGGCTCTTGAGTCGTTGTCGGGTTGTCATTCCTTTGCCAAGTGAAAGGAGCGAGCAAATTCCTTTGGTCTTCTTGATTCTCTATAGCATGTTGCTCTAAAATCTCGATCAGAGCATCCTTTTCTTTTAATAGTTGTTGTATTTTGCTACACTCCACACTGAGAATACGGTACTTGTTCTTCCAAGACCTCCTCTCCTGTTGAACTTTATTGAGTGTAACCTGAAGTTTTTCCGTATCAGACATAAAGTAAAGGATAGGGTCCCTTAACGGAAGAACTTCTTGACGAGGGTAAGACATCCTCAGCTTGAGAGCTCTAGTTTGTACCCAGTGGAGATAAGGTTCCACCGAGACACAGTCCGGTTTTCCTAGAGACTCTCGTCCTTTCCTATGAACATGTTTCCAGGCATGCATTATTTTTGTCTTTAGTGCTCTGTCGTTTTCTCCTTCCTTGAAGAAAAGAGCTTCCAGATGAACATTACGCGGGACATGTCTCATCGGGTATCCAAATTGACGACGAACTAAAACTGGATGATAATTAATTCCTCCTTTAGTTCCTATGAGGGGTACGTTAGGGAAATTTCCACAACGGTCAATGATTCTGATCCCGTCATAGATTCGGTTGTACCAATCTATGTCGGAGTTGGTAAGAGCCATGACTCTCTGCGACCAACATAAAGAACTCTTAGGATCCCAAAATGCAGCATACTTGGGCAAATGGGAAGTGAACCATTTGTACATCAGGGGTACACAACATGTGATCGTTCCTCCGCTATACAAATTCCTTAGATGTACAGAATGATACGCATCTGCGAGCAAGGTTGGTACAGGGTTTCCAATCAGAAAAACCTTAATAGCGTGGATATTAACGAAGTTATCAATGTTGGGAAACAGAAATAACCCGTAGGTAAGCAAAACAAAGACGCTCTCGAAAGCAGTCACGTTCCCTATACTAGCGAAGTACAGAGCTTTCTTTACCAAAAACTTGGCCGGTAAACCCGAGATTCCACCCTTAGTGGTCATGTGAGTCTTGACTTCCGACTCGTCCAAATAAATTGCTCTTGCAATGGTTTGATCCTTTGGAATTTCTTCCAGTCCAGAAAAGGGAGCTTGGTCAGTGATGGGTAAATCATTCAGGTGAGAATACTCCTCCAGCGTTGGTGCGAGCTGGTAATCCAGAAATGTGAAACAGTGATAGACCGGATCGTAGAACTGAATGAGCGTAGCCAGGATTCCTTCGATTACATGGACCCTTAACAGAGACAGCAGTCCTCCGTACTTAGCTCTGAATGCCTCAGGGTTGGTGATCATCCTTTCCAACCCTCTTAAATCCTCTAGTTTTGGAACCTTGAAGGTATACTTGTGAGTCTTCCTTCTACCGAAATCCATAACGCAATCTTTTTCTCTGGCATTTGCAATCATTGTCTTAATTTAATTTGAAAAAGAGAGACTAGAAGAGAAGTTTTTTTTAATGTTTTTTTAATGAAATGAATGCATGAATGCAGCACACAAAAACATAGAAAAAACATGGGGTCAAAGGGTCGGTGTCATGAAGTCAAGGCTCTACCCATCCCCAAAGGTTTATACTGGTGATTTTTTGTACCTGTCCTCAAAATCACTGACCCCTCTTGGGATAACGACAACAAGCGGATCGCCAACGAGCTGTAGTATCTTAGAGTAGTCTCAAATGAGGGTAGTATCGCGTGACAACTATTTTCGATAGCTTCCGCACTACAAAATGGCTTTAGTCTACTAAAATCCTCAGCTTCTCAGATAACCCAATCGAACAATCTGCTTTCAACAACCGAAGTCGTATAGGCATTGAATCCGCAAAGGGCATTGATAACACTATTTTGGTGTGTTACTCTTAACTAATTTTATGACAATTCTAGATCATGATTTCATTTTTACAGCATGATTTTAAGATGTTTTTGCACTATTAAAGCTTTAAGCACTTTATGTGTCTCTTTTACGTTTTCATTGTGTTTGTACTTTAAAAGTAAAAAAGATGATAATGAGAAGAGGCATAACCCCAGTTGCCAGAATCTGGAGCAGCATTAGGAGCTATTTGGATGAATGATGGTTTAATTAGCCATTTCACCAAGAGAGTTAGAGAACTAATGATAGAAAAAACCATGAACGCTTAGGGCTCACGTGGCAGCACTATGAAGAGCGATGGAGAAAAAGGAAGGGATAAGATCAAGCAAGCTAAAGGACAAAAGGTAGTACGGTGGGGACCACTCAGCAGAGGACGCCCAGCACCAGCATCACCAGCCGTCTGCTCTGCTCCACCAGCCTGCTCCAGCCGCCTGCTAAAAGCAAATGTGTCTCCCACCAACATCTGTACCAGATTGCTTGCAAAGGAAGGATTGATGGACAACTGTCCCACATGAAGGAGTTGATTTGGGCCTAACCTTATTTTCCTCAAGAGACCCACGATCCAAGAAAGGAGGAACCACCACTTCCACTCATCACTATTTAAAGAGGACTTGTGCATTGAAAGCGGAGAGAGACAAGAAATTCCACACACAACAATATTTTATTTTCAGTATTCTTAGTATTTTCAGTTCTAGAGTTTGAGTATTAAGTAGAGAGTATTCTCTTTCTCTCCAGACCTGTACACTCTGCTGAGAACTGTCGTGACTGAAGAGAGCTATTGTTGTTTATCCAACGCAAGAGATCTCCAAGTTATTAGTAGGTTGCATTTCTTTACTACACTTTGTAAGATGATGTTCCCTCCTAATTTCATTCCACTAGTTTATACTCAGCTCACTATGAGCTAAATCTTTGTTTGATGAGACTAATGAAGTTAGTATAAAAGTGTTTTTATGTTAATATGATGTGTTGGATAATGTCTTATTTTGTTATGTGTTTTTATGCTATAAACTTGGTTCTTAGAGTGATCAACTAGGAAAAAAGTACAAGCTTGTTGTTGAGAGAGATCCAATAAACAAGTGGATTTCATAACAAAAGTGGTTAATAAAGTAGGATAGAGATATTCACTTAATTCAACTTGCTTAGAAATAAGAAGTTGAGACCGCAAAGACTTTTCAGAATTAAAACCAGACGTATTTTAGGGTTACAAGTGAGACTTAGATATTTGTTCTCTTGCCCTAGTTATACATGTTTTTGATGTTGTAGAGATACACTCCTAGATCACGTTCTGACCTTTTGAGGCACGACTCTTCACATCACAAAGACATTTCAAGCATTATATACTAATGGATTTAGTTCATCAACTATTCTCTCTGATATTTTTAACTCCTTTAGTTTTAAGTTATTTTAGTTGTTTGTGTGTGCTCTTGTTCCTTATTCTCATATTTCTGTTACCTTGCTCATACTTTTCTTAAACAAAGAAAGTTAATATTAGTAGTTCAAATACTTTACACTTCCCTGTGGGTTCGACCTTTATTTTATCACTTGCTACATTACCAAGCATGTATACTTGCATGTGACACCTTTGCCCTATTATTCAAAAGAAACATATTATAAAAAATTAGAGTAGAGTTGATTCAGTAAAAAGTAGGCAAACAAGTTTTTGGCGCCGTTGCCGGGGAAGTGAAAAAGTTTGAAAAACTATATTTATTTATTTTTTTGTTTAAGACTGTATTTGAGCTTTTAATGTTTGCTGTGATTTGGTGATACGACAGGCTTAAGCTCTCGCATGCGCAGGTCGTTACAACCAGTTTACAGTGGGTATCCTGAACTTGAAAGAATTCTTAAGGCACGAAGAAGATTTGTACGTACTCAGTAAATATCTGGAGATTCTTCAACTTCAGCTGTGGCTGAGCCTGAAGAAGTAGTGTACGAAGAGGACACAGAAGAGGAAAGTTCATCATCGTCTTCAGACGAATCATTACTAGAGACAACCATGGCAGAGCCAGATATTATTGGCATTGCCAATGACCGAGCGCGTAGCATCAGGGATTATGCTGTGTTTGATCCGAATGCTATGAATACGGGCATTGCTAGGCCGGCTATCACAGCACCACAGTTCGAGTTCAAGCCTATGATGTTCCAAATGTTGCAAGCTACTGGTCAATATTCAGGCTCTCCTCATGAAGATCCTCATTTGCACTTAAAACAATTTCTGGATTTTGCTGACAACTTCAAGATCCTTGATGTGCCCGTGGATACCTTTAGGTTGAGGCTGTTTCCATATTCTCTAAGGGATCGAGCCAAGAGCTGGCTTAATTCTTTGGAACCCAATTCCATTACTACATGGAATGCCTTGGCAGAAAAGTTTCTGGCCAAATATTTTCCTCCTTCCAAAAATGCAAAAATGAGAAATGAAATCACATCATTTAGGAAAGGAGATGACGAGACGTTGTTTGACGCATGGGAAAGATTTAAGGAGCTGTTGAGACAATGTCCACATCATGGGATTCCCATCTGCATACAACTTGAGACCTTCTATAATGGATTAATTCCATCCTCAAGGAATATGTTAGATGCATCCAGTGGTGGAGCTCTATTGTCTAAATCCTATGACGATGGGTACAAGTTGATTGAAAGCATTACGGCCAACACTTATCAATGGTCAGTCACAAGGGCCACTTCAAGTTCAACTCAAAAGAAGCCTATTGGAGTTCATGAAGTCACTGAGACCACAGCTCTTGCAGCTCAAGTGGCTCAAATCCACCAAATGATGAAGAATTTGATGAATCCTGAAGTACCAAAACCTGACCCTGTTAAGGTGGTTACTGACGCTTCTGAGGTCACCTGTGTTTATTGTGGAGGACCACATCTATTTGAAGAATGTTCTGCCAATCCCATTTCAGTTAACTATGTTGGCAATCCCAACAACAACAACAGATACAATAATCCCTACAGCAACACTTACAACCCAGGATGGCGCAATTATCCTAATTTTTCTTGGAGTAACAATCAAAATCAACCTAAACCGCAAGCAACCACACCTCAAGTTCCACCTGGATTTTCTAACCCTAACTATGCTGGGGTTAACCAGGGAAGCAACCATCTGGAGAATGTGCTCAAGTCCTTTATTCAAGAAGCAAAGAATCAATTTCAAGCACAAGGAGTAAGTATCAAGAACTTGGAGAACCAAGTGGGCCAAATTGCTACGGCTCTAAGTTCAAGAAACTTGGCAAATCTTCCCAGCTCTACTGAGACTCCTAGCACACAAACTGGAGTGAAGAATGTTGAGACTTGCCAAGCTCTTAAGTTGAGAAGTGACAAGGAAGTTGACAAAACAATTACAAAGAACAAGGAGTCAAGTACAGCTGTGTCTAAGCCAGACAGTACTGGAGCAAAAGACAATGATGGAGAACCTTCTTCATCCAAACAGAAAAAGAACCAAGATACTGTACTCACTGAAGAACACCTTCCTCCAGAAGATCAAAGAGTCATCACTGAAGCCAACAAGAAGCAAAAACTTGTACAAGAAAGACCGCCACCCCCTTTTCCACAAAGAATCAAAAAAGCAAAAGAAGAGCAACAATTTTCAAAGTTCATGGAGATATTAAAGCAGCTTCACATCAATATACCCTTGATTGAAACCATTCAACAAATGCCGAATTATTCAAAATTCATGAAGGATGTGCTTACCAAATGTAAAAGGGTGGGAGAATTTGCTACGGTTGCACTTACACAAGAATGTAGTCAATTAGTTAAAGGAAAACTCCCTCCCAAGTTGAAGGATCCTGGAAGTTTCACTATCCCATGCACCATTGGAGACACCTTTTGTGGAAAGGCGCTATGTGACTTAGGGGCCAGCATTAATCTCATGTCTCTCTCCATATTCAAGAAGCTAGGGATAGGTGCTGCCAGGCCTACAACCATCACCCTGCAGCTGGCTGATAGGAGTATTTTCTATCCACAAGGGAAGATTGAGGATGTGTTGGTAATGTCGCTCCCAGGATTTTCATCCAGGTACAAACGCGAGAGTGGCGCGGAAAAACAGAGTCGCCAGCCGTGTAAATTTATCCCAAGAGAGGGAAAGGGAACACCACATAAACCTTGGGAAGAGGGAAAGGAATGGTCATCGCAACCATAACCTGGGTTCGAGAGTCGGTTACGCGAGGGGAAGGTGCTAGCACCCCACGCGTCCATCGTACTCGATGGGATCCACGCTTGTTGTCTAATCTAAGGGTAAGTTATACTATCATCTAGGGCTGTACTAAAACGGAGAGGGAAAGACAAAGACCGACTCGGTAGGACTTCGACGTCCTAGGCCTACGTACCCCCTTTGTGCAATGGGGAATTCAGAGTCAACGTAGTTCGAACCAATTTCTTTTTGTGTTTTTTATGAGCGACGTTAAGTTCGCGTTCGGCAGTTAGGGTCGATGCCTGTTTGCGACTCAGACGGAAGGTAACGTGCCCTTTTTGAAAATAGCCTTTAAGTTGAAGGTCCCGAAGGACAAAAAGGTTTGAAGTTGGTTTGTGTTTTTTAGGACAGAAGTGGCTTAAGTTAGTTCCTAAGTTGCATTGCACCAAAGTCTAGGGCACAGGGGAGAATACTTAACGCATCGTCCCAAGACAGGACGCTCGCTAAGCACTCTAGAAAGATGAGAGGAAGCCCCTCATTTCTCATTCCCCATACTTAAGGCTCGTGCGCAATACACCTTATTATTATTAAGTGTTTTAAAGAAATTTAAGATGAGAAGAGAGAAGACACAAGGGTAACTCTAAAGGGAGACTATGAGTCCTAAAGTTATCATGCATGGGTGACCTATGGTTAGTGAGGTTTGAGGACAACCTAAATCCTAAAGGAAGAAGATGAGGGAAGGAAAAAGTAAGGGTGACCATGGATACTTATCCATACCCTTAAAGAACTTACCTTAGTCCCTGCATAAAAGGTTAGTGAGAAACAAACATAAGTAAGAGAAAGGAGGTGAATGAAAATCACACAATGGCAAACAACAATGATTATCATCCAAACATGAATCAAAGAAACAAAGAAACAACCCCAAAGCAAATGGCACAAGTGCCTTTTCAAACAGATAATCACACAAGGTCAAAGATGCGCCTGCAAGAAAATCTCAAGTGAAAACAAATCAGATAATTAGAAAAATGACTTCTAAAATTCCCAAATTAAATATTAAAGTTCCTCAACCAGAGGTAAACAAAATCTCAAAAGTCCCTGCAAAAAATCAAGATATTAGTCATTCAAATAATTAGGCAAAGTTCAGGTGGGAATTAGGGCTCAGTGTACCAAAGGGAAGGACCTAAATGCAATATGAAATAAAATTAAAAATGAAAGACAAATATTTTTAAGCACTTTAGGATGTTAGTGAACAAATGCAAAAAGAACGGATCAAAAATATTTTATGGTTGTAGAGGAATAAAATAAAGAAAATAATTAATTAGGATGATGAAAATAAAATAAAAATAAAAATAAAAATTTGTAAAAATTTTATAAAATGATACAGATGATATATTAATTTTATGATGATTTTTAGATGTAAAAAACTATTTTTAATAATTAAAATATGAAAACGATAAATTAAATGAAATAAAAATGAAATAAGAAGTGGGCTGGGGGGTGTAAACAGTAGAAAAAACGTTGGAAGTGGAATGGGCTGGCAAAAGGGTGGTGCGAAAAGCAAAGCCTGGTCCAATTAATCATTCAGAAAAAAAATCAAAAAATGAGAGAGAGGCCACCGTGTTCTCCCATGTGAGCCGCGCGTGCTCATTTTAATGTGTTGTCCCAACTGTGGCCACACGATGGATCCAACGTGCTAGATTAAGTCAACCTTTTTAAAAATTAAACGGAATAAAAAAAAAAAAAACTGGTTGGTGGAACATGGTAAGGTTCATGGGGTAAATAACACACGATCACACATTAAAAATCAGAAAAAAAAATATAATGGAAAATACGTGGCCTCGCCTGGACCGTGCGATCACAAAAATGGACGGCTGAGGGTCATCTTCCTCACCACAAACCCTAGCCGGCCGTAAACTTCCCAGGTCGCCGGAGCCCTAGCTCCGGCCGCCTCCCACCACCACCTGCAAACGTAAACCTGCCCAGAAATCCTCGACCCTTATACCATTCGAACCGGAATTCCACGAGGATTCCAAATCTCTCCTCCAAGATCCCAAATAATTAACACATAATACAAATCGAAGGGATTAGTGTTAGGGCAAAAAAATTCAAATCAACATTACAAGCAATGTACGCATCCAATCACCAAACCAATCATACCAGCATGATCAGTGACAACAACACAACAATATTCACGTAAAAAATTGGAGTTTTAGGATCCTCAAAAATCCTACCAACCTGAGACGGTTCCCCTTGTACACTTGCTTTTGACTGCGAATGGTAGTTGATTTGCACTCTATGGACTACCAAGAGAAGCTTTGTGGAAGAATTCTGGAGGAACTCCTTGTAAATCGTGAGTTTTGATGAAAAAGAGCTTTAGGGTTCAAGCTTGGATTCCTCTCCAAAATCACGTGTGTGTCTCCTAACCAGGGCATGGATATGTTTAAATATTTAGGGTTATTTCATCTGATGAGGAATTGGGCTTGGGTAATCCATTGTTTAATGATTTTTGACTTATTTTGGAATTTGGCATTATGTTGAATAAGTGAAAAATACATTCCTTCCATGCACTTAAATTCATGATGGATCACTTGCATCTGAGTTGCTAATCACACCACATTCAACTTGGGCCTTGAGAACAAATGATTCATGAGTTTTAGACATCTTGGGAAATTTGAATAATGGAAAATAGGTGAAAAATAAACCATGGAATTACTTCATTCTTGGGCCTAAAATAATCCTCAAGGAATGTCTTTTAATATTGGAATGTGGCATGAAGCAATGGAATTGATTATAGGTCATTATGCCCAAAATTGTGAAAATGGCATCATGAGAAACCCTAAAAACCACTTTGCCTTCCTTTGGTCATAATTGGAGTTTCACAAATGATATGGAGGCCCACTAGTACTTGTTGGAAAGAGGAGAAAAAGATCTCCAACTTTCATGTTGGAGACAAATTCGTTTGAAGCTTCCTTGATGGTGTAAAGTTTAGTTGAATGAAGTGTAGAAACTTGCCAAAAATGGAAACTTTTCATTATAGGTCACTTTCCAAATTTGGAAACTTTGCACCAACTCCTGATTCCTGACAAATATGTATGAAACTTGACCCCTGGGGACCATATGAGGATGTGAGACCTTGAAATCCCTGAAGAGAACCTCAAAATTTCACAGTTGACTTTTCTCCTTTCACTGTTGACTTTTCCCCAAATCCAACTGATTTTTAATCCATTGGCCAATTGAACTTCTCCTGAACCAAACTGATGGACAATCTTCCACTCCTAGATACTTAGGGACCCAAGGGGTACCATGGAATCAAGTCTTGCCCAAAAAATCATAAATAAACTGACTTTATAGCAAACCCTAGTTGTGGTACCCTCAGTCTATGAGGAAATAGCACAGTCTCCAAATCCAAATTCCTCTGAATATGATGTGTATCCTCTCCAACAAAGATGATATATGCCATTTGATGATGATAAAAACCCAAGGAGCTTGCCCATTGAAGCAATAAACCCAAGAATTTCAAAACCCTAATTCATGCACTGGTTAGGAGAGTGATTCCACTTGAGATCCCTTGCAACCTGTGAACTCTTGATGAGGTAGTAGACCAGATAGGACTTTACCCTGACCCCATGCTAATGATATGCATACATGATAATGCAAAAATGAAATGAAACATAAGCCAGTTAGTACTAAAGTAAGGAGGGCAAATTTTGGGGTGCAACAGGTAAGGGTTGACAAGTTTGTCTTCCCAACTGACTTTATCATTATGGATTTTGAAGCTGATGAGGAGACACCCATTTTTTTGGGAAGGCCATTCCTAGCAACGGGTATAACCTTAATTGATGTTGAAAGAGGAGAACTCACCGTGAGGGTGAATGGGTAGCAAGTAGTGTTCAATATACTTAATGCTTTGCAATACCCTGAAGAGGAGATGGATGAGTGTTCTATGATATCTAGTTGGGAAGGTTTAATTCATAAAAACCTTCTTAAGGCTAGTGATGTGTTGAAAATTGAGTTAGGAAAAGTGGAAGACAAAGGACTAAAAGATGGAGTCATCTATGGTCCAATGCCAAAGCAAGAGGAAGAGTATGTGGAAGTGATAGAATCCACCACTGTTGCTCATAAACAGCAGCTAACTTCCATTGAAGAACCCCCTGAATTGGAGCTTAAGCAACTTCCAGAGCATTTACAATATGCATATCTGGAGGCAGGACAGAAGCTTCCAGTCATCATAGCTACAGATCTACAAGAAGAGCAAAAATAGCAACTGATTTCACTACTGAAAAGACATAAGAAGGCAATTACATGGCAGATTTCTGATATTAAGGGAATTAGCCCAGCAATATGCATGCACAAAATTCTGTTGGAAGAAAATGCCAAGAATAGCATTGAGAGCCAACGAAGGTTGAACCCCATCATGAAGGAAGTTGTAAAAAATGAGGTTATCAAGTGGTTAGATGCAGGAATTATTTACCCTATCTCAGATAGTGTATGGGTAAGTCCAATTCAGTGCGTACCGAAGAAGGGAGGCATGACAGTAATAGTCAACGAGAAGAATGAGCTCATTCCTACTAGAACAGTTTCTGGTTGGAGAATTTGCATGGATTATAGGAAGCTGAACAAGGCAACAAGGAAGGACCATTTTCCCTTGCCTTTCATTGACCAGATGCTGGATAGGCTGGTTGGAAAGGAGTATTATTGCTTCTTAGATGGATATTCGGGCTACAACCAAATTGTCATAGCCCCGGAAGATCAAGAGAAAACGACATTCACATGCCCTTATGGCACCTTTGCTTTCAAAAGAATGTCGTTTGGACTGTGCAATGCACCAGCCACCTTCCAACGTTGCATGATGGCTATTTTCTCGGATATCATAGAAAATTCCATGGAGGTGTTCATGGATGATTTTTCAGCTTTTGGAGAATCATTTCAAGATTGCCTAAAGAATTTGGAACTGGTACTGATCAGGTGTAAAGAGAACAACTTAGTCCTCAATTGGGAAAAATGCCATTTTATGGTAAAAGAAGGAATTGTTCTTGGTCATAGAATTTCTAAAGAAGGGTTGGAGGTAGATCAAGCAAAGGTGGAGGTAATTAAAAAACTACCTCCACCAGTAAATATCAAGGGCATTAGGAGTTTCTTGGGGCATGCTGGATTCTATAAAAGGTTTATAAAAGATTTTTCAAAAATTTCTAAACCACTGTTCCAACTGCTGCAGCATGACACGCCTTTCGTCTTCAGTAAAGAGTGTCTCGAATCTTTCAATCTTTTGAAGAAGTCCCTCATCTCTGCACCTGTAGTCAAAGTTCCAGATTGGTCCAAACCATTTGAGTTGATGTGTGATGCTAGTGATTTTGCATTGGCGCTGTTTTAGGCCAAAGGCATAGCAAAGTGTTTCATATTATTTACTATGCGAGTAGAACGTTGATAGAAGCACAAATCAACTACACAACCACGGAGAAAGAGCTGCTGGCAGTAGTTTTTGCTTTTGATAAGTTCAGACCTTACTTGGTAGGAACTAAGGTCATTGTGTATACGGACCATGCTGCAATTAAATATTTGATTGTCAAAAAAGATGCAAAGCCACGGCTTATACGTTGGGTGCTCCTTCTACAAGAGTTTGACCTGGAAATAAGAGACAAAAAGGGAGTAGAAAACTCAGTTGCTGATCATCTCTCAAGACTCCCTGAAGAAGTGCAACCTCAAAATAGTGGAGAGATTAAGGAAAGTTTTCCAGATGAGAAGCTGTTGGTGATTACTGATGGCATGACTCCTTAATCAGTAGGGTTGTGCCACCAGACTTTAACTACCAACAGAGAAAGAGGTTCTTTCACACTGTAAAGAGATATTTTTGGGATGATCCATACCGATACAAGAAGTGTGCAGATCAGTTGCTAAGAAGATGCGTTGACTATGAGGAGGCACGCCATATCTTATCAGCATGTCACAAAGCCCCATATGGTGGACATTTTGGAGGAGTAAGAACTGCAGCCAATGTGCTGCAATCAGGTTATTTCTGGCCCTCTATCTTTAAAGATGCTCATGAATTTGCTAAGAGATGTGATAGATGCCAAAGGGTTGGAAATGTGTCCATGAGACAAGAGATGCCACTAACTAGTATTCTTGAAGTATAAATTTTTTATGTATGGGGCATTGATTTCATGGGACCATTTCCTCCCTATTTTGGAAATCTTTACATTCTTGTGGCTGTGGACTACGTGTCCAAGTGGATTGAGGCAGTAGCAACACCATCCAATGATGCCAAGGTTGTGACTAAGTTCTTGCTCAAGAACATCTTGACACGATATGGCACGCCTAGAGCTATCATCAGCAATGGTGGATCTCATTTTTGCAATAAACTTTTTGAAAACCTAATGGCAAAATATGGGATTAAGCACAAAGTTGCTACAGCCTACCATCCCCAAACTAGCGGACAAGTGGAGTTGTCCAATAGAGAAATCAAAAGAATCTTGGAAAAGGTTGTTAATCCAATAAGGAAGGATTGGTCCAATCATTTGGACGAAGCACTATGGGCGTATAGAACTGCCTATAAAACCCCTCTAGACATGTCTCCATATAGACTTGTCTATGGGAAAGCTTGTCATCTACCCATTGAATTGGAACACAAGGCATTTTGGGCTGTGAAGCAATTAAATTTCAATATTCAAAGTGTTGGCCAAGCTAGAATGCTCCAATTAAATGAGTTAGATAAGCATAGGTTGTTCTCATACGAGAATGCTGAATTGTATAAGGAAAAGAGGGAATTGGTGAAGGGCCAAAGAGTTTTACTTTTTAACTCAAGGCTGAAGCTATTCCCTGGAAAATTGAAATCTAGATGGTCTGGACCCTTTATCTTAGAGGAGATTTACCCCCATGGTGCAGTGGAATTGTTAAATGAGAAGAATGGGGAGAAATTTAAGGTCAATGGCCAAAGGGTCAAGGCTTACCTTGGAGAGTCCTCATGTAACACGAGGGATGTTCTCCATTTTATTGATTAATGGATTTTTGTGTTAGTCAGACGATAAGATCTTAAAATAGCGCTACTGGGAGGCAGCCCAGCTTCATGCAATTTTTTTTTTGTTTTACTTTGTACAGGATCATGATATGTTCTACTAGTGTCAGCACATGACAAGACCAGACATGCCAGTAACAGACGCATGAATAGTGGAAGGGGAGGAATGACAAAAAACTGAAGGAAGCAAAATATTTCCTAAGTCCAAGGAGATTAATGATCAAGCTGAGTTGGCATTGATTATTTTCTCTAGAATAATCAGGAAAGAATTTGAACCATTCATCTTGGAAGGAAGAGAGAGAAAGAAAGCATAACATAGGGAAAAAGCGCATTGGACAGAGTGAAGGAGCAGAGTTATGATGGCCAAAGTCTACCACGTTAGACACCTCAGCCACCTAAACACGCAACCCCATTTAAATGTGTTTTTTCTAGTGTTAGCACTAGGGTTTTCACTCCTTGCCCTGCGAAACACCAAAATAGAAAAATTTCTCTCTCCACTTCAAAGAAATGTTTTGTTTTTAATATTTTCTTAAAACATTGTGCAACCATCCTTACAACTCCCCCACTTTTGCCTATACCCAAACAGTCCAACAAAGGCCTCTTCATTTTCATTCAACCATTTTTCTCTGAAACCATAAAGAACTTCTCAACCCCTTCACTCTTCTTTCACTTCAGAAAAATGACTCGTGACCAAACCAGCCGCCGTTACAAAACCACTGCCACGAAAAACACCAACCCCGCCATTGATATCTCTAGCCAGGACGAAGATGAAACCTTCGTGAATGTGGAAGTTCACAGATGTTTTACGGAGTATTTTAGCAAGATGAATCTTTTTTCTGAGCGTGGTTTTGTTATGGATTCTACTGAGGAAGGTCTGGGACTACCAGGAGGCATTGGAACCACAATATCAAAGTTGAAATGGCAGCTTTTGTGTAAACAACCTGGTGCTTACAACGCCAACCTAGTGAAGGAGTTCTATGCTAACCTCACCGATCCCGGTCACAAACGGTTGGAGGTGATCATCAGAGGTACAAAGGTTGTATACAACGAAGTAAATATCAACTATTACTTCAAACTGGATGCTGCTGAAGACGACTACCAAAACTTGGTGTTACAATCTCAGGAAGATGAATATGACGTGTATCTGGAGTCATTGTGTGTACCGGGAGCAAAATGGGTAGACAAAGCTGTGAAAAGAATGGACCTCAGGCCAGAGGTAAAAGTTTGGTACCAATTCTTAAAACATTCCATCAAGCCAACCGCTCACAATGAGACGGTTTTTAGGGCTAACTTGTTACTTTTACACTGTATCACCAGCTTAAGACCCATCAATGTAGGAAAGATAATAGTGTAGGAAATCCACGCATGTTCAAAGAAAACGGAAGGGATGCTCTTCTTCCCGTGTTTAATCATAACTCTGTGCCGAAGACATGGTGTGTCTAAGTATGACTCAGACAATTTTGGAGCCCCTTAACAGTCGCTGGACAAGACACTCATGAAGCCTAAAGGAGTGAGGAAAAGAGCAGCTACTAGTCAAACCTCATATGCAACCGAAGAGCAGCTAGACCCTGCATTAGAAATGTTGAAGCAGATGCGTAGGGATCAACAGGCATTTTTTGCCTACCAAAAGGCCAAGACACAGTGGTTGGAAGCAATGTGGACTATGCAAGCCCCATCTCATGTGTTGAAGGCTCCGGAGTTTCCAGACCATATCTTGGGAAAAATGGAACCAATGGCTGCTACTGCTACTGCTGAAGGAGAAAAGAAATCTATGAAAAAAGAGAAGGGAAAGAAGAAGAAGAAGAAGAAGAAGAAGAAGGAAAAAGAGGAAAAGAAAAAAAATGTTGGTGAGACTAGCAAGGGAGTGTCAGTAGACACCAGCCAAAGCCAGGTGAAGAAGAAGAAAAAATTGAGAAAGGCTTATCCGTCTCCACCTCCAGAAATGGAGGAAACACCAAAGAAGAAGCTCAAGGCTGAGTGGAAGAAGAAGGAGCCGGTGGTAGCCATGACACCGCCTGTCATCCATATGACAAACACCAACAAATTTGACCTATACAAATCAAACCAGAAGGAAGAAGGCACAGAGAAAGATGAAGCATTAGAAACCATGTTATCAGAAGCAGAAAAAAATGCTGAGGACGTGAACAAGGGAGAAGCTACTGAGGAGGAAGAAGGAAGTAAGAAAAAGGATAATGTTGAAGAGGTGCAATCCGAAGGAAGGGCTGAGGAGAAGGATTTGGAAGGAATAAGGAAATATTACACCTCTCCAGAAACTGAGAAAGAGGAAGTTGCAAAAGAAGACGACGAAGCTGATAGTGGTCAAGCAGAAGAAACAGGAACTAAGCCAGAACCTCTCCCTGTCGTAGAACCCGAAGCAGTTAAAGAAGTCAATGTCCCAACGGAGCAGCAAAAGGAAGGTGGAGAACAACCACAACACAAGGCAAAGAGTCCTGAGAAGACTGCTGGGAAGAAGGTTGTTGCTGCTACAGCTGAAGAAGGAAAAGACAAAGACCCAGGAGTGCAGGGGAGCAAGAAGAAAAAGAAGAAGCAACCTCTGCAGGCTCCAAGGAAAAGCTCCAGGCTAAGGGCCTAAATTGGTAAAAGTGTAAATAGGCGAGTACTGACTTGCCTCCTCTCATTGCTAAACAGTGAGGACACTGTCCTTACTAAGTTTGGGGAGGGCATCAGTAATTAGCCTATTTTCACTTAATTTATCCCTGTTTCTGTCTTTTATTGATGTTTCTGTCTATGACTGATGTTTTATGTTAAGTTTGAATATTGTGTCTGGTTGGCCATGTTTTGAGCCAAATGTTTTTAATTTTCTCGCGGGAATGCTGTAACGCTCCCAGAACATATTGACCTGCAGTTTGATGTTTTGTTTGAATGTTTGGTTTGAATGATGTGCATGGCACTTTTTGCTGATTATTTCTTTCATGTTAAAATGGTGTGAAAATAGTGAGAATCATAGCCTAGAATAAGGAAGAACCAGGGAATGTGGAGATCCAACTAAGTCAGGAGCAAAAACTTTTAATTTCTGGGTGCAAGGGCTATAAAGTTGTTAGGTGTTAGGGAAGCAAGGTGTGGGAGTTTCACCAAATGAGTTTGACAAGAGGAGAGTGATGTTCTCAGTCACGACGACACTAGTCTGTTAAACCAGCCTGAAATTTTTTTCCAAAAGAAACTGAAGTGTGAAAATCAAGGGAAAGGTTGAAATCCTAGGAATCACAAAGGGAAGGACAAGAAGATTTAAACAATGATTGAGACGACCACAAAAGGGACACACTCCACACAAAGACACACAAAAGTGTGTAAAGAGATGGCAAAGACCACTAATAAAGTTCCTGTGCCCGAAACTGGAGGAACAGCAAGTGTCCTCATCATAAAAAACAGTTGAACTCGCATGAGAAGATTCTGAGATGAGACGTGTTGCCAAAAAAAAAAAGAGGAGAAAAGAAAACAAATAAGTGAAAGAAGTGTGATCCCAGATGTGTTAGTCAAAAATATCAACTGAGAATCAGGACAGAATTCCCTAGTGAAACCAAAAGAATAGACCCCACTCAAGAAAGTACACAAAGAAGGATCAAAAGAAGGGAATTGTGGCTTGTTTTATGGAAGAGTAAGGTCGTGACATAAGACGTCAGTTCCCCTTTGGGATAGCAAAACTTTGGGACAATTTCAAAACTGAGCAACTCGCACCAATACCGCTTCTTTACCTTTCCAAAACCTCATTACTCTGTTAAAGCCTGACTGAAGCTATTGAGAGCCAATTACATTTCCCTGTGCCTTTCGCTGTCACATCACCTGAGGACAGGCGATCATTCAAGTTTGGGGGAGTGATAACACTATTTTGGTGTGTTACTCTTAACCAATTTTTGTGACAATTCTAGATCATGATTTCATTTTTACAGCATGATTTTAAGATGTTTTTGCACTATTAAAGCTTTAAGCACTTTATGTGTCTCTTTTACGTTTTCATTGTGTTTGTACTTTAAAAGGAAGAAAGATGATGATGAGAAGAGGCATGACCCCAGTTGCCAGAATCTGGAGCAGCATTAGGAGCTATTTGGATGAATGATGGTTTAATCAGCCATTTCACCAAGAGAGTTGGAGAACTAAAGATAAAAAAAACCATGAACGCTTAGGGCTCACGTGGCAGCACTATGAAGAGCGATGGAGCAAAAGGAAGGGATAAGATCAAGCAAGCTAAAGCACAAAAGGTAGTAAGGTGGGGACCACTCAGCAGAGGACGCCCAGCACCAGCATCACCAGTCGTCTGCTCTACAGTACCAGTCGTCTGCTCTGCTCCACCAGCCTGCTCCAGCCGCCTGCTAAAAGCAAATGTGTCTCCCACCAACATCTGTACCAGATTGCTTGCAAAGGAAGGATTGATGGACAACTGTCCCACATGAAGGAGTTGATTTGGGCCTAACCTTATTTTCCTCAAGAGACCCACGATCCAAGAAAGGAGGAACCACCACTTCCACTCATCACTATTTAAAGAGGACTTGTGCATTGAAAGCGGAGAGAGACAAGAAATTCCACACACAACAATATTTTATTTTCAGTATTCTTAGTATTTTCAGTTCTAGAGTTTTAGTATTAAGTAGAGAGTATTATCTTTCTCTCCAGACCTGTACACTCTGCTGAGAACTGTCGTGACTGAAGAGAGCTATTGCTGTTTATCCAACGCAAGAGATCTCCAAGTTATTAGTAGGTTGCATTTCTTTACTACACTTTGTAAGATGATGTTCCCTCCTAATTTCATTCCAGTAGTTTGTACTCATCTCACTATGAGCTAAATCTTTGTTTGATGAGACTAATGAAGTTAGTATAAAAGTGTTTTTATGTTAATATGATGTGTTGGATAGTGTCTTATTTTGTTATGTGTTTTTATGCTATAAACTTGGTTCTTTGAGTGATCAACTAGGAAAAAGTACAAGCTTGTTGTTGAGAGAGATCCAATAAACAAGTGGATTTCATAACAAAAGTGGTTAATAAAGTAGGATAGAGATATTCACTTAATTCAACTTGCTTAGAAATAAGAAGTTGAGGCCACAAAGACTTTTCAGAATTAAAACCAGACGTATTTTAGAAGTGAAACTTAGAGATTTGTTCCCTTGCCCTAGTTATACATGTTTTTGATGTTGTAGAGATACACTCCTAGATCACGTTCTGACCTTTTGAGGCACGACACTTCACATCACAAAGACATTTCAAGCATTATATACAAATGGATTTAGCTCATCAACTATTCTCTCTGATATTTTTAACTCCTTTGGTTTTAAGTTATTTTAGTTGTTTGTGTGTGCTCTTGTTCCTTATTCTCATATTTCTATTACCTTGCTCATACTTTTCTTAAACAAAGAAAGTTAATATTAGTAGTTCAAATACTTTACACTTCCCTGTGGGTTCGACCTTTATTTTATCACTTGCTACATTACCAAGCATGTATAAGTATGTGACACCTTTTCCCTATTATTCAAAAGAAACATATTATAAAAAATTAGAGTAGAGTTGATTCGGTAAAAAGTAGGCAAACAGGCATCTCCACTGATTTGATGGTCAACCAGGACCTCTTATCTAGGATTCACTCCCCGTAAGATTACCCGTCTAGCAGAAAAATAAACACAGATATTAATTAGGAAAAGCAGAATATATATTTGTCCTAATATCCTAGACCTCTATAATCCTATTCCTATACAGACAATGACTCCCCAGCAGAGTCGCCATTTTACTGTGGCACTTTCTAAACTTAAGGTTTTCTACCTAAGAGATGGAAGAAAGAATGTCTCCTACTGTGGTTGCCATTTTTCTGTAGCGCGGTTTTTGTGGTTTCGAATCACTATCGCTTTGGTACTATAATTCGATTCATTTTTTATCCTATTGAGCTTATTAAGGAAAGGAAGTAGATGTCTCCAATTAACCCTGCTTGCAAACTGAGGTTAAATAGTCAAAACTGTTGGTTTACAGATGCTATTAAATAGGGGGTCTCTCTTAGGTTATTTGCTTAAGAACAGAGTGTCTTGACTGTATATGAGGCTTTTGGTTAGGATACTACACCTGATTGATTGATGTATGAGGGTACTGGGTTTAGAGTGTTTGATTAGTATGCTCGCTAAGATTTCGCAATCTTATGCCTACGTATTTCTGTTTAACGAAACAGGGAAATCAGAGCGGTCGTAGTTCCTCCTATTCTATGGGAGGAAAGAGGTGTTTTGGTGTCTTGTTCAAAGCCCAAAAGTAAAGCTAAAGGTGATTTGTATCTTGTTCAATGCCCAAGTGTGAAGCTAAAAGGGGTCCTGACTGAGAGGGATTTTGTCATATCTAAGGAGGATTTTTTATGTTTGTATGCTGTGAGTAAAGCACCATTTGATGCTAAAAGGTTGATTGACTCAACCGGGGATTTCTTTATACAAAGCCTAAGAGGAGGATAGAAGGTTGACTTTTCTGGGGATAATGTTCTTTCTGTCTTGTACAAAACCCAAGATTGAGGCTAAAAGGGGTTTGACTCAACAAGAGAGTGTTTTTATCTGTCCTGTATAAAGCCCAAGACGGAGGCTAAGAAGGGTTGACTCAACAAGAGAGTCTGAAAAGGTGATTGACTCAACAAGAGAGTCTTTTGTATGTCTTGTACAAAGCCCAAGACGGAGGCTAGAAGAGATTTTGACTCAACAAGAGAGTCTTTTATACTCAACAAGAGAGTGGTTATTATATGTCTCTTACAAAGCCCAAGACGGAGGCTAAAAAGGGTGATGGACTCAACTGGAGAGTCTAAAAAGGTTAGCTCTGCTGGGGAGAATCATTTGTACAAAGCCCAAGAGGAGGCTGACTTACTGCTGAGGATTATTGAGATCCCGAAGCACGTCCAAGTGTGAGGAACTCTCATGAGAGAGACCGGGTTTCTTCCTATGTTTTAGAAGGAACTTGAGAATGTCTATGAGACTCAAGGGGCTTAGACTGTCCAAGTCTAGAGTTTTATCTTTTGTACAATGCCCAAGAGGAGGCATGTGCATTAAGGGATGAGAATCAACCCTAAAATGGCCGGACTTTTGACATTGGAAAGAATGCTCTAGCAAAGGATGATTAAGTTCTGTCTTATACCTTTAAGAGGTCGTCAGGGTCCTTGTATTAAGCCCAAGAGAAGGCATGAGAACTTCTAAGAAGCCGAAGGGTCCTTGTACAATGCCCAAGAGGAGGCGGGGATGCTTTTAGGAAGCCTGTGGGTCCCCAAACCAAGAGAAGTTCAAGAAATGCAATTCACAGAGAAGAGATCATTCCAGGAAAGTTCGAGGATTTGGAAGAAACTCAAGAGATGCCATTCACAGAGAAAAGATCATCTCTGGGGAGTTAGAGTTTCTTTGACAATTTTTAGGGTTACAGTCTGAGAAAAGGTTCACCGAGAATACTGTCTTTCTCTTTGTTCCATAGTGTTTAACCCCAAAAGGAGGGAAGACTGTATCTAGAATCCTACGGGAGATCTAGTTTTGTTTGTATTCAAGAGTGACCAACGGGGCTTTACCTAGTTCTAGACATAGTTTCCGGGGAAAACTCTAAATAGCTATACTAGTATATATACAGTTGATATATGACAAGTATTTTAAAAGGATATAAAAGAAGACTAACCATGCGCAGCTTCCCACAATACAGTTATATATATATGACATGTATTTAAAAGAATGAAAGAAGACTAACCATGCGCAGCTTCCCATAATACAATTATATATATATGAAAGCAGATAAAAGAAAGCGGAGAAACACTGACCCGTTGTAGAGCTTCCATGCTGTTTGGTTAGCTGTTCAACAAAGAAATTAAAGAAAGTTTTGATAACAACTATATGTGAATTAAAAATCAAAGGAGAAAGTAATTTGAAAATAGATTGGGGCTTACAGTTCAAGGAGAGGCTCAGATGATTTGTTTGAAAACCGCGATCGCGCCGAGGTTTTTGAAAACACAGTGGGTCTTATACAACGACTGAGGCCCAAATTATTTTGGTTTTCAAAAGGGGTTGGGTCTTACACTCTATTAGAGGCCCAAAAGTGATTTTAAGAAAAAGAATGGGACTTATAACTCGAGGAGAGGCCCAGATGATTTTTGAAAAAGGCGACGATCGCGCCGAACTTTGAAAAATGTACAGAGGGACTTATACAATGTGTGAGGCCCAAATTATTTTATGTATAAGAGGGGTGGGTCTTACACTCTATTAGAGGCCCAAAAGATTGTTTTTGTAAAGAAAAGTGGGACTTATAACACGAGGGGTAGGCCCAGGTGAAATGTTTTGAAAACGACGATCGTGCCGCGGTTTTAGAAAACACAGTGGGACTTATACAATGTATTGAGGCCCAAAAAGGTTTTTATTTACAATGGGATGGGACTTACACTCCATTAGAGGCCCAAAAGTGTTTGAAAAAGATTTGTTTAGGGTGATTTAAATCAAACCCTAAATTAATTTCAAAAGTGTATTTTGATTAAACAAAAATTCAATTAAAATGATCAAAATTATCAAACATGTGTGAGAAACAAGTTGTGATCTTGGATTAATGTTTGAAAAATCATGTTTTCATCCACAAAATGATTGGAAACCAATTAATTTTGGAAAATCAAGAGAGAAAAAATAATTTAAATGTTAAAAAACAAGTAAAATTTAATTCTTTGCAAAAATATCAAGTATATGAAATAAATAATATTTTTGGGAAATTTTGGTAAAATAAAATATTTTAACATTTTTGTGAATTATTAATAAAAGAATCAACTCAAAATCATTAAAAACCAGAGAGAAATTAATTTTTGAATCAATTAAATAAAATCACAAAAATTCAAATATTTGAAAATTCAAAAAAGGGCGCCAAGAACACCAAGTTCTTGCCCGCGCCCTCTGTTTTGCCCAGATTTGCGTTTTCCATCCAATCTCACTGAATACTTGATGGAATCACACAATCCACATATCAATCTACTCGTTTTCACCTCACGATCATGTCTATGGTCTTTAATTTCATTTATTTTAAGCATGGAATAAGAAATCAAGACAAAACCTCAAGAACCCTAAAATTTGCATGAAGGCTGAGAATTTTGATACACGATTCAAACAAAGCAATTAATTGAGGGGAAATATTCTATGCATGATTATGAACATTTGGCAAAAGTATTGTGCGAGGAAATATGCATAGATTAAGAGATGATCAAGTTTAAGCTTACATGAAGGTCGTGACAGTAAGAGCAATGTGATTTTTGAGTTGGAGGTGTTAAAGATGAGTTGTGATAATCTGAACAGCTTCCTTACACCATATGGGATGTGTTTGAATGCTTGGATCTGATTGGAAATGGCTGGATCACTTCATGGCATCTCAATTGCAACTTGGTTGAAAACATGAGCAACTGGCTGGTGATTCTGAGAAATCAGTGTTACCGTTGTGTGTTTAGTGTTTGGATCACTTCTATATGATGTTTATGAGGTGTGTGTGTGTGTGATTGGTTTGGTTGGAATTGCTCTCAAACTCAAAACCCGATAGTGACTTGCTTTGGAAGGCAATTTTGGAGTGAAAGAAGAGATTTTGAGGAAAGCATCTGTTTGATGGCTTTGGTGTACTTAAACTGAGCACAAATGAGCTCTATTTATAGTAGAGCAAGTTTGTTTTGCAAGTAATAGTGAATGGAAACTGCTGCAGAGGTTTGGAAAATGTTGATCAATAGGAATCCAAGTCTCCTCTAGCCATTGACTAGAGGTTAGAGCACAGGCCTGTGGTTCCCTAGTTCAGAGATCATCCTTGACTCATTCAGTTGGAAAAGGCTCAGTCTATGCCACCTTGGTGTATCCATTGAATGCTCCAAAACAAAATTGGAGTCTTGTCCCCTTTTTAGGCATTTTAGGTTTGGCATGCTACTTTTAGTTCCAAAGACTTGGGAGGCTTATGGATCAGAGTTGGTTCCTCCTTGGTCTCCCCCTGAGGTGTTTAGATGGATAGAATTGTTTGTCATTTGCACAAATTGCTCAAATCGAGCAAAATGCACAAATCTGCCTTGTTATGACAGTTGCAGCAAGGCATATTACCACTGCCATAACTTCTTGCTCAGATTGAGTTTGATGGAGTTCTTGGCCATTTTGGAAAGCTCTCATGTGATACAACACATGTGTGATCATAGTTTATTTTGACACTTTTTGGATCCAAGTGAAAAATGCCCTTACATTTTGGAAAAAGTGAAACAGATTCTGACTTAGTGAAAATTTCACTGTGTGTTGGAAAAAGTGACATTTCATGTTTTCAGCCATTTTGATCCAACCATAAATCAAAATCCATGATGAATTGGAATGAGCTATAGTTGACACTTTTAAAGTATGCCATTAGATCTACAAATCCATCTTTAGATTAGCCAAAATGGTTGCTTGGACCTCAAGTTATGATCCTTGGAAGTTGGTACCCTAGCCACTTTGTTCCATAACTTAGAAAAATTCTAAGTTTTTATGGTTACCCCTTTTACAAGTTATCCCACTTTCTTTGGTTTTTCTTGATGAATGATGATTCAAATCACACATTAAATCATTTTAGGGTCAAGGAACCATAATTGTGAAAAATCTCAAAAAGTTAAACTTTGACTTTTGTGCACAGTTAACTTTTTGTCAGATGAATTCCAAACTGTGCGATCCTTTATGAAATCAAGTCCTTGACCTAAATCAAACTTGATGTACATGTTCCATGGGTGTTATAGGGTGTATTGAATCATATCCCAAGGTTTGGGAGCATGCTTGGGTCAAAAGTCAAAGGTACAGTTGACTTTTCTCGTGAAACCCTAATTGTGGTCCTGATGAAGTTGAAACTTGTTGATCAAGTTTCTTGAATCAATCCATTGTTGTAAATGGATCAATATAGTGTATTGGAGACCCTAAAATCATGTCTTGAGGTCTTGGCTCATGTTTTGTCCCAGAAGTCAACTTAGGGGTGAATTAGGTCAAGAAACCCTAATTCCTGATTTTTGGTAAATGCATCCCCTGAGGCTAAATTGACTGGATGATTGGGTCTATGATGTCCTTGGGAGCATATTAGGTTATGCTTTGAAGCATTGGCTTATGCCCAGATGAAAATTTCCATCTGGAGGCCCTGGTCGACTAAAACCTTAATTTGGTGACACTGGTGATCTTGAGGCTTAATCCACTTGGAATGTTGCAACCTTGTGCTTGATTCTTGATGTGGGAGTCCTCTTGATCCTTTGTGGGTGTTTAAGAGGTTAGACAAGTTGAAGATCATGTCATTTCTTGATTGATCCTTTGTCTAAGTACCCTGAGAGGGCTTGAAACCCTAATCTTTGATTGTAGTGAATGCTCAACAATCCTTGAGGAGACTGAGGAGGCATGATGGTTCATCCATATTGTGATGATGATTTTCACAATGATGGGAAATCTTAGTGGTCAAAATTTGGGGTATGACAACACCCAGTGTATCTATAGTAATTTATAGGAACCTTCTTTTTGCATGTATTTCTGTTAATTTGAAATACTTCCTTGTGTTTATCTGTTGTGGATTGGGAAAGTTTCTTCTTTGGGAGGACTGAGGAAATGTTTTTGTTGTTTGCGGATTTTTTGTTGTTTTTGGGAAAGTACCTGGACCTAAAGTTTTTTATTTTGTGTGCGCAGTAAGATTTCACAATCTTATGCCTACGTATTCCCGTGAAGAGATTTGGGAAATCAGAGCAATCGTAGTTCCTCCTATTCTATGGGAGGAAAAATATTTGGTGTCTTGTTCAAAGCCCAAGATTGAAGCTATCAGAGTATTTGTGTCTTGTTCAAAGCCCAAGATTGAAGCTAAAGGTTGATTGGGAGATAAATTGTGATCTCTAAAGGGAGGTACCTCTCCTATTC
The DNA here is from genome assembly GCA_022829125.1 of Lathyrus tuberosus. Classification (NCBI taxonomy): domain Eukaryota; kingdom Viridiplantae; phylum Streptophyta; class Magnoliopsida; order Fabales; family Fabaceae; genus Lathyrus; species Lathyrus tuberosus. The sequence goes on along the minus strand of JALAZF010000699.1, from coordinate 2,390,089 downwards.
ATCACAAATATTGAGAAATTGGTTATAAGGGAAATTACTTTAACTAGGATATGAGGAATCCTGCAATGCCATAATTTCCTTTATAAGAGAGATGTCATGAAGGAAGAAGCTTTAACTCAGTGTAGAGCAATGCAAATTTTCCCTTATGAATCATTCATGCTAAGAGAGGGACATTGGCTTGGATGTATGGAATCCAGAGGCTTGCTACTTATAGCTGTTAGATGAAAGAGAAGTTTTAGCCAGGATAAGGGAAGGAGTACAACTTGGATTTTGAATCAACAAGTGTGCCACTTACAGCAATTATCTGGAAAAAGGTTTTAATTGTTTGCATTGATATGTGATGTATAGAGGAGGTATCCTCCTACATAGATGACTCATGGTCTCATCTGAGGGGATGTTGTTTTTTTTGAATGCCTTGTTCAAAGCCCAAGGTTGAAGCTAAAAGAAAATGACTCCTCTGGGGAGTGTTATATCTGTCTTGTACAAAGCCCAAGATTGAGGCTGACTGGGGCGAAATTCTGATACAGATGTGTGATGTCTCGTGCAATGTCACAACATCGCAATCTGCTGTATGAACAAGGCAATAATAGTAACAGTAAATCAACACAAGGATTGTTCACCCAGTTCGGTTCAACAACCTACATCTGGGGGCATACCAAGCCATGAAGGAAGTCCACTATTAGTAGTATCAAATTACAGATTCAACAGACCAGTTGACAATCTACCTAATTCAATCACTACCCAATGACCCTTCTACCTAAGTCCTCCCTAGGTACGAGACTGCATCTCACTCCCAATCATCGCAATTATGTCTAGCAGTCAACAACTCCGCCACTGCATCGACAGCTTGTTTACCAACAACTTTTCTAACACGGAAAACTAGAAGACACACTTCCATGACTCATATTGGAGTTGCTTAACAGCTTCCTCCAAGAACAATACAGTACTCATTACCTACAGGTTTCTGAGTAATAACACAGTGACCATCTCATAACCCGAGTGGTTCACTTAGACAAACCCCTAAAGTTCTACATCTTGGACCCGTACCTCTTCTTAGTTTACAAGCATTCTATTTGTAATATAATCCCAACTAGATTTGGGCCTTTAAAACATATCAAATCTTCTGCTCCAAATCTGCAACAGATTCTGTTCTTCAATAAATCTTCAATCCAGATTCTGTTCTTCAATAGATCTTCAATCAAATCTTCAATTAAATCTTCAATCAAATCTTCATATTTTAAATACTCAATCTTCAACTCCACATAATATTTCCAGGATCTTATGTATCTTTAAAATCTTCACTTTTTAATTCAGCTGCAAGATCTTCTCCACACAAATAGGAACAATTCTCCATGTTTATTTGCACAAAAATAGTAACAAACTATTCTCCACAAGATATGCAGAATTAATTTTATCAGAATAAATCTTCTCCAACAAATTCGCCTGCAATCTCTCTATCTCTCAGCAGAAAATCTCACTAACTACAAAACATCCTAACACGCGCAACCCTAAAACATCACAAACTGATGTTCTGATGTTCTGGTATAGTGATGTCAAGACATCACTTATAACATCAGCATAAGACATCACTTATAACATCAGCATACAAAACTTCCAACCCTGCAACAGCTAATGATAAGAACCAATGTTATGACATCAGATATATGACATCAACATTGTTCAACTTTGTTTTACCAAAATTCCAGCCAACACAAGAACTAATAATCTCCCCCTTTGGCTAATTTTGGCTAAAACAAACTCTGCATTCACCAGTTCAAAACACCTAGCAGCACCTCTTCAACAAGCTGCACAAACTCACTCTCACATCAGCATAGGGCAAACTCCCCCTCAAACCAAGAACCAGCTCACAGCTGTTCATACACTCTCCCCCTCAACTGCTGCACCATATCAGAAAAGGCTTCACAACCACACCATGGCAACTCTCTCCCCCTTTTTATCCACAATTGGACAAACATTGGGGTAAATGTATACTTCTGATTCAATCCATTGACACACAAAACTACAGAACCAGGTCTAAACTGTCAAGAACACCATGAACTTCACCAGTGACATCTTGTCTGACAACTACTTCAACAAAATCTCCAAAACAAAAGATCAACTCCCCCTATCTAAGATAACCAGTGCTCATTTGCAAGAAGAACACCTTAAATGAATGGAAAACATAAGACTCATCTTCATGTCTTCAAGAGCGCACCCTCTGTTCAACACACCTGCTGAACGAATTCACTTAATGCTTAATCCTCAAACAATCCAAATACCAAAACTCACATGATTCCCTCTTGGTTTGTTATCTTCTCATGCTCCAAAACTCACATCTTGCCAAGCTGATCAACTTCTCTCTGTAATATCCACAGGAATGATCACAATGAACTCCTTGATCATAACATTTGGAAAATCCAGACACAGTCTTCATCCATCCAGTCAGGAATGCTTCACACACTCATTCACAAGTTATGAAGCACGCACACAATGCCTTCCACTGAACTCACACACCAAGACAAGTGTGACATCTCCCATCAACAAAAATCCCTACTGAGTTCTTCCAGAAATTACAGAGAAAAGCAAATTCTCCCAGACACAAACAAAGCTGCCCTTCAGACTCCTCCTCATGTGTGCATATGATTCAATTAGCTTCACATGGCTAGAATCATTCATGTCCACACCAACATGTCATCCAACAGCCTAATGTGATAACATATTATCTGACATTATACCCTCATAAGATTCAACCAATCTTCACAATCTTGATCAGCATGCAATCTTCACAATGTATGTACCTTTGCAGCAATATCCATAGACAAGTACTCCCTCAGTCATGGTTAACTAATGCTCTAGATGAAGATGAACATTTGAGCACACTTGCTGAGCACATGCATTTTGGTACCATTGTCCCTTTCTCCAAAGGTAGTCATTCCCTATCATACTCTTCATCTTCAGACTTCCAATCAATCAACACCTGATCTACTTCAATATTCTCTACATTCTTCATCCAAGGCATACCTTCTACTTCATCATTCTCCCGTATGACTATGTAGACGTTCCTTAGACATAATGTAGGCACCAAGCCCCTGAACCAGGGCATAACCATCCTTCACCAAGGATATCCAACCAGATACTGTCCCAACACAAGTTAGAACAATAAGACATCATCACCATGATTCTTGATATGCTCCACCAACTGGACTTACTATTGCATAGTAATCCAAAGAACTAGAGAATTAAACTCTCATCCACCTTCTCCTTGAGTCTTCAACTCATCACCCTTCTGCCCAAGAGTAACTTTTTCCAAGACAATCCTCAATAGTAACTAGCTGCCACACTCTGATTATCTTGATTCTTCGAAACCACTACTGAGATCAACCAAATGCCACATTTTGACCTTTTTCACGTTTGTCAGAACTCTCACAAAGATATATTGATCCACCAAGGAAACTTGATCTTCAAGTCACATGTTCCACTTGCTCAAAAGCAAACACACTTAGACTCCCTAAGCCATGGTCATGTAACATCTTCTCCTTCCTGCAGCTCCCGCAAACTTCCATGAGAGCGATCTTTTTAAAGCATCCTATTGTTCATTCCTGTAGATCACCCTATCATTAGCTGATGTGCCACATCACCAGCTGAGACTCCTGATGTTAAGCTAGATGTCAGAACATCCAACTGTTGAATTTAGCTCTACCTTCTGCCACTCAGAAGAACCTCCTCCCTTTGCAGAAACAGATTTCCATGCTCTCATAGACTTGATTCAACAATCAAGTTTGAGTAGACAACCTCTATCCTGCTTAAAAACTCCAAAGACTTCAAACCTACCACATCTGAATCTTCAGAAAATAAGTAGTCCAAGACTACCCCATAGCAATACTAAAGAAAGTCACTCCCCTTAGTAGAGCCGTCAGTAGAAAGCCAGAGATAACTACCACTTATCCTTGACCTTCACAACCAGAGCAAACACCATGCTCCAAACAACTTAGGACAAAAAAAACTGATCCAAGCTGTAACCACCAAGATGTGATATCTTCATATCTTTCAGCCTTAAAACCATCAACTGTCTGACTAGAGATGTTAGATGTCCTCAACATTCCACAATCCATCTTCCTCTCATAATCCAAACTCATCCCAGATAAATTGGATAATACCCCATAGTCACCAATCAACCCCACTAGTTGATTCAACTTCAAGATGCTTAACCCTTGAAAATACTTCCAAGCAGCCACATAAAGTAAATTCTCAACACTTCTGCAGTCCTGCACTTTAACCTCAGACACATACATAGTCTCCCATCAATGTATATGTTCATTAGTTGAATGCATAACATTATCCATAGCAGACACATACTCAACTATTGTCATGCAAGATACGACATTTTATCTGGTCTGACATCCTTTTCCTGCAGACTTGAGGCACTAGTTGATCCCTCTTTTGCTAATCCACACCACTGATCACTGAGACTTCACCGTGAGCACAACTAACTTTCTTTGGCTGAGAAAACAAAGAGCTGAAATGATGTTTCAACATCAGTTCTGACATGTCTCCTAATCAGAGAGTAATAACTGTCATCCTTCTATAGACAATCTGTAACTTTGAATCCTTCAAGGCACAAAACAGAATGAGCTCAATTGACCACCGGCTGAATAACCCTGCTGCTGCACACAAACTCTTGGAAGCAACTCAAAAGTTGTTCAACTTCATAGCTTCAGTGATCCTTCAAAAACAGCTACAGTCTAATAGGTCTTTGACTTAGCATTTACCAAAAAAACTGCTAAAGTGAAGCACAATGTCGAGACATTAGAATTGACATATTAAGCTCAGCTTCTTTCAAATAAGCTTAAGAGATGACTGATCAAGATCTTCACTCCCGCATGAAAGATTTGACAGTGATACTCTTATGCTTTGGCTCTACCCTCTTCTTTTACCATAAGGAAACACTTTTCCGGACAGATTGATTTTCAATGTTTGATTTGAACTAAAACATCCATGTCATAAGATCCATTCACCTTTTGATCACTCAATCCTCAAGTATCTTTGAAGCTGTCCTGCAGAGAATATCCTTCTGAGGAGACCAAACCCTAATGGTTTTCCAAGAGAATCATTTAGAGATACAAAAATCAACCAGGGTACCATGCAGCGGAACTACTCCTCAACAACCTTCAGGCACTATCCAAAAATCCTTGCACACCACGTGCCAACAATATCCTATCATGAATAGTCCATCCTTCACTCAAAGGGATCACACAAGCAACTATATGAACTGACCAAGTCCATAACACAGCAAAGCTATCTTCCTTGCTCAAGAACCAGAAAGTATCTTCCCTAGATCTCATCCAGAAACAGACAGGATGCCTGCTCTGATACCAATTGAAATTCTGATACAGATGTGTGATGTCTCGTGCAATGTCACAACATCGCAATCTGCTGTATGAACAAGGCAATAATAGTAACAGTAAATTAACACAAGGATTGTTCACCCAGTTTGGTTCAACAACCTACATCTGGGGGCATACCAAGCCAGGAAGGAAGTCCACTATTAGTAGTATCAAATTACAGACTCAACAGACCAGTTGACAATCTACCTAATTCAATCACTACCCAATGACCCTTCTACCTAAGTCCTCCCTAGGTACGAGACTCCATCTCACTCCCAATCATCGCAATGATGTCTAGCAGTCAACAACTCTGCCACTGCATCGACAGCTTGTTTACCAACAACTTTTCTATCACAGAAAACTAGAAGACACACTTCCATGACTCATATTGGAGTTGCTTAATAGCTTCCTCCAAGAACAATACAGTACTCATTACCTACAGGTTTCTGAGTAATAACACAGTGACCATCTCACAACCCGAGTGGTTCACTTAGACAAACCCCTAAAGTTCTACATCTTGGACCCGTACCTCTTCTTAGGTTACAAGCATTCTATTTATAATATAATCCCAACTGGATTTGGGCCTTTAAAACATATCAAATCTTCTGCTCCAAATCTGCAACAGATTCTGTTCTTCAATAGATCTTCAATCCAGATTCTGTTCTTCAATAGATCTTCAATCAAATCTTCAATTAAATCTTCAATCAAATCTTCATATTTTAAATACTCAATCTTCAGCTCCACATAATATTTCTAGGATCTTATGTATCTTTAAAATCTTCACTTTTTAATTCAGCTGCAAGATTTTCTCCACACAAATAGGAACAATTCTCCATGTTTATTTGCACAAAAATAGTAACAAACTATTCTCCACAAGATATGCAGAATTAATTGTATCAGAATAAATCTTCTCCAACAAATTCGCCTGCAATCTCTCTATCTCTCAGCAGAAAATCTCACTAACTACAAAACATCCTAACACGCGCAACCCTAAAACATCACAAACTGATGTTCTGGTATAGTGATGTCAAGACATCACTTATAACATCAGCATAAGACATCACTTATAACATCAGCATACAAAACTTCCAACCCTGCAACAGCTAATGATAAGAACCAATGTTATGACATCAGATATATGACATCAACATTGTTCAACTTTGTTTTACCAAAATTCCAGCCAACACAAGAACTAACATGGGGAAATTCTTATATGAAGCCTAAGAGGAGGCTAACTCTTGCTGAGGATTTATTAAAATCCAGGAGCAGGTCTAAATTGTATTGGGGAATCCAAAAGGGATTAAACTCTTGCTGGGGAATTAGGGAAGAGTTGAAGTATCAGCTGCCATGAGGCTCTGATTCTGTTAGGGTTTTGTTGAGGTCAATCTAACCTTGGCTGGGATTTTCAAGGTGAAAGTTAAGCCTTGTTGGAGATCAGAGAAGTTTAAAGGTGAGTTTGAAAACCTTAGAGGTTTTTAACTCTGGGGAGACTGATGTATTGATAAAATGATCAGGGTTTTCCCTATGCCTTTAGGAAACTTGAGGGTCTATGTGTTAAGTCCAAAAGGAGACTATAATAATTTTCAAGTTTACTTGAATGAAGCCCAAGAGGAGGCTAAGACTATCCAAGTCTCTTAAGAAGTGGTAGACTCTGGTGTAGAGAGAGATCTTTGTATGATGACCAAGAGGAGGCTGTTGGTTTAAGGGATGAAGATCAACCCTTTGATGATAGGATGTGTAGCTTTTGACTTTCCTGGGGATTGAACTAGTAGAGATGACTAATTTCTATCTTATGCTTTTAGGAAGCCTTTGGGTCCTTGTACTAAGCCCAAGAGGAGGCTGGGGAACTTCTAAGAAGCCTGTTGGTCCTTGTACTAAGCCCAAGGGGAGGCTGGGGATACTTCTAAGAAGCATGTTGGTCCTTGTACTAAGTCCAAGAGGAGGCTGGGGAACTTCTAAGAAGCCTGTGGGTCCAATCCTAAAAAAAGTTCAAGAAAGGTTTCGCCGGGAATAAGTCCTTTCTTTGTTGAGCAATTCTAAGGTTTGAAGAAATTCAGAAGAGGTTTCGCCGGGAATTAATTCTCTTTGGGGAAATGAATTTATGTTAGATAGATATTTCTAATTTTTGACAGTCTTGAGAAAAGTTTCACCGGGAATAATGCCTTTCTCTGTTCCATATTGAATAAAGCCCAAGAGGAGGCAGACTATATTGAGGGAATTTCCAATGAGGGAACTAGTTTTGACTATGTTAGAAGTAACCTCTGGTTTGACCTAAGTATAGACTTAACTGCTGGGGAAACTCTAAAAAAATATGCACAAGTATATACAAATAAGTGTATTAACAGGTATATAAACAAGTATGCATTGAATTGAAAAGATATTGGGTTTTACACTCTGAAAAGAGACCCAAGTATATTGCGTATGACTGTATTGATTTCAACTGTATGTTTAGTGTTTTAAGAAATTGATGAAAGTTTTAAGAAAACCTTGAGTTTGAATTTGAAAAAATTGTTTGAATTAAATGACTTGAAAAGAAAGTTTGGGGATTATAGCTCAAAGAGAGGCCCAAGTGGTCTAAGAGCAGTTTCACCGGGAATAATGCTCCTCTTAGTACTAGTTTAAAACAGACAGATGATTTTGAAAACAGAGGTATGGGGCTTACAACTCAAGGAGAGGCCCAAGGGGTTATTTATTGTCTAAAACAAAGTTTATGAAAAAAAGGTTGGGGCTTATACTCAATGAGAGGCCCAGATGATTTGTTTTGAAAACAGTGATCGCACTGTGAAACCGAAAGACGTTGTGGGACTTATACTACAGCAGAGGCCCAAAATTATTTATGTACATAGGGGGTTGGGTCTTACACTCTAATAGAGGCCCAAGGATGTTTGTAAAGAAGAAAAATATGGGGCTTACACTCAAGGAGATGCCCAAAGTTTATTTGAAAGGCAACGGTCGCACTGTGGTTTTGAAAATCACAGTGGGGCTTATATAATGACTGAGGCCCAAAATATTTATGTACAAAAAGGAGTGGGTCTTACACTCTACAAAGAGGCCCAAAGTATTTCAAATAAAATTTGAAAAATTTTAAATCAAGGGAAAACCCTAATTTTAATTAAAAATACAATTTTTTCAAAGAAAATTAAATAAAAAATGATATAAAATATCAAATATATTTAAAAACAAGTTGTGAATTTTGAAAAATGTTTGAAAATGGGTGTTTTTATTCACATGATAGTTTGAAACCTATTTGGTTTTGAAAAATCAAGAGAAAGAATTTATTTAAAATGTTTAAGAAACAATTAAAAGGAAATTCTTTAAAATATTCAAAAATATATCAAATATAAAATATTCTTTTGATTTTTTTTTTTTTGGAATAAAATATTTAAACATGTGAAGGATTTGTGTTTAAAAAATTATTTGAAAAAGATTAAAAATGAGAGAGAAATTAATTTTTGAAGTTGTAAAGAAAATGTGAAGAGCGTGTGTGATAAAAAAATAGGATGGCCCTCCCAAGGATTGAACCCACGCCCTTGAGGTGGAGGGTTTAAAACTTTACCATCTGAGCCATATGAGTTGGCTGATAGAGAATGGAAAATGAAAATAATATAGGAAACTTCCTTTTGAAAATGGTTTAAAAAATAAAACCAAAAGGTCTGGGGCGAGGGGGATTCAAACCCCAGACCTTTCGCTCGCTACACACACAAAACCAGGTTATCAAACACTGGGGCGCAATGCCAATTCAAATATATAATGACAATGAAATAATATATAGTAACACTTCATTTGATTTTGAAAAAAATGGAGTCATGGCCTTCGTCTTCAACCTCGTGCCAGACCAACTCTAACAACTTTGCAAAACCTATGTTATCTCACTCGTTTCTTGATCATTTTGAAAAATATAAAAATGAAAGATGTGTGTTTTTCAACAAGGAATTGAATGGTTCTTTTTAATTTTATTTATTTTAAGTGTATCACAAGATATCATGTTGTAATCAGATGAACCCTAAAAAATGCAAGAACTATATGAAATCTTATACACGCAAGATAAATAGCAATTGATTGAGGGTTAATGATCTATGAACAACCAGAAACACGTTGGTAACTTAAAACAACATTTATGATGCATGATTCATGGAGTTTGAAAGTTCAAGGCTTACCTCTGCAAGAAGGAATCGAATTTTACTTTGGAGGTGTTACAGATGCAAGGTGATGACCCAGATAGCTTCCTTAATCCTTAAGGAACGTGTTTATATGGTTGGAATGGCTTGAATTCTTCTGAATTGAGTAGCTCGAATCCAACTGTAGCTTATGATTTATTTTGAGAAAATGGTGTATGACTTAGTGATTATGATGTTACAGATGGGATGTAAGTGTTTGGATCACTTCCACATAGTGTATGTGAAGTGTTTGAATGCTTGGTTTGGATAGAATTGCTCTGATTTGAGATATTTGATTTCTCCCTCTCTTGGTGTTTTGAAATTTGAGACAGATGAATTTGGAGAAAACAAGGATTGAAGTTGTTTTGGTGTGTGTTAATCAGTCATACATGACCTCTATTTATAGTAGATGAAGTTTGTCTTGGATGAACAACTTCAGATTGGAAGATAATAACTCATTCAATGTCTTTTGGCAAGATGTCATTACCTCTTATGCAAGGTACAATAGCCCTCCAAGTAGCATAGCTAACTTTTGACCAATTCCACATTCCTCAGATGTTTTTATTGTTGTTTATGTGAGCATCTTGACTGATGAGTGTACTTTTGTTGAATGTGCACTATTGTACATAAATGTACTTTGAATTTCAAGGCCTCCATGACAAAACTTCATCATTCTCATGAGATTTTTTCTTGGTTCTTTGGAACTATATTGCAGGTTTGGGATGAGTCACTCTGATCACATTGAATTGGCTTGGCATAGTGGTCATTGAATTTGACTCAAAAATCGTGGCTAGCAAGAAATAACCAAAACTGTCTTGCAAAATAGTTTGCAGCAAAGTGTATTGCAACCTCCATAACCCCTTGCTCAAGTGGAGTTATCTCATGCTATTGGGCTCTTTAGAAAGTTGGTATTATGTACTTTAACTTTAATGTTTAACTTTGGTCTTGTATCAATGTGGATCATCGAGAAAAATGACCTCAAAGTTGGGAAAAAGTGAAACAGATTCTGCCTCAAAATTTCACTAAGTGTCAAAGTTGAAATTTCATGAAACCCTAACTTCATGGCTTAATAACTCAAAATCCAAGCTTTTTTGGCTCATGGGTCACTGTGACACTTTTGTAGTATGTGATGAGAGCTTTTATTTGAGCTTTGGATGGAAGAAAATGGCTTAGTGGTTTGGGAGTTATGACCTTGCAATGTTGGGAAAAATCACCCCTTTTTCATAACTTAGAGAAATTTTAAGTTTCTTTAGATCACCCCTTTTGCAAGTAACCTCACTTTTCTTGATTTTTCTTGATAGATGATGATCCAAACCATGAGTTAACATTTTTTAACTTAAAGAAGCCATGTTTGTCAAGAAATCTCAAAAGTCAAACTTGGTTTTTGGGCACAGTTGACTTTTTATCAGATGAATTTCAAGCTTTGTGATTCTCTATGAAATCAAGTTCTTGACCTAAATCAAACCTAATGGATGGGTTCCATAGGTGTTTTAGAGTGTCTTGAATCATGTCCCAAGGTTTGAGACCATGTCTTGGTTAAAAAGGTATGTTTGATTTTCCCTCAGAAACCCTAGTTTGTGGTCCAGATGAATTTGAATCTTCATATTGCTTATGAATCAAGTTATTTATGTCCATTTGAATTTGTATGAGGGTCAATACAAGATATTTTAGGTCTTCAAAACAATTCTTGAGGTGTTGGCCCATGCCTTGCTTCAAAAGTCAACTTAGGGATGAATTAGGTCAAGAAACCCTAATTCCTGATTCTTGATGAATGCATCCCCCGAGGCTATTTTAAACTTATGATTGGATCCATGAGGTCCCTTTGAGCTTCTTGGATCATGTTTTGAAGTAATGGCTTATGCCCAGATAAAAAATCCTCTCTGGAGGCCTTGGTCGACCAAAACCCTAATTTGGTGACACTGATGATCTTGATGCTTGATCCACTTGAAATGTTGCACTCTTGTGCTTGATTCTTGATATGGGAGTCCTCTTGATCCTTCATGGATGTTTGAGAGGTTTGACAAGTTGAATATCATGTCAATTATTGATTGATCCTTTGTCTGAATGCTCTGAGAGGGTCCAAACCCCTAATTCTTGATTGAGGTGAATGGTCAACAATCTTTGAGAGGATTGATGAGGTATGAAGGTACAGACATATTATGGTGATGATTTGCACAATGATGGGAAATCTTGTGGTCAAAATTTAGGGTATGACAACTTGAACGACAGAGAAGGGAATTATCACTTGTTGTCGATTGCCTCGAGTGGTGCTTGCTAAAAAAACCAGTGACGGAGTGAGGTTCTCAGATATGTAATCATTTATGAAAGCTAGAAAAAATGGATTGTCAACAATATCAAATGAAAATAAAAACTAAACCAAGTAATCATAGACCTCAGAAGCCAAAAGTGGTATTGTTTGTTCTCACACATGCATATATAATTCTTTAAAAAAAAAAACTACATGAAAATATTTTGAGTATAGACATGCAAACTTTTTGTTCCAAATTTAGTGCTATTGTTTTCATGTTCCCTTTATTATGCTTTTAAAACGGCAAACTTTTTGTACTATGGAGAACAAACTCATCCTAAAAAATCAGAAGAAAAAAACACAAAATATAGGCATTCGTCAAATATTAGAAAATTAGTCATATAAAATCATGTAAGTGACTAACACAAAACTAATAACTATGAAGTACATAAACATTTTATCAAACATCAAAAATGCATTTTATCTTCTTACTCATTTTATCCCCCTCACTCATTGATGGAAAACCATGGAAGTAGTAATTTTACGCTTATCGTAGAGCTTGTTTGCAAAGTCATAGAATATGACCACCTACATCACTAGGAAAACATCTACCAGCATAGTAACAACTACACAATTAACAACCACAAAGGAAATAAATTAGTGTGTTAAACTTTTTAACTTTCAAAGTACAAAGAAAACATCATCAAAATCCATAGTAAAAAATAGAGAAAAAATATAGCAAGAGAAAGAAGAAAGCACAAATTTCCTTTGTTAGTATAGGACATATAATGGTAGAAAATACAATGAAAATGCATAAGCATATATTTTGTAGGAAGGAAAATAAAAAAATTTGTGAGTAGATAAACTTTGTGAACATTAAAATCTTTTATTAGAATAGGACATAAATTGACAGAAAATACATAGAAGAGGCTGTAGGATACATAAAACATTTGAAAGTTTTTATTACATAGTTGAAGGCACTTCTATTTGAATTTCATCATCACCAAACTTTACCCATATTCTTTTCCAATGAAGGCTAAAAGCAATAGTAACAAAAATAGTGATCAAGGCTTTGATTAGATTCAGTTCATCGTGTCGGCTTTGACACCATTTAACTTCTGTTAGCTTGGCCTCCATCAATACTCTCATTGATGGAATCTCTACTTCTATGGGGAGCACTGCTTGCATGCCATATACTAGAGAGAAAGCGGTTGCCCTTGTTGAAGTATGGACGAATGTGCGATAACCGTGAAGAGCAAAGGGTAGCATCTCATGCCAATCTTTATAGGTTACAACCATCTTCTGAATGATCTTCTTGATATTCTTGTTAGTCGCTTCTACCGCTCCATTCATTTTAGGTCGGTAGGGAGATGAGTTATGATGTTCGATTTTGAACCCAACACACAACTCTTTCATCATCTTGTTGTTCAAGTTGGATCCATTATCAGTAATGATCTGGCTTAGAACACCATAACGGCAGATGAGATTGTTCTTGATGAATCAGACCACCACTTGTCGGGTCACATTAGTGTACGATACTGCTTCGACCCACTTGGTGAAGTAGTCAATGGCTACAAGGATGAACCGATGTCCATTTGAAGCTTTGGGTTCAATCATGCCAATCATGTCGATTCCCCATATAGAAAAAGGCCATGGAGAAGAAAGAACTTTGAGATGCGTTGGTGGTACATGGATTTTGTCGGCGTATATCTGACACTTCTGACATTTCCTCATGTACTTGTAGCAATCGGATTCCATTGTCAGCCAATAATATCCTGCTCTCAGAATTTTTCTTGCCATTGTGTGTCCATTGGCATGAGTGCCAAAGGATCCTTTGTGAATTTGTTTCATTAACATGTTTGCTTCTTATCTGTCTACGCATCTGAGCAAAACCATGTCAAAGTTTCTCTAGTAGAGTATATCATTGTTTAGGAAGAAGTTTCCAGCCAGTCTTCTGAGAGTCTTCCTATCTTTTCTTGATACCCCAGGCGGGTATTCATGTTTTTGAAGGAAGCATTTGATATCGTAATACCATGGTTTATCATCTATGGCTGCTTCAATCGTGAAGATGTAAGCAGGCATTTCAAGGCGCATTATATCAATCTTAGGTACGTCGTTCCATCGACTCACACTAATCATGGAGGATAGAGTGGCTAGTGCATCAGCCATGTGGTTTTCTTCACGAGGGATGTGATGAAACTCAATTTTGTTGAAGAAGGGCAAACCTTCTTGCATAGTCTTTGTAAGGAATCGATCCTGGTTGATATGTGTTCCACTCTCCTTTGATCTAATTTATAACCAGGGTTGAGTCTCCATACACATCTAAGTTCTTTATCCTTAGGTCAATAGCTTCTTCGAGACCCATGATACAAGCTTCGTATTCGTCCTCATTGTTTGTACATTTGAATGTCAATCTGGCAGTGAAAGGAATATGGGTACCCTGAGGTGTTACGCTGATTGCCCCAATTCTGTTTCCATAAGCATTGACAGCTTCGTCGAATATTAGTCCCCATTGGGATCCTGGCTCTGGCCGTTCGCTTGGTAGCGGTTCATCGCAATCTTTCATTTTTAGGTACATTACATCCTCATCTGGGAAGTCAAATCTGATCAATTCCTGATCGTCAATCGGTTGATGAGCCAAATGATCGGCTAAAATACTTCCTTTGACGGCTTTTTGAGCATGGTACTCGATGTCGTATTCTGATAACAACATCTTCCAATGGTTGATCCTTTCTATTAAGGCAGGATTTTCAAAGACGTACTTGATCGGACCCATTTCGGAGATTAACCAATGTAGCATGACAAATCATGTACTGGAGAAGACGTTTAGCTGCCCAAGCTAGAGCGCAGCAAGTTTTCTCGAGCATGGTGTATCGAGTTTCACAATCCGTGAACTTTTTGCTTAAGTAATAAATGGAAGACTCTTTACTTTTTGTCTCGTCTTGTTGGCCAAGCACACAACCCATGGAGTCTTCCAAGACTATTAAGTAGATGATCAATGGTCTTCCTTCCACTGGAGGAGACATAATCGGTGGATTCAGCATATATTATTTGATGTTGTCGAAGGCTTTCTGGCAGTCCTCTGTCTATATACAGCCTTGATTCTTTCTGAGTAGTTTGAATATTGGCGCGCATGTCGCGGTCATGAGGAATATGAATCTTTAGATGTAATTCAGACGTCCCAAAAATCCTCTTACTTGTTTTTCAGTCTTTGGTGAAGGAATTTCTTGAATTGCCTTAACTTTGTCGGGATCAACCTCAATTCCTTTCTGGCTGACGAAAAATCCAAAGAGTTTTCCTGAGCGAACACCGAATGTAGATTTGTTGGGATTCAGGCGGAGTTTTTATTTTCTCAAACGCTCGAATAACTTTGATAGGTGTTCCACATGTTCTTCTTCTGTTTTAGATTTGGCGATCATGTCATCGACGTATACTTAAATCTCTTTGTGCATCATGTCATGAAACAGAGTTGTCATCGCCCTTTAATAAGTTGCCCTTGCGTTCTTTAGACCGAACGTCATTAGTTTGTAACAAAAGGTGCCCCATGGGGTGATGAATGAAGTTTTCTCCATGTCTTCTGGTGCCATTTTAATTTGATTATAGCCCAAGAATCCATCCCTGAAGGAGAAGACTTTGAATTTTGTTGTGTTTTCTACCAGCATGTCAATGTGTGGCAGGGGAAAATCATCCTTTGGACTTACTTTGTTTAAATCCCTGTAGTCTACACACATTCTGACTTTTCCATCCTTCTTTGGAACTGGCACTATGTTGGCTAACCATTGAGGATATTCTGAGGTGGTCAGGAAACTTGCGTCGATTTGCTTCTGTGCTTCCTCCTTAATTTTGATGGTCATATCAAGATGAGTCCTTCTCAGTCTTTGTTTTACCAGAGGACATTCTGTGTTCAGTGGTAAGTGATGTTCCACAATGCTGGTATCCAACCCTGGCATGTCCTGGTAGGACCAAGCAAAGACATCTGGAGATTCTTTGAGAAGTTTTATCAAGCCTTCTCGAACAGTTGGACTGAGCAGTGCTCCAATCTTAACTTCTTTCTTTTCTTTCTCTGAACCTAAACTGACCATTTCCAACGGCTCTTTGTATGGTTCAATGGACCTTTCCTCTTGCCTGAGTAATCGAAAGATCTCTTCTGGAATTTCTTTGTCCTCTTCTTCTTTAGCTTCAAATACCGGGAATTCAAAGTTGGGAGAAGGCATTGGATCGTATGTTTCAATGGAGTTTAAAACAAGTAATCTGCATGACGGGATGATTCCTTTTAGAAAAGACAGAGAGAATGCAAAAGTGTGTGCAGTCTATTTTTTTGAAAGAAAAAAAACGCTTGTTTTTATTTTGTTTTGTTTTTTAGGATTACCATTTTCTGAAAAAGTGAAAAGTAAAAATAGCAATAAATGCAGGAATTCAGAATGACATTTTTATTTATGATTTGTCGATTCTTGAAACACAACCCTATAAAACAAAACTTTGTCGCTTTGGGCGAAGCGGAGAGGGACATTTACAGAAAAGTAAGCCCTATAAAACATCCATTTCACCTGGGCAAGGTGAACGGTTAAAACAAAGATATGGCAATTACTTCGATTTAAGAACGACATTCAGGACATCGACGGCAACCCAATGGGGACTAACTCCTCTGTGGATCACAAAGTCCAGTACTTTCCTTCTCGGTTTGTCTTCAGTAATGACACTGATTTCTGGTGGAGCAGGATCATTGAAGTCTTCTTTCCATGCAGAGTTATCATAAGAGGACTCTTCTGTCGCATCTTCTATAGTGTTTTCACTCCCGATGGGATTTCCCCATCCAGTTGGCTGGATGTCCCCATGTCTGATGCGAGAGCTTTCAGGAGTGGTGTATTTGACTAGAAAGTCGTACTTGCTGCTTGGTTGCCCCAAGGTATCCCAGGTTTCTGTGGGAATATATGAGTCATCTTCTTCAATGACGTTGACTTCAGGAAATGCATAGTTAATGAATTCTTGTCCTGCAATCTTTGCAAATTTATCAACATGGTGTTGGACATTTTCATAATTTTCTAAGTAAGGGTTCCATGACTCTGGGAGAACATGCGTATTCTTTTCAAGAACATTCAGAAGATAGGCATTATCTGGCTGACTCTTTTTCCCTGAGTCTTCCACGTATGGCTTCTAGATAGGAAAATAATCCAGGGGATCATAAGAATCATAGTCAAAGTTGCCTTTCATCAGAGTGTCTTCCTCTAATGAGTTAGGTGGAGCACGACATCCTTCGGGATCACAATCTCCGTAGATCATTCTGACATTTGATCTTGTTATATATCTGGGACTTTGCTGTGGAGAGCAGAATGGCATGTACGTTTCTCCCTGAGATATATAACCTCCATCGTTGAGATAAGACTTCCACTCCTCATCTGTATCAGAAGAGTCGTTCTTCTTGATGGTGTGGACTTCTTGAGATATCAGGTGGAGGAAGCCTCCACTGTGAAAGAAATCCTGAATGGGACGAAAACTTTCATCCTTCTTTGTAGTTTGGGTACATGTTGGAGAAAAACTAAGACCTTTTCTTGTCTTGTTATCATCAGGAATTACAATCTGTCTCCATCCTTTTATGTCACAACTCCCCATTACTTTGAGAGCGTCTTTGTATGAGGAAATCGATGTTCCTTTTTCTTGGTGATTATAATTGCTCACCGAGAGCGCTTAAAATTGAGTTCCAACGACCTCCTCTGGTTCTACACAGGAGAATGATGATAAGTTGCTCATGATTAAAGCTTTCTCTCCGTATACCGTGACTAATTTGTCGTTCTTGATGAACTTCAGCTTTTGGTGAAGTGTCGAAGTGACTTCCCCGGCTTCGTGTCTCCAAGGTCTTCCTAATAAACAGTTGTATGCTGTTCGGATGTCCATGACCTGGAAAGTGACTTAGAAAGTGTGAGGACCGATGGTTATGGGAAGATCGACTTCGCCGATAATTATTTTTTTGGATTCTCAAAGGATTTGACGATGATCTCACTTTCTCTCATGGGAGCACCTTGAAAAGATAGTCGTACCAAAGTTGACCTTGGCATGACGTTCAAGGATGAACCCGTGTCTACCAGTAAGTAGGCTAAAGCATCGTCCTGGCAATTGACTGTGATATTGAGTGCCATGTTATGGTTTTTTCCTTCCTCTGGAATTTCTTCATCACTTAATCCCAAGTTGTTGCAGGAAGTGATGTTGGAGATAATGTTGTCAAATTGACCCACTGTCGCATCTTGTTATACAAAGGCATGTTCCAAGACTTTCTGTGGAGCTTCTTTGTGAGCTTCTGAACTAAGAAGGAGAGATAGTACAGAGATTCGAGGCAGAGTTTGCAACAATTGATCCACAATGTTGTACTCGCTTTTCTGGATGAGCATTAGCATTTCATCGTTGTTCTTTATAGGTTCTGCGTTGCTGGATTGACCGACTTATTGATTAGGAACTTCTACTTGAGGTTCCTTTTCTTTGGTAGGTTCTCCAACTCCTCTGTTGAAGATTCGACTGCTCCGGGTAACTCGACTGATGTCAGTAATGTTGACAACGGATGGTAGTGGAATTTCTTTTCCATTTTCTATGGTCATTGCACCGTACTTGTATGGGATAGACTTATCTGACTTGTATGGTATTGGACCTGGTAAGTAGACAAACAAATGGGCTTTTGGGGCCTTTTGACCATCGTAGGCAGCCTCAATCGGCTCTAGGTTGGGAACTTTCCTACTGTCAAGAGGGATCTTTGACTCATTGAGCAGAGGAATTATGGTACATACATCCTTGGTTATTCCATGTTTGACAGGTTTTTTTTATTGGAGACTGTGACAATGCTTTTGTCTAGTAGTTCTCGGTCCTTGTTTTGAACAGGGAGGCAACCTTGCACCCAGTTGATTGATTGAGAATTCAAACGTGGCTGAATTTCCTTTTGGTCTAACTGATGCTAGAGAGTTGCTCGCACGAGGTAGAGCCCTTGGTTATTTTCTGAACATATTCCACAACGCTCATAATTGTGAGGTGGTACCCGGCCTTACCCACTTTGTATGCAGTGCATCCTTACCAGTTCCATCTCCAGTAGGCGGATATCACAGCTTTGGTGTCTATCAGGATTTCTATTAGTTATACTAACTTGTTGAGTGTCTTCATCCTGGTAGATTGGGAGCCATAAGTGGTCCAATAGATGTTGAAGAGTTCTTTGTACAAGCGCACAACCTTGCTCGTTTTCATAGCATTCTTTGCAGTCTTGATAATCGTGCGAGGCCAGGAAACCAAGTCTGACCTGCTTGGCATGTAATTCCACTAGACTAGTATTCATTAAGCAGATGTCAAAGATCTGAACCATGTTAACTTGATGATCATTCCTTTCATGGTAGTCTTGGATCCATCTGAGATCCATTTGACGCTGGAGGGTCTCTTGTACAAAAGAGCATCCCTAATTGTCTTTTGAGCAAATAGGGCAAGTGTTGTAATTGTGTCGTGGCAAATTGTAATACTGACTTTATCTTGAATGCACTGCCACTAGATTGATGTCATTGCACGAATGTCATGGTTTTGAACAATGTTTGGATGTGCATGGGCCATGTTTACTTCACGAATCCTGTGATCCTGAATTCAGCCTAGATCCATTTGTTCTTGAAGAGCTGCTTGTACTATGGCACATCCTTGATTGTCCTTCGAACAGATATCACACTGATGATACTTGTGAGATGGTACATGGTCGTACCCACTCTGTCGGCGATGCATTTTTACCAGGTTGGTTCCCAGTAAGCGTACATTGTAAATTTGATAACTGCTGCCAGGTTCTTCTTCTATCAAGTTCAGCGTAGTCTTCTCATGTTGCGGTAATGGGTTCGTCTGAACATTTGGATTAGTATCTTTGAAAGATAAAACCCCGTTTCTGACGAGCTTTTGTACATCAGATTTGAAGCAGAGGCAATTCTCAATGTTATGTCCTGATCCTCCTTGATGGTAAGGGCAAGTTTGATCTGTTTTGAACCAAAAAGATGGATTTTTTGGTACTGTAAGAGGAGTTCTGGTTTGAACGTGCCCCTTGGCCAGTAGAAGTGGAAATAGATTTGTATATAACATTGGTATAAGGTCAAACTATGATGGTCGTGTAGTACGATTATTATTATTGTACTGCAAGCGAGCCGGCTGAAGAGGCTGTTGCTGCCTTTGCTGATATTGTTGTTGATTTGGTTGGCTCTGAGCAACCTGAGGTTGATATTTCGGAGCTGGCGTCGGGTTGATAGCAGGAGTTACTGCTGCTACTGGTTGATACCTTCTCCTTTGCTTTCCCAGAGAGATATTACTAATCTCTTGCTCTTTCTTCTTTTGGAAAGCACTACTGTATCTTTTAGTACTATTGGATGGCTCTGCATCCATGACCAATCGTCCTTCTCAGACTGCTTTTTCAAGGCGTACTCCCATGTTCACCATTTTAGTGAAGTCACTAGGTGTACTTGCAACCATTCGATAATAATAAAACGAGCTTAATGTTTTCAAGAAGATCTTTTTCATTTCCTTTTCCTCGAGGGGAGGACAGGTCTAGGCGGCGATTTTACACCATCTCTGAGCATATTCCTTGAAGGTTTCTTTATCCTTTTGTGACATTGCTCTACACACATTAGAAAACACTTTTCCCAGAAAGCACTGCTAAAGGTGCAGCCTACGAAAGCGCTTTCTGAAAGCGCTGCTATAGGTGTTTTAGTTAGTAAATAATAAAACTTAGAACTAGTAACTATTCATTTATTTCTTAAACCCTACATTTCAAGCTTTTCTCTCTCGCGACTCTCTCCACCGTATGCCATTATTTTGCAACCTCTGCTCCCTCTGCCATATGTTCCACTGTTCGCGTCGTCTCCCACCGCCGTCACTGTTCCTCCGACCGTGTATTCGTGATTCTCCCACCACTGTAATAGTTTCGGCACCGTCAGTTTTGTGAGCAAGGTATTTTTCTTTTCCGTTTCTTGTTTCGCGGCCAAATAATTGATTGTAATGAGTTTGTTTGTTGTTGAAACAATTGAAATGAGACATTGATAGTGTTGTTGTGGTTGTTGTTAGCATTTGATTTTGAAATTGTTGTTGTAGCAAGGTTGAAGATGATGAATAGTGATATTTGTGGTGAACTTATTTTGAGAATTGGTGTTAATTTTGTAAGTTGATATTGAATGTTAGTGATGAATTCTTGGAATTAATTGATGATAATGACATTGTTGACGGATAATTTTTAGTGATTACTTTGTTAATTGTTAAGGTTGAAGATGATGAATATTGATGAAATTATTTGTTAATTGTTGAGGTTGAAGTTGCTATTGCATGGCCATCAAACCTCATTGTCATAGATGATGAGGTATGTTGAAAACCATTATGAACCTTTTAGTTTTCAAATGTTTTACTTGCATATAAGTTATGGTATGCTTACATTTACGTACATTTTATTTACATGGTATTGTTAGACTCCTACAAAATCCAAAGCAAAAGATAAAGGGATTATGCGGCACACCGAGTCAGTTGCATCAAAAAAAAGAGGTACATTGATATATATGCATTGAAAATGTTAATTCTATGATCCGAATTCAAAAGCTTCATGATTTTATACTTTACCTAACTTATATGATTTTTAGATTCCTACTCAAGAGATGCAACAAGGTAGTAGGAATAAGAAGTCAGAATTAGGCAACATGGCCAAGGCAAAAAAAGCTTCTATTCCTCGATTTCGGTTGTGCCTTGAAACATTTGTAGGCACATCAGATTTGATGGAAGGTGGTATCCGTGGAATACCTATGGAAGAAGGTATTTTTGGGTTTGCCTATTCAGAAACAATTGCTAAAGAAGATTTGGATCAGATTTTTCAGCATGTTGAATTAGGCATCTGTGTTATGAATTCATACATCAGGTAATCCATCGATTTTATTTAATAAATTGATCAATTTATTTACTCATTTAAATGAATATTCTAATGTTGATTTCTTGTATGAAAAATTGATGCTCTCGCGTCAATTGACAAGAAGATTCTCTTTCTTGTCTCCCAGCTGTGTCAATGCACATCTAATCGATCGAAATGAAAATGCGGTCAAAGATCACTTAGTAAATGCATTTATGGCCAACAAAGATACAAAGAAGTTGTATCTTTTACCATATAATACTAGCCATGGGTTAGATTTTCATTCTAACTTCATTTATTATAATTTTTCGGTTTTTTACGTTGTGTATAGCATTTCCATCTAAACTTTTGTTTTATTTTACAGTGGACACTGGTTGTTGCTTGCGATTAATCCGATAAAAGAAATAGTATATTATTTGGATTCGCTAGATGGTGATCAAACAAAATACCCGAAGATGAAGAAGACGATTGATACGTAAGTGATGAGATTGTTCTAAATATTGGCGTGTGTATTTATTTATTTATGTGAGATTGTTCTAAATATTCGTTTATATTATGATAGAGTCATACAAATATTCCGATCACAGCGACAAGCTCGAGTACCAAAAAGCAAAGCAAACAACATTACATGGGTAAGAGTGCAGGTATATTTTCACATTTTTTATTATAATAGTGATGCTACCTGATAACACAAGTTAAACTATATATCCTGATACATATTCATACTTTTTTTCTATGTGTAGTGTCCTCGTCAGCGTAATGGTATAGATTGTGGTTATTTTGTATTGAGATTCATGAAAGAAACTATTCATTTGGAACAAATAGAGATTCCAAACATGGTGTGGATTTATAAGTTATGATTTATTTTAATACTTATTATCGGATATTTCATCTAATTAATTACTTTTAACTAAATCATGCATATTATGTTATATTATGTAGTACTTTGATGAATTCAAGTGTGCCACCTACACGAAAGATAAATTGGAAGAAATAAAAGGAGGAATGGTGTCAATACATTATTGAAATGAGAATTATACAAGGTATATTGTTTTACTTTCTTTTGTGTTAAGTTTATGGAAGTTGTTGTATAGTTTTGGAAATTGTTGAATAGTTTTGGAAGTTGTTGTTTAGGTGATGGAAGTTGATGTATAGTTTATGGAAGTTGTTGTATAGTTTTGAAAGTTGTATAGTTTAATTGGTATATGAGGTTTAGAATTGGTGCATCTTTAGGATGTTTGGTGTAATTAGTTTTGGAAGTTGTTATTAGAATTATGGATGTTTACTTGGATGTATGAGGTTTGTATTGAGTTATATATATAATGGTTATTTTGGTGTATGAGGTTTGTGTTGAAATATATATAATGGTTATTATAAGGTTTATGTGTTGAATTATAATGGTATACAAGGCCTATGTGTTGAATTATAATGGTATACAAGGCCTATGTGTTGAAATAAAGGCTGGAGTTGAATTATACAGGTTTATGATTAGTTTTGATAAAAAAATTTGAATTATAATCGTTTGTGCTGCCAATTTTTAGTTAAAAAATAAGACTTATGGAAAAAATGCATAATAGACAGCGCTTTGGACAAAAAAAACGCTCCAAAAAAATTGATTTTTAAAAAAGTGCTTTTAAAGAGCGCTTTTAGTAAAGACATCGCTTTTTAAAAAAAACGCTGCCTAAAGTATACATAAGACAACACTTTTAAAAGCGCTGCTAAAGGGGGTCCTACGAAAGCGCTTTTCCTTGAAAAAGCGTTGCCTAAAGTGGTACAAAAGAAAACGCTTTTAAAAGCGCTGCCTAAAGTGTAAAGAAATGACACATTAGAGAGCGCTTTTAAAAGCGGTGCCTAAAGTTGGACCTAAGAAAGCGCTTTTCTTGAAAAAGCGCTGCCTAAAGGGGGTCCTACGAAAGTGCTTTGAAAAGCGCTGCTAAAGGGGATCCTACGAAAGCGTTTTTCCTTGAAAAAACGCTGCCTAAAGTTTAAAGAAATGACACTTTAGGCAGCGCTTTTAAAAGCGCTGCCTAAAGGGGACCTAAGGTAGCACTTTTCTTGAAAAAGCGCTGCCTAAAGGGGACCTAAGGCAGCGTTTTTCCAAGAAAAACAGCGTTGCCTTTACCTACAGTAGCGCCACTTTAGGCAGCGCTTTTAAGCGCTGCTAAAGGCCAAAAAAAGCGTTGCTAAAGGTCTTTTATGGCATAGTGAAAAAGACTACATGAAAATTGATCGTACCTAATCAGAAAGTAGATTAGTGGCCAGCAACGTCGTGAGCTCCGCTACTCCGGTGGTGATGAGACGGTGGGGGTGTATCTGCAAGGTACTCTGATGCCAAAGTTAGGAGTGGAGCAAGCAAGTACAGAAAGTGAGAGCAAGAGTTAGAATAGAATGTAACCTGACCCTCTCATGAGAGAGGGTATTTATATTACGCCCCCAGCGTTGGGCCAACGGTCGTCTGCACTGGGTTGAATTGCTAGGCCCAATGCAGATAACTGGCAGGGCTTATGTGGCGTAGGGAAGACCAGCACGTGGTCTTCGCCCTGGAGTAACTGTCCCGAGATCTCCGGAAAGTGGGCAGACCGACTCTTTCGGAGGTGGGTAGTTACCTGATGACATGTCCCCGCGGGGGAGCACGTGGAGTCGTGGGGGGAGAGGCATTACCTCTCCCTGGTATATGCGATGTCTGCTCGATGGTAAGGCTATTGAGTGTGCATGCCAAGGAAGTGAATTAGGCCATATTGGGCCTCGCATCGCCGTATTGGGTTAGGCCTGCCCGACGGATGGGCAGGAGCTGACCCAGTCCAGAACAGGAGCCCCCCAAGTCGTTGCTCCGAAGAGTCAGAGTAATGACTTAAGGGTTAGCCCCTTCGCCGGGGACCCGTTGAGTGGGGCAGTGTGTTCGTAATGCCAAGTTAGTGGAAAATGCGGGTGATCAAGAGTAGGGGATGCTCGGCGAGCAGGAGTCTCGAGGACTGCAGGCCATCGATGGTCGACGGTACGGGGAGACGAAAGGAAGTGGATGCGTTCATCATGCGGGCACGAGAGGGAAATGGAATGACGCGCGTGGGAATTCGAGTGCCACGTGTCGCTCGTCATCAATGCCTAGGGCGGCTAGGACTAGGGCACTCAAGTGCCTAGGGACGCCTAGAGTCCCGTGAAAATCCTATAAATAGGAGTTGAGTTCGTGCCATTTGCACATTTTCTCTTTCCCTGCTCATAGCTTTTCTCCTCTTTCTTCAGCTTCCACCGCCGTCTGTCCTTCGTACGCCGCCGCGCCGGAGATCCGCAACCGCCTGTCCCAAGTAAGTTTCCGGTCCTTTCCCTCTATTTAATGCTTTCTATGGTGGCTCCTCCGGTGGACTGATGAAGTTCCCGGGGATGCCACGGAGTTTCCGGCGAAAACAGTGGGGTTCCTTTGAATTTCCAATGAATGTCCTAAGGAGTTGGGATGCATGTCCCGAGGACCTGATGAAGGTCCCGAGGATACGGGATGAATCTCCTGAGGACATGGAATGAGTCTCCCGAGGTTATGGGATGAAGAACTCGGGGATCTGATGAAGGTCCCGGGGAAGTTAGATGAATACCCCAGGGCGATGGTAGAGGGCCTCGAGGGTGCCAGGTGGAGGTCTCGGAGACCTTACCCGACGTGCTCGAGGCATGTCCCCGTGACGTCAGGCTTTCTCTGCCTCCCCGCCTGCCTTACTCGCCCATTCACTTGATCTGCGGTGGAAGGGTGAATTTGATCTGAAACGTCGAATTCACCGTTTTCCTCTGCTTTTCAGGTAAAAATGGCTGCCATGAGAATTGAGGGGTCCCTAGCAGCGCCAAACAACAATGCTCGAATGACTGAGGACTGGGTTGGGGATGAGCCTCTGGGTTTCCCCTCGCAATTTTCTACAAATGACTCTGATGCTTTCGCCACTGTCGAGGACCTTTACGAAGGTTCTGCGCAGAGTTGGCGGGCGTACAGGCCCCTGGAGCATCATCGAATATGTTCGACGTTTCGACAGACAAGGTTCCCCATGTATGAGTTTGCCTTCCTGGAAGCGGGCCTGCGTCTTCCCTTCAGTGATTTTCAGCTGGGGTGTTTTCTTGGTTGCGCTTGGCACCCTCACAACTTCACCCAAATGTGTAGCCTTAGTGCGGGCCTACGAGCTCGTGTGTAAATACCTTAAGGTCGAGGCCACAGTCCCCCTCTTCTTCCGTATCTTCCACCTACAAAGACAGACGGTCGATGGTCGTCATAGCTGGGTGTCCTTTAAGCAGCCAAAGAGGCTGTTTTGGGCATATCTGGACTCCGTCCAGAACTTCAAAACCTGGTGGTTCGTTGTCAAGCCCATCACCCGTGCGGCCACCGACACATTGTATAACCGTATGACAGTAGAGATGGAAGATGGTTGGCAGAAGGAGGTCATTGAATCAAAGTGTCCCCTAGAGTGGATGGAGGAGCACTTCGAAAAGGGGACAGACAGTTATATCGTCAATTCTGGTGCATTACACGAGGAAGACCAGCGGGCCTACCAGGAGTTAGTCAATTTCGTCGGCGGTTTCACTCGCGTGAAGTTGGTGACTCCAGACGGAAACTTCAAACGCAACGACTGCGGAGGAATCCTTACGGAGGCCCGGGTGATAAACACAAAGGCCCTCCTCGAGTGCGGGACCGAAGAGGAGGCTTTTCGGTTCTTAGGTAGCGGGCATACCCTTGACTCGGGGTCCTTCATTGTTTCTACTGTTGGTTTACTGATGTTCACTTTCTTTTTACAGGTATGATATCGAGCTTAGAGGAACGTGTGAAGAAGCTGGCCTCTACCCGAGGCCCGAAGAAGAGTGGAAAGGGGCGAGTCGAATAGGTTCGGCAGCAAGTGCAAGGTCCAAATTTAACACTCAGTGACTCGTCTGGCTCCCCATAGTGCAGCCAGTCTCCCACTTTGCAGGGATCTCCAAAAAGGCAGCGGACCCTTGAACCCGTGCATGTCGACCTTACCGGGAGCCCGCCTGACGAAAAGTTCGTGTTTCTGCCCTGCTTCATGTGATCCAACTTCTTCTCCGAGGGCAATTCCCCGACTGTTAGTGCTGCTGAGTCTAAGGCCATCCTGGGTGTTGATCAAGCATTTAGGAGGAAAGCCTTGTTGGATGACATGGCCGCAGTGATGCGGGTCTGCGCCACGGCTTTCGTTTTGAATGATGAGACCTGCTCTTCTGCTGAACTGACCAAACTGCATAACAACTTTGCGTCAGTAGAGGCAAACATGAAGAAGCTGGCCGAGGACCTCTTCGAGTGTAAGAAATAGAACGAGGCTCAGGTCGAGCTCTACCGGGAGACAGAGAAGAAGCTGAAGGCTGCCGATGAGGAGAGGAAGACTCTCTTAGCTAGAATCGCCGAGCTAGAGTCGGTTGCCCATCCTACTGAAGAGGAAACTGAAGATGACAAGCTGCTGACCTCTCGGGCCAAATTAATCGCAAAGCTCAGGCAGACCGAGCAGGATGTCCTTCAGGCTGTCGAGGTGGGTTTTGCCAACGCCATGAAGCAGCTCTGGATTGTGAACCCCGATATTCAGCTCATTACTGAGGGGACTGGCCCTTACCACGAGGTGGCCGAAGGTCAGATTGTCCCCCCGGCGTCCGAGGAGGATGATAACGACGAGACTATAGAGGATGGGCAGCCTGAGGGGAACACAGTTGCTTAGTTTTTTCTTTTGGTTAGTTTGACTGGCCTGCGTGCCAGTTTCTGTTGTTTAGTTCGGCCTGCGTGCCATGATTTTGAATCGCTTTCTGCCCGGCCTGCGTGCCAGGGGCTTATGACATTTTTGCATGTACTTTGAACAATGGGGTCCTGCCCGACTTAATGCTTTGTCTTTTGTTTATCTGTGTGTGTGATGTTTGTCTGTTTGATGATATATCTGTTTCGTTTTTATCTAAGTAATTGGGGGTTTCGCTCGACTTTGTTGATACTCGACAGTGCAGGGAACTGGTCGAGTGGTCGGAGTTGTATTCCGACCTTCAACGAGGCTAAGAGCTCGATCAAGGTCTTAGCTTCGTGGCGTGGGCTTCCCATCGCGAGCTGGGTGCCCTGCTAATCTGGTACAGCAACGGTGGAGCTCGGTTGAGGTGTCCCCGTCGGATCAAGGGTCCTCGTGCACACACAACGCGAGCCTTTGTCTTCTTGTCTCAAGGGGTCGCGCCTGAACCTTAGTGTGCCCCCGTAGTCGTGACGCGGAGGGGTCGTAGGCAGTGTTTAACTATAATACTGTTTAAGCTTTTCAGCATTCCATGGTCGAGCAAGTTCCTCCCTGTGTATATTTTCGAGGTAGTAGGCTCCTGTCCCTATTTTCGCGCGGACGCGGTAGGGGCCCTCCCAGTTCATGGTGAGCTTGCCTTCTCGCGAATCTTTCTGGTTCCTTCGTAGGATGAGATTGCCTACCTGAAAATCACATTTAATGACTTTGTTGTTATAACGTAAAGTTATCTTCTGTTTGAGAGAGGCTTCGCGGAGGGACGCTCCCGACCTTATCTCTTCGATGAATTCGAACTCCTCCCAGAGGGCCTCATTTTTCGTCTCCTTGTCGAGGGGAGATTGCGTTCTTCTCGAGGGTTCCCTTATCTCCACATGGATCACCGCCTCAGTTCTGTAGGTTAATCGGAAGGGGATCTCCCCGGTAGTGGAGTGCGGGGTTGTTCTGTAGGCCCAGAGGACGTTGTGTAGTTCCTTGACCCACCTTTTCTTGGCGTCGCCCAGTCTCCGTTTCAGACCTCGCAGGATCACTCCATTCACGACCTCAGCCTGACCGTTTGTTTATGGGTGCTCGACCGAGGTGAAGTGTTGCTTTGTGCCCAGCTTCGCGACGAAGTCCTGAAAGTTCTTATCAGTGAATTATGTTTCGTTGTCGGTGACAATTGTCTGGGGCACGCCGAACCAGACAAGTATGTTCCTCTTGTAGAAATGTAGTATGTTGTGAGCCGTGATTTTGTCTAGGGCTTCAGCTTCGATCCACTTCGTGAAGTAATCGACGCCGATGATCAGGTACTTGTTTTGGTATGACCCTACAATGAAGGGCCCGAGGATGTCCACCCCCACCATGCAAACGGCCATGGGGACGAGAGTATTTTGAGCTCACTGGGCAGGGCCAGGTACATGTCCCCGTGTCGTTGGCATCTTTCGCACTTCTTGATGTGTTCCTTGGCGTCCTGCTGCATGGTGGGCCAATAGTACCCTGCTCGTAACGCTTTACGGGCTAGTGATCGTCCACCGAGGTGTTGCGCATTGATCCCCTCGTGGATCTCCTAGAGTATGTTGGGGACCTTGGACTCCTCGACGCACCTGAGAAGAGGGATCGAGAAGCTGCGTCGATATAATTTGTCTTCGAGGATTGTATAGGAGCAGACGCGTCGCCTAACAACTCCGGCATCTTTAGGGTCGTCGGGTAGCTTTCCCGTGTTGAGGTACTCGTACACCGGGGTCATCCAGCTATGGCTATCTTCGATGGCATTCACGTCAGCCACGGGGACGGTTTTCTCGATGCTCGGATGAGAGAGCACCTCTTGAATGATGGATTTGTTCCCGCCTTTCTTCTTTGTGCTTGCGAGTTTTGACAACACGCCCGCTCGAGTATTGTTTTCGCGCGGGACGTGATTCCTTCACCAGATCTAAGTATTCGATGAGGCTGACGTTCTTGACTTGGTATTCTCCGCGTACCTGGGAGCCCACGAGCTGGGAGTCGGTGAATATTTTGACCTCTTTGGCGCCGAGGTCCTCAGCTAAGCGTAATTTGGCGAGGAAAGCCTCATACTCTGCCTGATTGTTCGATGTCGGGAAAGACAACGTGAGGGAGACTTCGATCAATATTCCTTCCTCGTTTTCAAGGATGATGCCTGCTCCGCTTCCTGTCGAGCTGGATGCCCCGTCGACGTAGATCGTCCACTTTTGGGACCCGTTGGTCGAAGGCTCTAGGAGGGTCACTTCTGCCACGATGTCGGCCAGCACCTAGGCCTTCAGGGCCTTCCTCCCCTCATATTGGATGGCGAACTCAGCGAGTTCGAGCGACCATCTGAGCATCCTACCTGCCATGTCTGGCCAGCCGAGGAGTTGTCGCACGTGTTGCTCTGTCCTCACCACGATCGTTTG
Organism: Lathyrus tuberosus; assembly: GCA_022829125.1. Taxonomy (NCBI): domain Eukaryota; kingdom Viridiplantae; phylum Streptophyta; class Magnoliopsida; order Fabales; family Fabaceae; genus Lathyrus; species Lathyrus tuberosus. The sequence continues at coordinate 2,360,298 of JALAZF010000699.1, read as the reverse complement.
GGCCAAGAAGTAATGTCGCAGTCTCCTAGCCGCGGTGACGAGAGCCAGAGCGACCTTTTCGATTCGCTGGTACCTAAGTTTCGGACCTTGGAGGGCTTTGCTGGAGAAGTAAATCGGCTTTTGCCCGTCGGGGTTTTCCCGGATAAGGACTGCGCTGACTGCTTCGCTCATGATGGTGAGGTACAGGAATAACGTCTCCCCGCCCTCTGGTCGCGAGAGAACCGGGGGTTGTGAAAGGACTTGTTTGAGGTGGAGGAGCGATTGCTCACATTCCTCGGTCCATTCGAACGTGGCTTTCTGGCGTAGAAGCTTGAAAAATGGGAGTGTGTACTTGGCCGCGAAGCGGGAAAGTGAGGTCAGTATCCCGTTCAGGGATTGTATCGACTTCTTCGAGTTTGGGGTCGGGATCTCGGAGAATGCCCTGAACTTGTCGGGGTTTGCCTCGATTCCCCATTCCGTGAGGTAAAAACCGAGAAACTTGCCCACCCGGACGTCGAAGGTGCATTTGTCGGGGTTGAACCTCATCTTGTATTTCCTCGTTGTGTCAAAGACCTTTGTTAGATGGACAGCATGGTCGACTTATTCTGCAGAATTGTCGACCAGCTGGTCGATGTTAGACAATGGATAAGAATCTTTCGGGCACGCCCGGTTAAGATCGGTAGTCAACGTACATCCTCCATTTTCCATTATTTTTCTTGACAAGTACAATGTTGGACAACCAGGTTGTGTACCTGGCCTCCGAAATAAAATTTGCCTCTAAGAGGTCTTTTACAGCTTTTTCAGAAGCCTCCGCTTTCTCGGGAGACTGCCTACGCCTACGTTGTACTATAGCCCTAGCGGTTGGATCTACAGTGAGCTGGTGATAGGCCACCTCGGGGTCGAGGTCGGGCATCTCTGACGCGCTCCACGCGAACAAATCAGCGTTCTCTCGGAGGCATGCCTTCAACTGCTTCTTCGCCAGGTCGGGGAGTCCGACGACAATCTTCACGCTCCTATCTGGATCGTCTCCAAGGGCGACGAGCTCGAAGTCTCCATCTAGGATGGGGCGCATTAGGTGGAGAGGTTTCCCATTTCCTTCAGCTGGGAGGTTATTGTCCGCTGCTCCCTCTTCTTCCTGCTCGTCGGGGAAACGACTGTCGAGGTCCACCGCGTTGACGCGCGGGAGTGCCTTTTGCACCCCGTCCAGGGTTGACTTCTCTCTGGCCTTGGGCTTGACGTTGATCGAGCTCAGACCCTTGTTTACAGCTTCGAAGCACCTCCTTGCAGCTTCGATATCCCCGTGGATGGTGACGACCCGACCTCGGGTGGTGTAGTACTTCATCTTCGGATGCACTGTAGATGGTACCACCGTGAACTCGGCCAGAGTTGTCCTTCCCAGGATGCATTGGTATAGGGAAGGACAGTCCACTACCAGGAAACGGGCCTTGACTTGTCGGGCAGTGTCATCACTCCCGAAGGTGACCATCAGCTCGACATAACCCCATGGCCTGGTGGTCGTGTCGTTGAAACCCTGGAGATCTGAGCCCACGTAGGGGGTCAGATGCCTTTCATCGAGCTGGAGGGTCTCGAAGAGGTGGGCGTACATGATGTCCACCGAACTCCCTTGGTCAACCAGGATTCTGCGGACGTCAAAATTTGCCATCTGCGCCCGAATCAGAAGAGGGATGGTGGAGTTGGGCGCACCGCCCGACCGTTCCTCGAGGTAGAAGGTGATGGGGTTTGATTTCCCTTGAACCTTCTCAAAGGTGGCAGTCTATGCCGAGCTCGTGGATTCTAGCTCGTCGAACTTATGCTTGATTGACCCGACGAAGACCTTGTTGAAGCCCCCGTCGGATATAACCATTGCCGTGGGGAAGCTCTCCCATGTGCTACGGGCTGTGACAGGGTCTTCAGGGGGAAAACTCTCCCACAGACATTCCTGTAGGTGTCATGGGGAGCATAGCCTTGATAGCTCCCTGGACATTCCTGTAGTCGAGCATAGCCTCGAAGCTCTCGACGTGGTCGTCTGGGTCAGCAGTGTCGTCGTACGTCCCCAGAGGTGGGGGCTTCTCCATCCCGACGGGTATGGCGTATCCATAATCTCTTTGGACAGGGGGTATGCTAGTCGTCTTCGTCACTCCTAACTGGTGACTGCGAAGGGGAGTGATCGTCCCACCTGTGTCGTCAGGAGGGACTCCTTGGACGACTCTTAGGTTTTTCACCGTCAACTTTGCTCCTCTTTTGGACAGGGGAGCGTCGTTGTTTCTTTCGAGGAGGGGAGGGATTGCGCTTCTGGGCGACCACAGGTTGGGGTCGTTCCAGGCGCGGGCGGCGTCCCATAGATTGGGGGAAAAGACTCCGAGAATCGTCTTGTCCCATCTTCCGTGAGGGAGAAGAAGGACTGTGAGAGGTGGGGCGATGATGTCTCCGCGGGGGAGAGCGTCGTTGTCGCCCCCTTTTGAGCGCTTCAATCCGCAAGTTCTGCTGGGAGATTAACATGTTGGTCTGATTGACCAGTGCGAACAGGGCCACCGTGTTCGGGTCAGCATTTGGTGGCGCAGGGACAGGCTGGTAGACAGCTGGGCTACTGTTGTGTTGGACGGTGTTGTATGCCGCGTCGTCGGAGGAGGGGGAGGAAGTACGCCCATCCCTCTTGTCGACTTCTTAGACGTTGACGACCACATTGTCCTCGTGGTCGTCTCCATTGTTGAACTGCGGGAAGGAGGTGTCCGGAGTCTTGGCCTCAGGTTGGGTGCTGGCCATGGTTGTCAGAAAATGGAAGTTGCTTTGGTTTTACAAAGAGAAAAATAGGGAAGCAAAGGTTCCCACAGACGACGCCACTGATTGTACCTGATCAGAAAGTAGATTAGTGGCCAGCAAAGTCGTTAGTTCCGCTACTCCGGTGATGATGAGACGGTGGGGGGTGTACCTGCAAGGTACTCCAATGCCAAAGTTAGGACTAGAGCAAGCAAGTTCAGAAAGTGAGAGCAAGAGTTAGAATAGAATATAACCTGACCCTCTCATGAGAGAGGGTATTTATATTGCGCCCCCAGCGCTGGGCCAACAGTCGTCTGCACTGGGTTGGATTGTTAGGCCCAACGAAGATAACTGCTAGGGCTTACGTGGCGTAGAGAAGACTAGCATGTGGTCTTCGCCCTGGAGTAACTGTCCCGAGATCTCCGGAAAGTGGGCAGACCGACTCTTTCGGAGGTGGGTAGTTACCTGATGACATGTCCCCGCGGAGGAGCATGTGGAGTCGTGGGGGAGAGGCATTACCTCTCCCTGGTATATGCGATGTGTACTCGACAGTAAGGCTATTGAGTGTGCCCGACAAGGAAGTGAATTGGGCCATTTTGGGCCTCACATCGCCGTATTGGGTTGGACATGCCCGACGGATAGGCAGGCGCCAACCCAGTCCAGAACAAAAATATTTTGAGTATAGACATGTAAACTTTTTGTTCCAAATTTAGTGTTATTGTTTTCATGTTCCCTTTCTTATGCTTTTAAAACGGCAAACTTTTTGTACTATGGAGAACAAACTCATCCTAAAAAATCAGAAGAAAAAAACACAAAATATAGGCATTTGTCAAATATTAGAACATTAGTCATATAAAATCATGTAAGTGACTAACACAAAACTAATAACTATGAAGTACATAAACATTTTATCAAACACCAAAAAAGCATTTTATCTTCTTACTCATTTTATCCCCCTCACTCATTGATGGAAAACCATCGAAGCAGTAATTTTATGCTTATCGTAGAGCTTGTTTGCAAAGTTATAGAGTACGACCACCTACATCACTAGGAAAACATCTACCTGCATAGTAACAACTACACAATTAACAACCACAAAGGAAATAAATCAGTATGTTAAACTTTTTAACTTTCAAAGTACAAAGAAAACATCATCAAAATCCATAGTAAAAAATAGAGAAAAAAATATAGCAAGAGAAAGAAGAAAGCACAAATTTCCTTTGTTAGTATAGGACATATAATGGTAGAAAATACAATGAAAATGCATAAGCATATATTTTGTAGGAAGGAAAATAAAAAAATTTGTGAGCAGACAAACTTTGTGAACATTAAAATCTTTTATTAGAATAAGACATAAATTGACAGAATATACATAGAAGAGGCTGTAAGATACATAAAACATTTGAAATTTTTTATTACATAGTTGAAGGCACTTCTATTTGAATTTCGTCATCTCCAAACTTTACCCATATTCTTTTCCAATAAAGGCTAAAAGCAATAGTAACAAAAATAGTGAAAAAGAACCTTGGAGCGATTATTTCTCTTGGATGAAGAACATCATAATCTGCATCACACAATGATAACATTGAGTCAACAATCCAAAAACAAAAAAAATTTGCAGAATAAAATTAATGCATCAAGAACAAAAAATTCAATATTTTGAACATAAAGCAATTGACAAGTTGATTACTTAATAATCAATTTGCAAGCTGAAAATATAAAATGACCAACTAAAATAGAAATAAATAAGAAAATGTTTAACAACTTTCATGAATAAAGGAAATAAACAACAATAATTTCAAAGGATGATAATGTTGATGAGAATTTACCTAAGAATTTTGTCAAACACATGGTGTGCATATATAAAACTGTAATATAAACATATATCAACATGAAATTAAAAGAAAAGAGTAAAAAACAAACATATATTGAGAGAGATGGGTACAAAAACATACATGAATTTGAGAAATAAAGTAAAACAAAACAGAGAGGGGGGAAATCAAATCAAACTTGTACATATGTTGTTTCTTCTTCTTCTTCTTCTCGTACTTTTGACAATTTTATATTCTCCCATTTTAATAACATTGTACCACTAATCTTACTTGCTGAAAGAAAAAGGTTAAATAATACTCTCTCTGTCCTAAAATAATCGTTGCATCTTATAAAGTCATTTGTCCTAAAATACGTGTGGCATTTTAGTTTCCAATGCAAGTCTAATGTTTATCTTCCAATTATGTCCTCTAATTAATACTCTCAATTTATTATTCTCTCACTCTGCATTTCTGATAATTCTAATACACCAATAGTAAACAAGCATTACTACGGAAAACACATATAATGACGGTTGCAAAACACATATAACAACGGTTACACGTCTGTTGTTAGGTAGCGTGTGGTTGTATGTATGGTGGTGTCCACAACAGACGATAGACCATGGTTATAAGTTAGGTATCACGCTACTTATAACAACAATTTACTCAATCAACCGTTGTGAAATAATTTATAGGTCCTGGGTTCGAATCCCAACAACGCCATTTATGCCTCTTATTATTCTGGATAACATGCTCTACTTAAAACAATGGTTAATTTAAAAACCGTTGTGATATAATTTGTTTTTTATATATATTTTTCAATTTTACAGTATTTCTAAATTTTAAACCTGAATATTTCTGAATCATATCAAATTAGAAACAACAATACAACCATTTTTTAATTGAATTAGACCAAAAATTATATTGCATCAATGACACAATTTCATTAGGAACCAAAAATTGTATATTACATCAAAACCAAAATGGCACAAAACAACCTATAATGTACACATCATTACAACAAATAATACTATCTTGTTGTCTTGGTGTCTTGTCTCTTGGTGTCTTGACTTTAAACATCTATAATTTCAAATAATAATAGTTTTTAGAAAATAACATCATTGGTAATTATAACATACAATAAATTATGAATGAGAAATATAAAATACTTACTTTTTAATTTTCCCATATGTCTTCTTGATGATCGTTACGAATAACATGTACATTATCTCTATCAACTTCTTCATATGAATTATGCACTTGTGTTGCATAAGAAGGAGTGAAAGGAATATCAAAACTTTTATCATCACTAGGAGGAACAGGTTTTCCTTTAAGAACAATTGACCATCTCCTCGAAAAGTCCACAAGGTTTATCACATGAAAAACTTATTCTGCTTGAGTAGTCGTGATTAATGGTTCGATGTTATATGTTGTCTTGTCAAGGTCAACCCGTGTGAATCCTAACTCATCAATTTGTACACCATTGTTATTGGAAACCCACTTGCATCTAAATAAAGCCACTTTGAAAGTAACATAATAAATCTCCAAAATCTCCTCAATAAAACTATAGAATGCGGAAGTTGCCAAAATTGGATTCTTATCTTTCGAACTGGAGAAATACATGGATTCAGCCTCAACCATAACCTCACTATTTTGCATTGTACTACGATCATCTTTTGCTTTTGTATAAAAGGAATAATTAGAAAAGTCTCATGTCGTCCAAGTTATCACAGTAAATTTTGGCATGTACGATAACCATTTAATTGTCTCGGATGCACAATCATCATTAGAAATCCTCATATTAAACCAACTTATGAATTCCTTATTAAGTCGGGTCAATAACTGTAACACCCCGATTTTTAACAGCAAGAGTGTATTTTTAAAAGGTACTATTTTCCATAATAAATTAATTAAACATTTTCTCTGTATGAAAATAGCGTAACGGCGGTAGCTCCTCACGCCTCAGGTGTATCATGATCTAATGGCGTATTTGCCCACACATCCACTAAAAGGGTCATCAATCCGAAAATAACAAATATACAATAGCGGAGCATCAAGCATAAATAGAGAATACATTATACATGGCTAGAGATATCATTCTAACACATGTATACAATCATTTACAATTATAATAAACATAGCATAATTAAGACTTATTCCTAATGCAATGTGTAATACCCCGTAAATTAATTTACTCTGGATAATATTTGTATGTTCAACTGGGTTCCAGTTTACTCTGAAAATTTATTGGATAAAATATTTAGAGTAAACTGATGAGCTCAGAGCAGATCAAATTAATATTTTCTGACTCTGAGGTTTTAACTTTTGGTGTTGTAGAGACTTATTGGACATTTAAGTTAGTTTTACTAACTAAATGATTTCTCTATGTATCATTTCTTTTCATTTTCCTTTTCATTTTTGGTGAGAAAGATAGAAAGAAGAAAGAAGTAAGAAAGAAGGAGAAGGAAAGGAAAGAAAAGAAGGAGAAAACCTAAGAGAAGAAGAAGCTTGGAATCATCATCTACTCTTCATCAATTCATCTCATCTTCATCATCATCATTCAATTCTAAGGTGGGTTCTAGATAGATGTTTTAGTGGTAGAATTCCTTGAGTTTTAGTGATAGGTTGGATTTTGTGAGAAATGAGTAAACTTGCTAAAATCAGGAATCTAACGGTTGGAAATCGAGATAAATTGCGTAGTATAAATCGTAATATGCATATGAACATTGTTAATACTTTTCTTGGTTGTTTGGCAATGTTTTGGTTTGGGAAAAGTTGGATTTTTTAGGTTGGGAACCATGTGGAACGCAGAAAAAGAATTCTGGTTCTGGTGCGATTCGCCAGGCAAATCAGGACTCGCCGGGCGAATTTGGGTTCGCCACTGTCTCGCCGGGCGAAGTGCTGGTGAGGAGGGATTCGCCAGGCGAAATACTAAGTCGCCAGGCGAAAATCGTGAGACAGAAATGTTTTGGCTACTGGAACTTTTGATTTTTCAAAAAATGAGGATTCGCCACAGGTTCGCCGGGCGAAGTACTGGCGAAGGGGGATTCGCCAGGCGAAATCCTAGCTCGCCAGGCGAATCTGGCTGTTTCTCAATAATTTTCTCTTCTTCAAAAATTCATAACTTTTGTTTCGTATATCCGTTTTAAGTGTTCTTGGTACCGATAGAGAGCTATGAAAATACTCCATCTAATGGAAGTGAAAAATACTAGTTTTGATGCCCGATTAAATAAATCGGAGGGAATCGGTTTTGGGGTAACTTTGGGATATGTTGAATTATGTGTTTCCATTATACTCTTGACTTATGTTTACCTATTTCTCTTGTTGTTAAGCATGTTTAAGAGTATATGCATGTTAAAATACGAAATAGGTAGAGTGAGGAATATTACCATAAACCATGTTGGAACCTAGTAATGGCTAGGAAATTGTTGAATAACCTAACGACGACGCTCGTGCAAGAAAGGTCGAGGCGTACGTCTATTACCGAATGGTATGGAAAGTATTACACTAGTATGGATCATGTTAATTGTGTTTTATTTGAGAAAGATAAAAGAGGTCTTAAGGCGAATGTGGCCTAGTGATTGTCGAATACAATCACAACTGTGTGTATGATCACGTAATCGTAACCGTTTCATGTGAGTGTGTTTCATGGGTCTCGAGCTCTTTTGAAACATGTGCACAATTACTTGGCAGGTTTGATTCCCGTGTGTAGTACGAATGGAGCCTACGGGTAAAGAGACTTGTGACGGTGTACGGGCCGTGTGAAGTGACGAATTAAGGAGATAATATGTCCCTTAATTCCGAATCCATTTTGTATGCCAAGTAACTACAAGGATCCATGACTCGGGTTGACTTCTAGACGTAGAAGCGGACGGGAAAAAGGGATGCCTTGGTGGGGTTATCGATTAGTGATAGTGTGAGTTAACAAGACTCATAAACATGGATCCATATAGTGTGTGTGAGTACTCAAAGTCACTTCCCTTCCCCTTGACTTGAGTTAGGATTGACTAGAACCTTTTAAAGCCGAGAGAACCTATAAGATAGGGAACTCACTGAGATTTGATGTATCTCACCCCATGTTGTTGATTATATTACAGGTACTACAGGTTCCGCGAAGGGTAAAGATAAAGTTGTTTGACTTTCCTTACTATCTTAGCTTTTGGGATGGCAAGACTTCCGTTGTGAAGATTATTTTGAGATCATTATTTGATCTAGTTCTTAGTGTTGGAACATCTTGTATATATAATGCCATAGTTTTTTTTTATGTAGTATTTTGGGGCATGTATATGTATAATGTGTTAACTAGGGACTTATGGTATTTCAGTACCAAAACGTGAATTTATGTATGATATGGATGCTTTGATGTATTATATTATATATGGGTACAATGTCTATATGTCGATGCACATGATTTCAGAATATCAATCCCTCCGCAAAGGGACGTGGTATCGCTTCAAGATTTAACGCTACTATGGTGATGGGTATCTACACCATCAATCAGACTCAAAGATCCACGTCGGGATAAGTTGGTTCCATCTCGGACACACACCCCGTGCCACTTCTCCGGTGTGCACCTCGTGACTCCTCTCCGGTAGCCATGTAGCCATGAAATGCATGAGCATACAATTCTCATATATGCATTTCAACACATGGGTAACATTATAACATATTATATGAAATAATTTATCTCATGTATAAAATTATTTCAAGTATATATATATATATATATATACTCATTTACACAACTAATCATCTCCAAAATAAAACACGTAAGAAGATACGAAGCATATATAAATATAAAATATATTTTTATTATTGGAAGAAGTTTAAAAATAGAGAGACGCCCTTACCGTAATATGCTTTTCGGTTATAGCATCTATTCACAAACTGCGTACTATTGAACCCTAAGTCACGTAATGTCTTACCATTAAATATATCATAATATTTACTTTTATAATTTCTTTATTTTATCATTAGAATAACGTTTTCTTTTTTAATTAATAAAATTAGTTACATAACATGAAGTAATAAAGTGGAATTTTTTTAATGTAATCTAAATTTTTTTTATACGTTCATGATTTTTTTTACGTAAAGAAAACTAATATATTTTTCTATTATTAGATAAGATATGTTCAATTAAAATTTTAAAAAAATAAACAAATATAATAGTCTAAAACATTTATATCTTTCTTTCTCCTTAGCACACTTCCATTTTAGTCTTCATTCTTCAGACATAAGAAACATAAATATGTCACCGGTAGTGTGTGTGATATATCTCAGAAAGTGATTAAAGATTTAACGTTAGTTTTGAAAGCATAAGAATTAACTATCATTCACATGGTTAATAAATTTTTTCTCAAAATTTAATCTTATAAAAACAATTTAGTAATTTATAATAACTCTAAATTTAAAGCCTCTTTTTTAAAGTTAATAAAAATTATTTTTAACTTTTATTTAAAAATATTTTTATCAACTAATTTTATAACCACAAAATCTTTATAATTTTGTTTATTAAATTTTCTTTCAAAAGTTTTGAAGAGAAACTTTATCAATTCAAGATATATGTTTTAAACAAAAAAAAGTAATTATTAATTACTACGACCTAAATGAAGTTGGAACATAGTAATATGTGGTAGGGAAAATATAGTTTGTAATCTTACATAGTTTATAAGTATATGGGACGCACAAAATACAAATAATAGATTCATACCTTAATGAAGTGGGGTGGAAAGTTTAGTAGAATAAACTAATGACTTTGGAAGAGTGGAGAGGAATTTTGAAGACCATTTTATGCTATGTTCTGAGTGTAATAGAAGTAGGATAATAATAGAGTAATATATTGATAAGGTATATATAGGCAAGTTGTGGTTGATTAATTGATAACCGAGGCACTCATATTAATTCTTCTCATTTAGTTAGTTTTCAACTATTAGTAACTATCCCATCAACTCTCTTGTCACTTCTCATAATTACAAATCATCACGAATATTCACCCTGATCTTTTCATATTTGTTTACGTCAATTTCATCATAAATTATACCGTTTCGAGTGTTACGTGACATTGATAAAAATGTCCGAAATAATTTTTGCTAATAATAAAATATATTTTTCGATTATTCTATACTGCAATATATATATATATATAATTGATCGAGAAAATAAAATTTATTATTATTATTATTATTATTATCGGAAATAATTTTGTGATTCCATCGATAACATTTTGTTATGAACATAGACTATTTTAAAATTTTAAGCGGGTAAAACTACTGTTTATTGAAGAGACCGAAAATTAGTTCAAACGGAGAAAATATTTTTATTTTATAATTATATTATAAATAATTTTGTTATTCTATCCTTAAATTTTTGTTACAAAAATGAGTTGTTTCAAAAATTAAGGCGACTAATATGCCGAACGCTAAAAAGACTGAAATCAAGATTTTTAGAAAATTTGTATCGTGAACCACTAATGAAATAATAATCCTAAAATATTTTTAGCATAACTCGAATTCACTTCTATAAAAATTATTTAAATTTATATCCGATCATAATATATTATAGATGTGCGAAAATATTATAATCTTAAAGTATTTATTTATTTTAAAATTACGGGTCTTACAATAACAACTTGTCATTCCTTCGGGGATATTTTTTCTTTATAACTTTTTTGCGAGCAGCTATGTAAGGTATAACTACACTAAGATTATTCAAAATATAAAAATGTGCTTGAAATACTACATCCCGGCCCATTGACTAAACATTTAAACCTTGAGTACCTCTAACTTCAAATCTGTCAGCATGATGAGACTTTGGAATTCCAATAGACTCTGTTTTTGACAAATAGTTTGAACAAAACTCAAGAGCTTCTTCTGTGATGTACCTTTCAATGATAGAAGCTTCCAGTCGGTGATGATTCTTCGTATATCCTTTAAACATCTTCATGTATTGCTCTATAGAATACATCCACCTTAAATAAACTAGACCATAATATCTGATTTCTCTGACTAGATGAACAAGTAAGTGAGCCATAATGTCAAAAAATGATGGAGGAAAATACATCTTCAATTGACACAATATTATTGCAGCCTCATCTTCTAATTCATCTAATTTTTTGAAATCAAGAACTTTATTACATATAACATTGAAGAATAAACACAATATTCTTTCATCTACATGCCATCTAATATTTTTTACGTCATTCGCATTAAAAAAAAGTCTCTTTAACCTCAAAATTATTGGCAAGTACCATAACACTTTTGTAGGAGGATGCTTCTTACTAACATTGTCAGTGTCATCCCCATTGTTGTTCTTCAACTTGTAGCGCGACTCACCACATTGTGGACATCAAACCAATCTTTCATACTCTTTTCTGTATAATATGCAATCATTAAGGAATGCATGTATTTTGACATACTCTAAATCCACTGGACACAACATCTTCTTGGCCTCATAACATCGATCCGACAAATTATTATCTTCTAGTAGAACTTGTTTCAACAAATCAAGCAAATCAGTGAAACTTTTATTCGATCACCCACATTTTGCCTTCAGATTAAATAATTTTAACAACACAGGCAATCATGTAAAATTGGTGCACCCCTTATACAAAGGCACACCTTTGTCGATACATAACGTATCATAAATATGTGCTTTCATATAAGAAGATTCTCCAATATCATGAATCATATCTTCTAGTCAATCATCCATATCATCATCATCATCATCATCTCCATCCATTTGTGACGTCACATTTTGATTATTATCCACTTCTCTATGCCACGTTCATGTTGTATAATTTTGACATATTCAATCACAACATAGGTGATTGAATATTTCTTTTTTTGATCGTTTTCTAATATTCCCGTAAACAACACACGGACAATAAATGATACCATTATTGTTGGGAATATTTTTTTCGACAAATTCAAGGAATTCAAGAACTCCTTTTTCATACAACGAATCTAATCTATCGACTTTCATCCAACTACGATCCATAGCAAATTCTGAAATGTATATCAAAAGAATAATATTAATGGCAACCTAATGCTACACACACAACATCAAAAACCAAAACACCGGACCTAATATGATATATGCATATGACATTGTCTGAATAAAACATGGACATGGCAACACCAAAACATAAACATATTCAGAAGCGTCATAATGTTTGAATAAAACATAAACATATCTAACACAAAAACCAAAAGGATATTCACAAAATCTGAATAAAACATGAACATGGCAACATGAACAATACGCATGACAATGCCAATACACACAACATCCTAGCGAAGAACATTAATATTCAGAAGCGTCAGAGAGAGATAATGGTAAATAATCCTTATGAAAAACATAACATTCAAAAGCGTCAGAGAGATAGATTGGTAACATACCGTAATTTGAAGATGATGATGATTTCCTTTCCAGAAATGATATTCATTTCCAGAAATAAATGAAGGTGGTGAAAGTTTCGCTATCACTGTCGTCTCGTTCGCCAGGGCACCCTTGTGTGTTATAAATGAAATAAAGTACCTGTAATATTTTAATTTTGTGGTAAAATATTTCACAACGGTTGTAAGCTTCAACCATTGTGAAATATGGAACATATAACCACAGTTGAGCTAAACAACCGTGGTTGTTATACTTTCAATTTTTAAATAACAATAAATAAAAAGGGACACACGCTAATTTTTATTGAAAAAGAAGAAAAATATTTATGCTGAGACTCGAAGCTTGTCATCCAAACTCTATGACCACGGTTTTTTTTAAAGGAATCATGATGAAAAGTTTCTTAATAAAATAAAAAAATATGCGGGTACAAGATGTTATATAACGATGGTGGAAAATGGCCGTTGTAATATTGTTTCACCGAAGTTATTTTTTCTAGTAGTGAAGGCTAGTTTGGTAAAAATACTATTCTTTCTATTTCATTTATTACATTTTTTTAATTTGTGTGAAATGATCAATTATGACAATTATTTTGAGACGGAGAGAGTAAAAAACATGGATTAGTGTTAGATAGAAGTAAAATTTGGCTTTCAAGAGAGAAATGATCATAGATGATGGAAGAAAATAAAAAAAAGGAAAAAAGGAAAATGATGTCGATAGGAACATAAAAGAGAAAAGTAATAAAAGAAAACCAATAAGATAATGGGGTGAAAAAGTGGGAAAGTTAAACATTTTAAAATTTGAAAAATGAGAAATTTGGAAATGACACGTGGACGAATGAAAATGATTTTAATTGGTATATTTATTGATTATTAATAAATCCTTTTGATATTATAAATTTTTGAAAAACTAAGGGCAAATTAAGAAGCGTAAATGTATTCAATTTTAGTAGTTTAATAGTAGAAAATGCATGAATTTTATAAGGATAGTTATAGAATACACCGCTTAACTCTCTCAAGGAGCTAAGTCATGGTTGACAAAAGAAAAGATTTCAAAACATGATTTTTTAACAAAATTCGAATAGTCTAGTGGTGAGTGCATTAGATTCTTTTTGTGCCTATAGAAGTCTAGGGTTAAAATTCTTTCACCTCTAATAATTTTTCTATCACGTCATACAAAATACTTCATCTGTTTTAAAATGATTGTCGTTTAAAGTTTTTGTACACAGATTAAAAAATATAATGATATTGTATTTTTACTAAATTAGTTTTATTAATATGTTAGAAATAGTATACAAAGTAATAATTAATTGACAAAATTGAAAAATAACAATTATTACTCTATTGAAAAGTAGAAATACATTCATTTTAAAACAATTTTTTTTTTCAAAAATGACATTCATTTTAAAACGGAGGAAGTAAGAACTAAATTTTCAAAAAATTTGAAATGAAGCAACCAATAAAACTAAAATTTAAAATATAAGAATAATTAAATCTATTTTAAAATGACAATTATTTTAAAATATTTTATTCTCAAATATAACTAGTTCAATCATAAATTACCAAAACGAGTCAAAAATGAAAACTAACAAAATTCTCTCTTGAATATTTCAATGTATAGTTTAATTTCATTTGCAAAAATTAAAATTAAAACTTTTTTTTTCTTGTTGCTTAAATTGCATTGTGTTGTGTTGTTTCTAAGATTAGGATCACACGCACTAACTGTGTGCCGCTGCAGTAGATTTCAACCGTCCGATCCTAAATAAACGGTAAGGATTCTATAGTGTTACTTGATAAAGTGTAATATCAACAGTGAATCTTAAATCAACGGTCAAGATTTCCACAGTAGAGGATCTTAGCCAGTTGTTTCTTCCTGAGCTTTTTGGAGGCGTCGCTTTCTACATCACACCAAAATTTATAGAGAGAAACGAAGTCAAGCTTCAATCACTGTGATCGAAATCACGCCGATTCCGATTCCGATTCCGACTCCGATTCGGTGAATGGCTTCTTCGAGCACAGCAGCTCCTGGATCTGCTGATTCCACCGCTACAAGAAGACACACCAAGCGACCTAAGTGTATAATGCATCTTCATCTCTCTCATTCTTCTAGTTTTTCCCCTTTTTAGCTTAATTTTCAGTGACCTATTTTTCTTAATGTTGATTTTGATTTTGATTTTTAGTAAATGTTGTGATGGAATCGCTTATTTTTGTTATTAACTGTAATCTGAACTCACTTGGAATCTCTGTGATGATTTGATATCTTCTAGATTCAAAGTTTACGCAGCAAGAACTTCCTGCATGCAAGCCTATTCTCACGCCACGAGCGGTAACACTACTTGATATCTTTTTGAATTAATGATCATGACTATATCATATATGTGACTAAATATGTATTCAGATTTTTATTTATGTTGTGATATATATAGCTTATACTTAATTTAAGCGTCTCCTTGCAGGTTATTTCAGCGTTTTTGCTTGTTAGTGTCGTGTTCATTCCAATTGGAGTTGCTTCACTAATGGCTTCACGAAAGGTAAGCTTGTGTGATATAATTGAATGAATCTATGCTTACAGTTACAGATAAATGTAATGCTGACTATTACTTTATTTGTTTCTTGTGTGTCTATCAGGTTGTTGAAATCGTGTATAGATATGAGTCAGAATGCGTACCGAGTAATATTACTAACAAGGTAGCATATATTCAGAATCCTAAAACGGATAAAACGTGCAATATAACACTGAATGTAAGTCTACTGGAAACTAGTTTAGCTCTGTCCTGTAATTGATAGTCAATTGATAGTCAATAAGGCTTGCTCTGTGGTAATCTTATTATCTTTTCATAAACCATGTTCTTATGTAAAGGTGACCAAGCACATGAAGGCACCTATTTTTGTATACTATCAGTTGGACAACTTCTACCAGAATCATCGCCGGTATGCAATTACCTTTCTTTGTCTTATGTCACACATTCTTTTTTAATTTTTATTTTCAATTTCACATTTTCAAAATCAGGGAATGGGTGTTATTTTAATAAGAATCTGATGGTCGTATCTAAATTTAGTTTTTGACAATATGGATAGAGGACTGCCGATAAATTGCTGCATTTATTTTTCAACTTTCTTGTTAAATTGGTTATTACCTATGTTATCAATCTCGGGAAGTAGCGCGGTCATCCCAAAAATGGAGTGGAACAGTTGTTATTTTGGTGACGTGAACACAAATACAATTAATACTAATAAACACGTAATTGTAAAAAAAACTAAAATAAATTACTCAAAATTCATGAAGTACTCATAGTTAGAAATAAAAGCCATAAGTCTTAAGCAAAACATTTAACATACTTATAAAATTCAATAAAATAACCTTGCTATGGTGGCAATTCCAGTTGAGTCACCCATTTGTGCTGTTCGGATGTGGCTTGGCGCGTTTTTCTTGGTTGCGCCGTTCCATGAGATAACTACCGGAATGACCGGGTATGATATCGTAGGTTATTAATTAACAATTTAATGCATATAATTTATCTGAAAATCTTGGCGGAGTTGAACACATGGCGTGCAGAGAAATGTTCCAAAGGTGCTGTGCAGGAGTACTAGGTACCATAGACTTAACTTCATTTGAATGGAATTGTGGAATTAGATGAGTATTAAAAGGACATTAGGAAGTTGTATCATTGTGAAGAATGAGTTAAGTAAACAGATAGATCATTATATAACCCTACTAATTCAGTAGAGACAGACACATGGCCTTGTGCACGGTATCTAAAGTACTGTGCATGGGCACTAGTTGCTACAGATCTAACGACCTTTGAAAGGAGCTGTGGAATTAGAGGAGGGGTTAAAGGACAGGAGGAAGAACACAAAGTTGAGTGGGATTAATCTGAATAATCTCCCTCCTTCCCCCTTGTTCGGGGCCCATATTATTATACCTCTCTTTGGACTCCATTTCTCTTTGTATTTCCTATTTTCCTTGTATTCATCTTCTATTTACAAGTAGTTTATAATTTCAATGTATTTGACCGGTTTTATAATCTATTTTCACCATTTATATATTTGTATTAATTGATCCATTATGCATGAGTTTTTATATTTTTATAATCAATTATTTTATATAATTTAGGTATGTTAAAAGCCGAAGTGATGAGCAATTGAGGAATCTTAAGGACGAGAAGGAAGTTAGTACTTGTAAGCCTGAAGATTTTGTCAATGGTAGTGCAATTGTACCTTGTGGTCTCATAGCTTGGAGTTTATTCAATGACACATACAGCTTCTCCATCAAAGGAACGAATTTGAAAGTAAACAAAAGTGGCATCGCTTGGAAGAGTGATAGAGAGCACAAATTTGGAAAAGATGTTCACCCCAAAAACTTTCAAAGCAGTTCTATAATAGGTGGTGCCCATCTTAATGAATCCATACCGGTAAGCACCTATATGATATCTTGTTTTGATATATTATCTTTGTTCCGAAGGTTCAGCTATGTGATTAGTGATTGTTTGATTAGTTCAGTCTTAGTTAGGCCTTTAATTATCCATTCATACTTTTTTGTAAGAAAACTTAGTTTTTTTATTTACTGATTTATTGTTGTTAGTAATGTTTTAACTACTTTTATCAGTATTAGTATTCATATTGTACATATAGAAATGACTTTTCAGATGGAAAATTATTTCAAATACCTTTCTCATCTTAAATTTTCAATAACTTCCAGTTCCAATATATTTTTGGTTTAATTTTTCAGTAGATCCATGAACTGTTTGGGAATTTTTTATTAGGTCTCTGAAATAAAAAAATTGTAATTGAGTTGCCGAATTTGTCAAAAATATTTAATTTGATCTCCAAACTTTTTTTTAATAATTTTCTTTGGAAACAGTTTACAATTAGGTCCTTCATAAATCTTTAGATAATTTTAATCAAGTACCTAAACTCTTAAAAACTTTGTATTTAGGTCCTTAAATTGAAGTACATAATTATAAATTATTTCAAAGTTCAGGTACTTGAAGAGTTTTTAGTTTGAGGACCTAATTACAAATTACTAACAAATTTAGAGATCCAATTACGAAGTTATAATGGCCTATTTAAAAATCTACAAATATTTCCGGAAGTAACGAGTAATTAAACCTATATTTCTCTGTTCACCTTGTGATTAGTTTGAGTATTCTCCATCGATAGCTTCTGTCAACAAGATATATTGCTCACGTTTTAGATATTTTATTGAGCAGCTGAGTGAGCAGGAGGATCTTATTGTCTGGATGAGAACCGCTGCCTTGCCAACTTTCAGGAAGTTATATGGAAGAATAGAGGTGGATCTGAATTCCGGTGATCTCATAAATGTGACACTTAAAAATCAGTACAACACCTACAGTTTTAATGGCAAGAAAAAGCTCGTGCTGTCAACTACTAGTTGGCTTGGTGGGAAAAATGACTTCATTGGCATTGCTTATCTCACCGTTGGAGGCCTATGCTTCTTTTTGTCTTTGGCTTTTACCATTGTATATTTTGTTAAGCCAAGGTACATATACTTATATCCTCTATTGCATTAGACCATAAAACTTCATTCTGTTATGCATATTTTTCATCTTGTGTCCTCTGTATCTTTAAAATTCAGTTGTTGGATATTGTAAAATGGTTTAGCTCATTTGTATTTTTCTGTCTTTGTAGGCAACTTGGAGATCCATCATATTTGTCATGGAATAGGAACCCTGGAGGGCACTAAGCCAAGATACCAATTATTGCTAATATTACAGGGCTTGGTTATTCTATCACCCTTAAAGATAAAACAAACCAACTTTGAAATATGCTGTATGATAATTGATAAGTAGCTTAGTAGAATTCTTGTTTGACTTGACTTAACTTGGATATTTGGCAAGTGAAAATATAACAAGTTTGTTTATGAATATATTTTTAATAGCCTTTTATCAAGTTATTATGTGGGGTTAAATTTGAAGAATGCGAATATTCCTTACATTTTTTTCCTACTAAGTTTCTCAAGTCTTATGAGTCAAAGTATGGTCTACTGGTCTTGGTTGAACTCCAAATGAGGGGTTTTTTTTTTTTTGACACCTCTTTCAATTTGATTAGTTGACAACTTAGAAATACAATTAAGAATATAGTTTTCTTACTGATAGAAATACAATTTGATTAGCTAACACATTATAAAATCACTATTTTGAATCATGCTTTTAAGAATATAGTTTTCTTACTGATAGAAATACAATTATGCCTCATGCCTCAAACACTGATATTCTTGAATGACATATCCCATCGTTTCCTACAACGTAAAAATTAACAAATGAACACATTAGTGTACGAGAAATCCAACAACGTTAAAGAAACTATTAACATTTTTACTAACCAATAAGAGTTTTCCTCTTGCAAGATAATCACTTTGAAAATTAAACATCCTGCATACATGTTGATTTTAAATATAGTGTCTTCTACATCACCTATTGTTCTTTAAATAAAATCTCATTTCTGCATCTTCAAACATACCAGCAAATCGCCAACCAATTAACTCCCACCCTTTTATCGCATATCTGGCCTTTTAACAAACTAGCCACCGTAAAAAATGTTTGCAAGAATCTTCTATCATCTCTATGTCTTTCCCCAACCACACTTGAATCTTATCCCATACTTTCCCAATCTTTATACAATTTAGCATTACATGATAAATGTCTTCATCCCGTCTTAAGCAGAGTTCTCACACTTTATCGTTAGCAGCATGCAAAATTCCTCTTCTAATTAACTGCTTTGTCATGAAAACCAAAAATCTTCAACTCTAGATTCCCACACCTGTTTTAAGCTGTCATTTATCACCGGAACAAGGTCGGCCCTATGCAAGAGCAGTAAGCTCTACAGAACAGAGTCTCAAATTTTGAAAGGCTCCAAATTTTAAAAGGTTTAATTTTTTCCTATTAATATTAATAGATATAAAAAAATGTTATAATAAAAATTCAATAAATTAAAAAATACTATAATAAAAACTCAGTACATAAAAAAATGAGATTGATCAAAAGTAAAATTAATATAATTAGATATATTTTTGATAAATATATAGTTATATTTTTGTATATGTCATTTTTAATTATTTTAATTACATTTTTAAAAAAAAAAAAAGTTGAACCTATTTTTAAAATCACGACGGAGTCTTTAGATTGATTGGGTCGGCTCTTCACTAGAATATCAATCTCCTGCATAAATTTGTTATAATAAGACTTTACCGAAAACATACTTTTCTTTCCATAAGGCCATATTGTAATGCTGCGATTTATTTATTTATTTTTCTTAAGTAATATTGTGCGATTGTATATTTTAATTGATGCTTTGATGTGTTAGAGGAACCTTTTGAATGTAGGATAGTAACCTTAAAGAGTAGAATTTAAGGTGGTGTGGCGGAGAGTTGTTGAGTAAAAGTGTAGACACATGGGATTGGTAGGAGAATTATCATGATTATTATTATTTAAATTAGAATTAATTGAATATAATAATAGTAATAGTGATAGTTCAAATAATTATTTAAGTATTATGATGATAATTATGTGATAAAATAAATATTTAGTAGGATTAATATTTATTTTATTGGAATAAGTTTAATTAGAAATAATAGAATAAAAGAATAAGAAAAAAGGGGAATAAGGGAATCATAGCTAGAACATGTGAAAAGTTGAAGAGAAAAGAGAAAGAGACTAGTGCAAGGAAGGAAAAGCATAGGAAAAATATTATTGCTAGAGGAGGAAGAGATCTTTGTTAGGAATTCTAAGGTAAGGGTGAGATTTCTTATTGTATAAGAGATTGCATGATAACATGTGAGTGAGTTTTCTATGTCTCTATGTGATTGTTTTTCTCTTCTCTATGTTCTGAACAATTGATATGTAATGATGCAATTGTGGGTATGTTTGGATGAATTGTGTGTTGGTGAATGATTCTGATGATTGTGTGTTGTTAGGAATTAGAATGTGAAGCATGAGTTTATGACGTTTTGTGAAAATTGAGGTTTTAGGGAGGGTTTGAAACTGATTTTCGTATCAAAAAGTAGTAGAAAACAACTTTTGTCGCAGTGGTAACCGGTTACCACTTTTGGTGTAACTGGTTACACCTGAGACAACTTTTTAAAAAATAATTTTTTGCAAGGTGTAACCGGTTACAGGATTTGGTGTAACCGGTTACACTGTCAAAAAGTAGCGTATATTGGGCAATTTTAAAGGGTGTAACCGGTTACTGGATTTGATGTAACCGGTTACACTGAGATGTGTTAGCCACTATTTTTGATTAAGTGGTAACTGGTTACCTGTTTTGGGGTAACCGGTTACACCTGCTGTGTCAACTTTAAAAATTCATAACTTGAGAGTTTCGGGTGTCCGTTTGAGGTACCGCTCGAAGCGTTAGGAAGCTGACGCAACGAAATTTATTTTAAAATATTTTTATTACCTGGAAATGATTTTTAATGGTGCATAATGGTGTTGGATGATATGCGGTGTGCATGTTGCGGTGTGATATTGTCTGTGAACGATGTGTTATTACTTGTTATGCTACTGTAATGCTGTTGTAGAATGCTTTTAGTATACACATGGTGTTTGGTGGCCAATATTGGGGTAGTACATTGATGAAGGTGAATATCATTGTACATGTTGTTGCTGTTGTTGTTGTTGTTATTGCATATCTTGTATGAATCATGCATTCATGGTGTTTGGACGCTGGTCCGTTTTGGTGAGCCTCAATCCTATGGTGGGGGTTGGGTGCGAGTAGCTGGTTTTAGGTGAGAATCGGTGAAGCACTACCTATGGTGATGGTAACAATTTTTGGTGGGCTCTGATCCTATGGTGGGGATCGGAGCGAGTGAACCTAAGAGTTCACATTTGGTACCACACGCATTGAGTCATGATGTTGAGTCTCATTGCATTGCATACATGTTTTATTATTATTTCTGGATTGTGTGGATTATGAGTTGTTGGATGGGTGATTTTGCATATGTTGATGGTCTGCTTACATATTATTATGCATTTCTTTATATGTTTGTGATTTCTCACGCCTTCAGTTTGAATGTTACATGGGCATCATGCAGATAATCCATAGTAGAGGCATGGATGTGAGTGGATGAGAGTAATCTTCTTTATGCTTTTGTTGAGTCGGCGTCTGCCCTGATATGTAACACTAGGGGGATGGAACGCTTATTTGTTTTAATTTATGTTTGGTGGAGATTTCAAGTTAATTCCTTAAGTTTAATAAATTATTATGATTACCGTTTGATATGATTATGTTTGAATAGTTAAATAATCAATTGTTGATGTATTCCGCTGCTAATAAAAGTTGAAGGTTCAGACTTGCTTATTATTGTTTTTACTTTAAAATTTAGTATGTGTTACATATCCAATTCCATGAGCTAGTTAATGTAGGAGTAACATCCTAATTGTTGTTGATCGTTTTAAATTACTATGATTTTTATTTTAAAATACGCGGGGAAAATTAGGGTGTTACATTAGTGGTATTAGAGCAGGTTGGTCTGTATGGCCAAGTTGTCGAGTCGGTGTGGTGTGAGAGTTGAATACTGTCGGTGTTGTCTTCTGACCATTGTTTCTGTTATTGTGGAGAAGCAGACAATGGCTGGAAGAAACGATGCTCCAATTGCTGCTGCTTTGTAGGCTGTGGCATATGCTATGCAGAATCATCCTAATGCTGCTGGGAACGATGAGTTTTGACATTTGGGGAAGTTTCAGAAGAATAATCCCCCTACTTTTAAGGGTAGGTATGATCCTGATGGGGTGCAGGCTTGGCTCAAAGAGATTGAGAGAATCTTCCGTGTGATGGATTATTCAGAAGCACAGAAGGTACGATTTGGTACGCATATGCTGGCTGGGGAGGCTGATGATTGGTGGGTCAACACCTGTCAGGTGTTGGAAACTGCAGGTGAAGTTGTCACTTGGGCTGTGTTCCGCAGAGAGTTTCTGAGGAAGTATTTTCCCGAAGACGTTCGCGGGAAGAAGGAGATTGAATTCCTAGAGCTAAAACAAGGGAATTTGTCTGTTACTCAGTATGCTGCCAAGTTCGTGGAACTTGCAAAATTCTATCCTCATTATAGTGAGGTAACTGTTGAGTTCTCAAAATGTGTTAAGTTTGAAAATGACTTATGTCCTGAGATCAAGCAGGCGATTGGGTACCAACAGATACGAAGATTGCCAGAGTTGGTGAATAACTATAGGATCTACAAGGATGATAGTAAGGCCCAGTCAGCTCATTACAAAATTCTGAGTGAGAAGAGAGGGAAGCAACATCTGAACTGTGGGAAGCCTTATAGTGCTCCAGCTGAGAAAGGTAAACAAAAGGTTGTTGATGGTAAGAGGCCAAGTGGAGGAGGTGCTCCTGCTCCTCTTAAATGTTTTAGGTGTGGTGAACTAGGTCATCACGCCAGTGAATACAAGAGTGATGTGAAGAAGTGTTTCTGGTGCGGGAAGACAAGACATTTGGTTGCTGATTGCAAAGATAATGTGGTGACTTGCTACAACTATGGTGAACCAGGACATATTAGTACACATTTACAGAAGTCGAAGCAAGCTCAATCTGGAGGGAAGGTGTTTGCTTTGTCGGGGACTCAGACTGCCAATGACGACATGTTGATGAGAGGTATATGTTACATTAATAGTACTCCTTTGATTGCTATTATTGATACTAGGGCTACTTACTCGTTTATTGCTGCTGATTGTGTGAAAAGGTTGGATCTTGTAGTATCCTCCATGAATAAAGAGATGGTTATCGATACTCCTGCTAAGGGATCGATGACTACCTCTTTGGTTTGTTTGAACTGTCCTCTGTCAATTTTTGATAGATATTTTGGTGTTGATCTCATCTGCTTACCGTTGAGGGATCTTGATGTTATCTTGGGAATAAACTTGTTGGAATTCAATCATGTTCATTTAAATTGTTATAACAAATCAATACGATTTCTTGCTCATGAGAATGAAGAGGAAGCTGGTTTCTTATCTACTAGGCAGTTGGAAGAGCTTTTGCAAGATGAAGCTCAGGTGCTTACATTGTTTGCGTCTTTGTCTGTTAAAAGTCAAGCTGCAATTGATGAATTACCGGTAGTGCGTGATTTTCCATATGTATTTCCAAATGATATTTCGGATGTATCACCAGAAAGAGAGATGGAGTTCTCTATTGATATTGTCCCTGGTACCAAACCTATTTCTATGGCACCATACACGATGTCGGCGTCAGAATTAGTAGAATTGAAAAAGAAATTAAAAGATTTGTTGGAAAAAAATCTGTGAGACCAAGCGTGTCACCTTGAGGAGCTCCGGTGTTGTTAGTAAAGAAGAAAGATGGTAGTATGAGGTTGTGTGTGGATTACCGACAACTAAATAAAGTAACGATCAAGAACAAGTATCCACTTCCGAGAATAGATGATTTGATGGATAAACTGGTAGATGCGCGTGTTTTCAGCAAAATTGACGTAAGGTCAGATTACCATTAGATTCAAGTGAAGGATGAGGATATTCATAAGACGGATTTTAGGACTCGGTATGTGCATTAATAATATTTGGTGATGCCGTTTAGCGTTTCTAATGCTCCTAGAGTGTTTATGGAATATATGAATCGTATTTTTCACACTTATCTGGATCAGTTCATGGTGGTTTTCATTGATGATATTTTGATTTACTCCAAGTCAGAGGAAGAGCATGATAAGCATTTGCGGATTGTGTTGCAAGTGTTGGAAAAAGAAGAAGCTATATGGAAAGTTGTCAAAGTGTGAATTCTGGTTGCAAGAGGTAAGTTTTATTGGGCATGTTATTTTAGGTGATAGTATAGCTGTGGATCCGTCTAAAGTAGATGCAGTACTACAATGGGAGGATCCTAAATCGATTACTGAGATTAGAAGCTTTTTGGGCTTGGCTGGTTACTACCGCAGGTTTATTGAAGGTTTTTCTAAGTTGGCACTTCCATTAACCCAGCTGACTTATAAAGGTAAAGCATTTGTGTGGGATATCCATTATGAGAAAAGTTTCACAGAGCTGAAGAAGAGATTGAATAAAACTCTAGTTTTGATTTTGCCGGAACCTAATGAATTGTTTTTTTGTGTATTATGATGCATCGATCATGGGTTTAGGTGGTATGCTGATGCAAGACGACAAAGTTGTGGCTTATGTTTCACGACAAATGAGGGTTCATGAGAGAAACTATCCTACTCATGATCTAGAGTTGGTTGCAGTGGTGTTTGTGTTGAAAATTTGGAGGCATTATCTCTATGGTTCCAGATTCGAGGTGTTCAGTGATCACAAAAGTTTAAAGTATCTATTTGATCATAAGGAATTAAATATGAGGCAACAGAGATGGTTGGAGTTTTTGAAGGATTATGACTTCGGCTTGAATTATCACCCCGGTAAGCCTAATGTCGTGGTTGATGCTTTAAGTTGAAAGTTTTTGCATATGTTTACTTTGATGGTTAAAGAATCGGAACTTATTGAAGAGTTCAGAGATTTGAGTTTGGTTTGCGAGCTAACACCGCAAAGCGTGATGTTGGGAATGTTGAAGATAAACAATGATTTTCTTAATAATATTAAAGAGAGTCCGAAGTTGGATGTGAAGTTGGTGGATTTGATGGTTGAGAGTAATCAGGCTGAAGAGGGTGATTTTATAGTGGATGAGCAGGGTATGTTGAAATTCTGAGGCAGAATTTGTATACCTGATAATCATGAGTTGAAGAAGATGATTTTAGAAGAAAGTCATAGAAGTAGTTTGAGTATCCATCCGGGAGCTAATATGATGTATCAGGATCTGAAAAAGATATTTTGTTGGCATGGAATGAAGCGCGATGTGGCACAATTCGTGTATGTGTGTTTGACTTGTCAGAAGTCAAAGGTTGAGCACCAGAAGCCTATAGGGTTGATGCAACCGTTAGACATTTCAGAGTAGAAATGGGATAACATTTCAATGGATTTTATGACGGGATTACTAAATATTCCTAGAGGGCATGATGCGATTTGGGTGGTAGTTGCTAGATTGACAAAATTGACACATTTTATTCCAATTAACATCAATTTTCCTTTATAGAAGTTGGAAGAGATTTACATCCATGTGATTGTAAAGCTGCACGGAGTTCTGTTTTCTGATAAAGATTCGAGGTTTACATCCAGATTTTGGGAAAATTTGCAGGAGGCTTTGAGTTCTGCATATCATCCACATACATATAGCCAGACAGAGAAAACTATTCAGTCCTTGGAAGATTTATTGAGAGCTTGTGTCCTTGAGTAAGGGGGGGGGGGGTTCATGGGATAGTCATCTGCCACTGATAGAGTTGACTTATAATAATAATTTCCATTCTAGCATTGCAATGGCACCTTTTGAGGCATTGTATGGTCGGAAGTATAGGACACCTTTGTGGGGCATGAATCTGGTGAGAATGTGGTGCTTGGGCCGGAGATTGTCCAACAGACTACTGAAAAGGTGAAGTTAATTAGAGAAAAGATGAAAGCTCGTAGAATAGGCAAAAGAGTTACCATGATAAGAGAAGGAATGATCTTGCGTTTCAAGAGGGAGACCATGTATTCTTGAGAGTCACTTCGGTGACTGGTGTCGGACGTGCTTTGAAATCGAGAAAACTTACTCCTCGATTTATCGGTTCGTATCAGATTTCTGAGAGGATTGGAGTGGTCACCTATAGGGTGGCGTTGTCACTGAATATTTCGAACTTTCATGATGTATTCCATGTCTCACAACTTCAGAAGTATGTTCGAGATCTATCTCATGTGATTCTGATGGACAATGTGCAAATGAGGGATAATCTTACAGTTGAAGCTTTACCTGTGAGGATCAAAGACTGTGAGATGAAAAGGTTGAGAGGCAAGGAGATTTCTCTCGTGAAGGTAGTTTGAGGAGGTGGTGCCGGAGGGAACATGACGTGGGAGTTGAAGAGTGGGATTCGAGAGTCATATTCGGAGTTGTTCGAATCAGGTAAATTTTTTAGGACGAAAATGTTCTAAGTGGGGGAGAGTTGTAACACCCCGATTTATTTATATATTTTTCTTAAATAATATTGTGTGATTTTAAGGTAAGAGGATGGTTTTGAGGTTGATGAACTCGTGGTGATTCTGGAAACCTTCAAACAAGATTGTTGTAGCTGATATGTGACTTTAGAATCAAAAGGGTATGTTATTGTAGACACAGATTTTTGACACCATGTTTTGGTAGGCGAAATGATGTTCTTCAACTAAAGAAAATGGCTACAGATGAAGAAGAAAGAAAATGAAGGTATTCAAAAGGAGTTTCGACACTTCGACAAAAACAGAGTTTCGACATTTCGACAGAAACGTAAGGAAGTTTGCGTCAGACAAGGTTTAAGGGACATATGTTATTTTTCGACAATTCGACAAAGTGAAGAGGCGCAACGCTTCGACACAAAGGGAAAATTCAAAGTCAAAAGTTATAACGTTTGGCAGAAGACGCGTGGAAGCTTTAGAAGAAAGGAAGACATGCAGAAGGCCAAGTGTCAAAGATTTAGAATTTTTCCGTTGCTAAACAGTTATTGTATTTTTCTATAAATAGGATAGTTGTTGTAGAATTTTAGTGTGTGAAAACTTGTACAAAATTCCTGTAAATACTCAAAGTACCCGTGTGAGAGAAAAGAGTTGGTTATCTGGAAAATGTACGTGTGAACACCATCTTTTAAGTTTATAAAAAATTCAAAGTCTTTTATAATTACCTTTACTTTTCCCAGTCATTTATCCTTTGTCATTTACTTTATGCAAGTTTTACTTTCATTTAACTTGTTTTTCGTCAGAAGTTGTTAGTTAGTTCTTTAACCAAACCATTCATATAAAAAGATACAACAAGACAAACCATCAAAACACCATTACACTAAGAGTTCGACAAAATTTGCACATGTATCCCAGGATTTGTGTGGTTGGTCCTGCAAGTAACCCAATTTTATAAGAGATTGGTAAACCAGAGGTTGTTCGGCAAAATCAACAGCGAACAAATTGGCACGCCCAGTGGGACCAGTGCAAAATTTTAGAATTTTTTACAGAATAACTCGTAGCCAAATAGTTTCTACTTCATTGTATGATTTTGAGAAGCGGTAAATTAGCCGTAACCGACGTAGAAAGACCTAAAAGAACAAGAGTAAGAAGAATGGCGAATCGGCCAAATAATCCAAATCCAAATGAAACCATTCCAGTTTCCAACCCTATCCCTTCGACAGGGGGAAATGTGGATTCAAACCTTGTTCTGGAGGAGGCTATGCCTTCATCAACAGGATCTATACCAGCAGTTTCGCTCTCCCAAAACATGCCTAGTTCTTCCACAATGGGACATTCAATGCCCATGGGGACGCCCCCTCTTGGAGGACATAATTATAGGCCATTTCAGACAAATTTTTCCATGCCTATGTTTGGTAGAGAACAACCATATGGAATGCCAACTTCAGTAATGGCAAACTTGCAAAGTGCACCATCCTTGTATTCTGATGCCATGGTCCACATGTCTTCACCACTACAAGGGTCGGGATATGGTGGAAGTATGAGTAGATTAAACCAACCCCTACCAAATTTCCAAATACCAGCAATTACAAATAATTCTGCGCAAGTAATTCGACAACAAATGGACGAAAGTAATCATGATATGGTCCAAATGTTGACACAACAAATGGGAGCAGTGTTTAATCCTTTAATACAAAACACTACCCAAACCAACCAATTGTTGGCTGCGCAAATGACACGCATTGTTGACTTTTTTGGTGTTCCTCAAACACGACAAAGAGAATAAGTGATTCAAAACCCAGTAGTGAATGTCGAAGAGGAACCCACAATAAATCAAAGGCCTTTAGAGAATCCTCAGGCAAACCCTAGAAACCAAGAGGCAGTGGTCGAACAGCCTCGTGTCGAAATCCCCGTTCAACAAGAACCTAGGAGGGTAATCATCCAGAGAGGCGAAGATGCTGATGATGTCTTGCGACAGCGAATACGATATAACCATCTGCCTGCCGAAAACAATTTAGCAGCCATGGTCGAAAGGATAATGGCGCAAAATGGGGTAAATGTAGGATTACAAAGGCCTAGTTATGCTTCCCCACTATCTGAATATATTCTACAACAGGAATTACCCCCAAGGTGGAAAGTCCCCAAATTTACCAAATTTTCAGGGGACACTAGCGAATCCACCATAGAACATATAGCGCGTTATTTGATCGAAGCAGGAGAAATAGCCAATAATGAAAATTTGAAAATGAAGTACTTCCCAAGTTCTTTGACAAAAAATGCGTTTACCTGGTTTAGATCCTTGCCTGCGAACTCTATATTCACTTGGACCCAATTAGAAAGATTGTTCCATGAGCAATTTTATATGGGTCAGACTAAGATAAGTTTGAAGGAATTAGCCAGTGTTAAGAGGAA
Source organism: Lathyrus tuberosus (assembly GCA_022829125.1). Taxonomy (NCBI): domain Eukaryota; kingdom Viridiplantae; phylum Streptophyta; class Magnoliopsida; order Fabales; family Fabaceae; genus Lathyrus; species Lathyrus tuberosus. The sequence goes on along the minus strand of JALAZF010000699.1, from coordinate 2,330,994 downwards.
ATTTTCAGAGCCTATAGATGATTACCTAAATAGGTTCAGGTTGCTTAAGGCAAGATGTTTCACACAAGTGCCAGAATAAGAGTTAGTCGAAATGGCTGCAGGGGGTCTAGATTATTCTATAAGAAAGAAACTAGACACTCAATATTTGAGAGATATGGCACAATTAGCAGATAGGGTAAGACAAATTGAAAGGCTAAAAGCTGAGAAATTTAGATCAAATAAAAATAAAAAGGAAAGAGTGGCCTATGTAGGAATATGCCAGGATGATGATGGTGACGAAAATGAACTAATTTTGTTCGACGAACAAGAAATTGATCTGGCAGAGCTAAAGTCAGGCCCACCATACGCCTGTAAAGTGCTAGCTCCGTCGAATGGAAAAAATCCAGTAGAACCTGAAAAGAATGATAGGTTTCCTAAAAGAACTTATACGTTTGACGTCACCAAGTGTGACGAAATTTTCGACTTATTAGTCAAAGATGGTCAATTAATAAAACCAGCAGGTGCTAAAGAGCCTCCTGTGGACCAACAGAAAAAGAGGGGTTTTTGCAAATACCATAATTTTTTGGGTCATAAAACTTCTCAATGTTTCCTTTTCAGGGATCTTGTTCAGAATGCAATCCGTGTTGGAAGACTGAAGTTTGGAGACAAATCAAAGCAACAGATGAGGATTGACTCAAACCCCATGCAGGTGGTCGAAGCCAATTATGCTGAACCTTCCACTGTGAATATGGTGGAGGTCGAAGTAGCCTCTGATTGTAGTTTTGAAATGGTGGAAGCTGCTGAGGGCTTCGACAATAATATCAACATGGTGGAGGTTGCTGATGATATCCTAGACAAGCCTGAGGAGGAAAAAGTATCCAAAGACTCTGTAGACCAGCCAGTGTTGATCAAGATTACTGAAAATCTTGATGTAGGAAATTTGAATGATTATATCAACAAAGTTGAAACTACTAAAGGTTTCGACAGTAAAAACAAAGTTGGAGATACTGAAGTCTTCAACAGTCAGAAGAAGGAGGAAACTACTGAAGGTTTCAACAACCAGAACGCAGTTGGAATTACTGAAGGTTTCGACGAAGAGAATAACAACAAAATTGCTGAAGATGGAGTAATTTGGGATACTTTAGGAGAGCCCAGTGGAAAATTCGACTATCTCGTGAAATACTCTGCGCCCCCAAGTTCTCGTATTGACATCAATAAGATCCAGCCAACTGGATGGGGAGATTTCTGTGAAGATACTGATGAAGGAGCAAGTGGTAGTGCCCCTATCATCAAAGAGGAGGCTACTGAAGGCCTTAATCATGACAAAACAGAGACAATGGGAGTTGCTGGAAAGATCATCACTATGGAACCAGTCAATAAGAACGTTACCAGAATAAAGGCAGAGGCTGCTGAAGGCCTTGTAAAGCCTGCTCCTTATGGGATTTTGTGTAGAACAATGGAGGACCCTAAAGGAAACTCAGTCGAACAATGCTGCAAATTCATCTCCAGGAACATACCCTCAGGGGGAAGCTTCGACCAGGCGAAAGGAAATGCTGAAGAAGAGGCAAGACTTATTGAAAGAATGAATAAACTAAGTATCACTGATGACCAGAATGTGGATATCAACATGGTGGAAATTTCTCAGAAGAAACAATCAGAAACTGACGAAGAACGCTGTCGAGAAGAGTATCAGAAGTTGGCTTACCCTAAGGAGGAGGAGAGCTTATTCAAATTCATCCAAAGATGCCAGAGAAAGAAAGCTGAAGTCATGTTGTGCCCACGTTGTAGTGCGGTGTTCGACAAGAAAGCAGCAAGCAATCTGGAGGGGGTGGAGAAAGCCAAAAGAAGAGGAAACTGGGGGGCAATCCCAGCAGCCAGAAATAGAAGGTTCGATCCAAGGAGGAGTGAGCATCACAACCAAAGGTTTGGCGAAGGACGTCATAGGACTTACAAGCCATCTGTCAAAGCTGAGAATGACAAGTGGGTCCAACCAATCAGAGGTGCTCAAGGGCAGAAAAGATGGAAGAACTTTGAAATGCAGAGAGGTTCCTCCATGGAAGGAAAAAAGGAGGTCAAAAAACAGAAACCAAGACCATACCCATCAGAAAACTATAAAGGAAAGAATCCAATGTCAAGGTCTCAGTGGAGAAGGTTCCAAAGGCAGAAAAGAGCAGAAAAGGAGGCTGCAGAAAAGAACAAAATCAAAGAAAACACTCTTGATGAAAATAAAGCTGAGTCAAGCAAAAACATGCAAACAATGAACCAAGAGTCTGCTCTCAAGAACGAGCCATCTCAAAAGGTTAAACCAAGCAACATGGTGGAGATGTCGAAGCCTAACAATAAGGTGCCAGAAGACGATGAAGTGACTGATGATTTTACGTCGGACTCAGAAGCATCTTTCGATGTCACATGCAATGTGGTTTCAGTGCTGCCTAGAGACTATGATAGAGTGATGGAAATCGAAGACGAAGAAGATAATGTTGAAGATGACAGCATGGGGCTTAGGCCTGTATGTTATTATATAATGAACAATGGTTGTGTCGAAGAGCAAAACGCCTTCTTTGAAAGACCAGATGATGCAATGAAGGCACACTTGAAGCCTTTGTTCATAAAAGGAAAAGTGGAGAATGTTGGTGTCAACAAGATATTAGTAGATGGTGGTGCTGCTGTGAATTTGATGCCTCATTTCATGGTAAAAAAGATTGGAAAGGATGACTCAGTCACAAAGCCCCACAACATGGTGTTGTCAAATTACGAGGGAAAAGTAGGAAATACCATGGGAGTAATCCAGGTGAACCTGACTGTTGGAACAATAACAAGACCAACAATGTTTATAGTGATAGCTTCAAGGGCGAATTATAACTTGCTGCTTGGAAGAGAGTGGATTCATGGGATAGGAGCTGTACCATCATCCATGCACCAGCGAATAGCCATCTGGAGGCCAGATGGGATTGTTGAGAATATTGAAGCAGATCAAAGCTATTTTATGACTGAAGTAAACAATGTGAATAGTCGAAGTTTCGACAAGAATTTGGCTCACATACCCCCCTGCAACCCAGGAGAGTTCGACTTGAAGGCAACTGATAACGCCTATTGTTCCATGTACCTCCACCCAACACGTGGTTTTCAATGGGACAAAGAAGTAATTGGCGAACCAAGTCACGTATGGGGAACTTCGCCTATTGAGCCAACCGGTTGGGGAAGTGAATTTGATGATTATGATGGGTGAAGCCTCAGCGATCGAAAGAATTACGGCTTATATAGCCGAAAATAAACTCAAAGCGGCCCTAGAGGCCGAAGTAAAATACATGGCTGTCGAAGCCAACAAAGAAGATTTTGAAGAACAATGTCCCCAAAGGGATGTTGAAAAGGGTTATGACAACAATCAGACTGGCGAATGGCAGAATCAGAAGCTTGACGCCATCTATGATGACGAACCCTTGGGGTTCGAAAAGGATCCAGCATTGACTAACATGAAGATGGTGGCACAGGATCCATTAGAAGAAATCAATTTAGGACTGGGGGCAGAAAGAAAGGCAACTTACATCAGCGCCAAGATGGATCCTCAGTTCAAAGTCGAAATAGTCCAATTGCTAAATGAGTACAAAGACTGTTTTGCATGGGATTACGAAGATATGCCAGGATTAGACAGGAGTTTGGTCGAATTGAAGCTGCCAATAATGGAGGGAAAGAAGCCAGTAAAGCAGACTCCCAGACGCTTCGCACCAGAAATCTTGTCGAAAATAAAAGAAGAAGTCGAAAGGCTTCTAAAATGCAGATTCATCCGCACCACCAGGTATGTCGAATGGATTGCAAACATTGTTCCTGTAATTAAGAAAAATGGCAAGCTGAGGGTATGCATTGATTTTAGAGATTTAAATTCAGCTACCCCTAAGGATGAATATCCTATGCCAGTGGCAGAAATGCTCATAGATTCTGCAGCAGACCATGAGTATTTGAGTATGCTTGATGGATACTCTGGCTATAATCAAATTTTTATTGCTGAAGAAGATGTTTCTAAAACAGCTTTTCGTTGCCCTGGAGCAATAGGAACCTACGAATGGGTAGTAATGCCCTTTGGTTTAAAAAATGCTGGAGCAACTTATCAAAGAGCCATGAATTCAATTTTTCATGACTTCATCGACACTTTTATGCAAATATACATTGATGATATTGTGGTTAAGTCTGTTTTAGGAATAAGTCACATAGACCATCTTCGACAGTCCTTTGAAAGGATGAGAAAGTTTGGTTTAAAAATGAATCCCCTTAAATGTGCTTTTGGTGTGCAGGCGGGGGATTTCCTAGGTTTTGTGGTCCACAAGAAAGGGATCGAAAGAAATGAAAACAAACCCAAAGCCATAATGGAAGCGAAAGCGTCATCGACAAAGAAGGGATTGCAGTCTCTACTAGGGAAAATCAACTTTCTCAGAAGGTACATTTCCAACCTTAGTGGGAAGACACAAGCCTTCTCACCTCTACTTCGACTAAAGAAGGAAGATTTCACATGGGGGCAAGAACAACAAGATGCCTTCGACAAGATCAAAGAGTATCTGGCTAGTCCTCCAGTTTTGATGTCTCCTTGTAGAAAAAGAAGTATGAGATTATACATTTCAGCGTCAGACAAAACTTTGGGAAACATGTTGTGTCAAGAAGATGAAAATGGCGTCGAAAGGGCCATCTATTATCTCAGCAGAGTCCTAAACGATGCTGAAACTAGATATAGTGTGATAGAAAAATTATGTTTGTGTGTATATTTCTCTTGTACAAAGTTAAAGCACTATATAAAACATGTTGATGTATTTGTTTCTTCTCATTTTGACGTAATAAAATATATGTTATCTAAATCCATTTTACATAGTCGAATTGGGAAATGGGCTTTGGCATTGACAGAATATTACTTAAAATATCTGCCTTTGAAGGCTGTTAAGGGACAAGTGGTTGCTGATTTCATAGCTGACCATTCCATAAATGAAAATGAAGTAAAATATGTCGAATTAGAGCCATGGAAGTTATATTTCGACGGTTCCAGTCATAAGAATGGAACTGGTGTTGGAATGCTAATTATTTCTCCTGACAAAATTCCAACAAAATTCAAGTACAAAGTCGAAGGCTTATGTTCAAATAATGAAGCAGAATATGAAGCTTTGATTGCCGGACTTGAAATATTGTTGGAATTTGGGGCAACAAGAGTCGAAATAATGGGTGACTCTGAGTTGGTGATAAAACAATTGACAAGAGAATATAAATGTGTCAAAGAGAATTTGATTATGTACTTCGTAATAGCTAACAGACTTCTCAAAAAATTCGACAATGTGGCCATCAGATACATTCCTAGGTTGAAGAATCAAGAAGCGAATGATTTGGCTCAACTTGCGTCAGGCTACAAAGTGTCGAAAGAAAACTTGGAGAAAGCTATTGAAGTAAGAGGAAGAGTCATATCCACCAAATTGGCTCCTTCAGATTTGGAGACAATAAGATTAGGTTATGGGGATGAGGAAAATTTTGAAATTTTTAATGTAGATGATTCAGAAATTGAAGATTGGAGAGAACCTATCAAGGATTATCTACAAGACCCAAATCAGAAAGTCGGAAGAAAAGTAAAGTACAGAGCTTTAAGTTATGTGCTTTTTGGAAATGAATTATTCAAAAAGACTGCAGAAGGAGTCTTGATGAAATGTTTGGGCGAAGATGAAGCTTACATAGCTTTGTCGAACGTGCACAGTGGTGCATGTGGCGCACACCAAGCAGGCCACAAAATGAAATGGTTATTATTTCGACAAGGAATGTACTGGCCAACAATGTTGAAAGACTGTGTCGAATTTGCAAAAGGTTGTCAGGAATGCCAAGTGCATGCAGGTATACCACATGTTCCTGCAAATGAGTTGCATTCAATTATAAAACCTTGGCCATTCAGAGGTTGGGCGTTGGATTTAATTGGTGAAATTCGACCAGCTTCTTCAAAAGGGCAGAAGTACATTTTAGTTGGAATAGATTATTTCACTAAGTGGATCGAAGCTATACCACTGGTAAATGTAGATCAAGAGGCAGTTATAGAGTTTATCCAGAAACATATAATTTACAGATTTGGGATACCAGAAACGATAACCACTGATCAGGGATCCGTGTTTACTGGAAAAAACATGCAAATGTTTGCAAAAGACACAGGTTTTAAGCTCTTAACTTCGACACCTTATTACGCCCAGGCAAATGGACAAGTCGAAGCAGCAAATAAGGTTGTGATAAATTTGATCAAAAAACACGTGGGTAGAAAACCTAAAAACTGGCATAAGACTTTGGATCAGATTTTATGGGCTTGTCGAACGTCTCCTAAAGAAGCAACAAATTCTACTCCATTCAAATTGACTTATGGACACGATGCAGTACTACCGGTCAAAATTTATTTACAGTCAATACGAGTTCAAAGACATCATGAAATTCCATCAGAAATATATTGGAGCATGATGATGGATGAACTAGTTGATTTGGATGAAGAGAGATTGCGTGCGTTAGACCTGATAAAGAGACAAAAAGAAAGAGTCGAAAAGTTTTACAATAAGAAAGTGAAATTTAAGACCCTTTCAGTGGGGGATCTTGTTTGGAAAGTAATTCTTCCTATGGAGCGAAAAGATAGGTTAATGGGAAAATGGTCTCCTAAGTGGGAAGAACCTTTCCAAATTTTAAAAGTTTTTTCAAATGGCGCATATGAGGTCAAAGAGATAGATAAAGATAAAAGAATACTGAAGATAAATGGCAAGTATTTGAAAAAATATAAGCCAACATTGCAAGAAATTAAAATAGCAGTCGAATAATTGTAAAAAGAAAAGCAATGTGGCGGACTAAAAATCTTTTCGCCAAATAGTACGGATCCATTGTCATTACAAAAAAGGGCTTTAAAAGCCAAACAAAAATTACAAGTATTCAAACGGGAAAGGATGCTTTCAGCTTCTCGAATTTCGACTTCTGAATTTGAAGGCGTCGCTCACAAAGTGTCTTGTTCTTAGAAATCTCCCCAATCTCCTCGCCAAGCTTACGGGCCCTGTCGACATGGTGCACACCAACTTCCAGCTCTTTGCGGATTTCTTCCTGGTCATTCTTCTGCAGCTCTGATTGACGTTTTTTCGCTTGTGAAATTTTGCCTTGGAGGACAGAAATTTGTTTCTCCCATTCTAGAATGTTTTCGCCACACAAAGCTGCTTCCCGCTGATTTTGCTCAGACACTTGCTTCATTTCAGTTACCTTGTTGGAGGAATTCGACGCAGCTTCCCACTCAGCAAGTTGGGTCTCTGTTTTGCTTTCAAGCTTCTTGGAGCACTCTCGAAGTCAATTAAAGTCAGTTACCATAAGATCTATCAAAGTAGTGAGGTCCAGCACCACATCAGTGACTTCAGGAGGAGCCTCCAGGACATTGACTTGCTTCAGGATTTTCTTCAGGTCGAAGTGAGCAGAAGAGTCATGTGCCAGAAGTTGAAACAAGTCAATAACAAGGACCTTCTGTCGAATGTTTGCCAGCGATTCATCCATTGATTTGGCATCAGAAGTAGTCCCTGAGGTAGTCGAGCTACTGATAGTAGTGTCGGCGAAATTGTAGCGAGAACTGAGCATAGTCTTTAGATACTCAAAAGGTCTTTGCACCTTCATACTTTCTAGCTCCTCATGAGAGAACTGGGTCGAAGTCGTCCCGGTCGAAGCAGCTTTAGCTGTTTTACCAAGGTTTTCTTCGACGTTTTCTGTCTTTTTGCCAGTATCAGCAGCAGGAGTTGGTGGCCTTTCATCTTCTTCTTCTTCTTCTTTGTCGGCATCACTTGCAGCCTCCTTGTCTCGCTCTTCGTCAGCAAATTCTGAATGGGGGGGGGGGGAGATTGATCTTCAGTTTCATTCCTAGTGGCAGCCATCACGGTGTCCCCATCTATTTCGACAAAGTCCTCAGTATCGGGACCAGTCTTTTCTTCCACTACTTTTGGAATTCGTATAGAAATGGCAATGGGTTGATCTACTTCAGTGGCTGATTCCTTCGCTGAACTCTTAGGGGAGGATTTGGAGGCGCTGGCAGGGTTATAAGTAGGATCACTGCTGGTCTTGGGAAGAACTTGGATCATAGGTTGTCCGTGAATATCGACGGGTACCTGGAGGATAAGTGGGTCAAAGGAGCGAATACAAGTAAAGCAGTTTGTTAGCATCAAGGGGAAAAGAAAAAATCATACCTTTAGAATTTTGGTCTTTAGACTAAAACTTTCACTTTCCGCTGCAGCAGGGGTGATTCCCTCACCTGGTTCCTTTGATAGTATTTTCTCTAAAACTCTGGGACCAGGAAGTTTCTGTGAGAGAGGTTTGGTTGTTTTCTTCCTCTTTTTGGTGGGTTTTGCCTGATCTGGTGACTCATCACCATCCTTTTCAGTATTTAATGCTGGACGAATAGGAGAATTATCAGAGTGCTCTTCCAGGTCAGTGTCGAATTCATCAATGGTTTGCCTTTCATAGCTACCAGCATCAGGGTCGACTCTATCTTGGAGTCTCTCAGCTAAAGTCTTTTCAGAATCAAGATCAATTGTGTCCTGCTCTTTTTCCTTTGTTGAGTTCTTTGTCGAAGCTTTGGAAGAGGTAGGCATTGAGTTAGCTGCTTTGAAGGTAGGACCACCTGTCAATATTGGCATTTCTTTTGCTATGGGGTGTCCTTCGACATCAACTTGGATATGAGAACAAGCAAAAAAGTCAAGGAAAAGAAAATGCAAGTAAAAGTAAATATCACCAGTCGAAATAAAGGTTTACCTGAGGGATCTCAGTGTTAAAGCTAGAATTCCCACTTTCTGTATCTTTGATAAGAACTTTTGTAACTGGACTGGGGGGGGGGGGGAGTTTTCTTGGTCGAGCGGACAATGGACCTTTGGGAGGCAACTGTCTTGATCTTCGGGACCTTCTTTCTCTTGAGAGGTTGTTGGTCTGGAGATTCATCCCCAGATTCTTCATCGACCACCTTTACCTCCTCCTCTTGTTTTCTTTTCTTGGAGGGTGGTGGGTTTTGACTCACCTAAAAACACAGGAGAAAATTGTTTTAGTTCAAGTTAAACAGAATTTATTACATGGAAGAAAGTTGATACTTTATGGCAAAACCTTTTCGACTGTAGAGGCTGGTTGTTCGACCACCTTTCCAGAATTACTTCCGACAGAAGCCTTTTTAGGAGTAATCTTGACAGCTGAAAAAAAAGAAAGAAGAATAAAGAAATGAATACAAAAGGAAAAAACAGAAAAAGGAAGTTAGAATAAAGTAAAGAAAAATTGTGTTTCTTTAAACACCTTCAAGAATGGGAGATTCCACGCGAACGTGTTCTACTCCAATATGAAGGTGTCCTGGGAAATTGTCCAAATGATACTTAGTCGGAACCACACGCTCAACAGGTTTTTTACAAGATTCACGGAGCAGTTTTAGGTGGGATCCACAAATAAACCAATCTGGGAATTGAGGGCTTAATGCTACACCAAATTCAGCAGAAGGTAAAGGGGGAAACTTTGGTGGATAATAGCTGTATGCCAAATCATAACGTATTTCTGGACGAACATATGAAGGCAACACCAGCTTCTCCAATTTTGCTGTAAATTTGTGTTTCAAAGTCACTGCTGCTTCGCTTATGGTTCGACTAAGATCATTTGGCCGGTAAATAGTTTCAAAATAATGCTGAAACTTTTGGATTTCTTTAATATGTCTTTCAGTACCTTTCTTTGTTCGATCCTGCACAAAAGTAAAAGCATTCGTCAGATGAGTCGTAAAGGCCGTCACGTCGAAGAATCTAGTGAGGTAGTAGTCTTTCCACCAAACATCAAATTCTTGAGTGCAGAGGAAGGATGGTCGAAAGACCACCGGTTGGATCTGTAAAGTCTCATCAAAGTATATTTCTGATAACTCTATGCTTTTCTCCAGATTATGAAAAGAATTGTGAAAAATAATACAACCTTTCTTTGGATAAACGGGTTTTGTTTTTATTTGGATCAACCCAAATTGTCGAGCCACTAGGTTGGGTTGATAAACAATAAGGGAAATTTTTGTGTTATTCGTGTTGTGATGGGAGAAAAGGTGTCTTGGTGTTAAGAACGATTCCCAGATAACCAAAAATGTGTCTTCTTCTTTCTGCATCTCAAAAGGGAGTTGTTTGGTAAACCATTTGGGACCAATAGTTCTGTTGGCAAAGGGTGCCATGGACGGAGTAAAGTTGTATCGTTTGGCAAACATCATTACATAACTGGTGAAGGCTTGTCGAAGGCTAATCCCTTCGTCAGATGGAGTTAGCTTTACCAACCTAGGCCATTCGACGTTTCTGTCCTTCACTTCTTCCTCATTTACTTTATTCTTGATAGGGAGAGAAGCCTCGAAAGTGGCATTTAGCCATAACTGTAGAAGCCAGAAAGGCCCTGCCAAGCTTAGTTTTCCTTTCCCTTTGACAGTCTTCAAAAATTCCACACTCTCGCTAATGGATTCATAAAGGTTCGCCAAAACCATTTCGTTTAAACAAAGTTTTTTCCCAGCATGAAGTTGGTTAGCTATGGTAAGGTATTTTTTGGCAACCTGAAGAGAACGAGAGCAAAAGACAAATTTCGACAACCAGAGGGTCAAAAAGGCTATGTGCTCTACATCAGTGACTTCTGTAGTTGTTTTGTCATAATAATGAGCAATAAACAAGGAATAGGAGGCATGTTTGGTGTTGAAACCTATAGTATCTTCATCTAAAACAGTAGGGTCGAAGTCTAATCCTATAGGGCTAAGGCCAACTATGGCAGCTATGTCGAAGAAGGTCGGAGTGACCATTCCACAGGGAAGGTGGAAGTTGTTGTAGGTGCTATCCCAAAAGTAAAGGGAAGCCAGGAGCATGTTTGGGCAATAACTAGGTCCCACCTTCGACAGTTGGATCAAGTCGAAAATGCCAGTTTGCTTCCAGAAATCCCCTTTAATTTTTTCGACCTTAGTCAGCCAGGCCAAATAGTCTGAAGGATCTTTTGTCAAAGGGAAACTTCTAAAGATCCTAGCTTGGTTCAAATATGCTAAATCTATTTCTTCAGAAGCTGAGGAGCTATCAGGATTTTTTGAGGACGTTTCACTAGGTTTGGGTTTTATTCCAGCACCTATGGGTTTTGAATAAGAATACGTAGGGAAAAAATCCTTTAAACGATCAGCGTTAGCATTGGGGTCAGGGAGTGGACCCAACATTGCATGGCAAGTGCCAGAAATAAGAACCAGAATGAGTATCTGGGATTAATAAATGCTTGCTTTCTCTCTTTCATTTGGAGGCTCTGGAATGTACTGTTGATTCCTCACAATCACTGGTCCAGGCAACTCGTGCACATAAGGGAGAACAGTAGTGTTCTTGGTCTTCTTGGTTTTCTTGTTAATAGGAGCTTTGCGAGGAGCCATTGATGAAGGAAGCAAAGAAATTTCAGAAGAAAGTATGAAGGTTTGAAATGGGTTTGTGAAGAAGAGGAAGGTCAGGAACGTAAAAGTGTTAAAGAGATTTGGAAATGAGTATTTATAGAGGGAAAGATGAGGAAACGTTCCAGTTTCTATATTGATCATGGGACACGTGTCAAGATTTCAACGGTGATGATCAAAGAGTATGGAAAGTTGAGAAAAGCATGGCTAGCTAGGTTTTAGGGTTATGGAGATCATGTCTGAACGTGGGATTAGATGGGACGTTTTAAGAAAAGTGTAATGATGGATTTTTCTTGGGACTTAACAAAAGGTCACGTCTTGAAAACCAACATCATTAATGCAGGTAACATGACGTCGAAATATTTTCGACAGCAAATGATGGTTTCTCCAGAAATAAGTCGAAACATCTTTGCTGGGGGGCAATTTGTAGACACAGATTTTCGACACCATGTTTTGGTAGGCGAAATGATGTTCTTCAACTAAAGAAAATGGCTACAGATGAAGAAGAAAGAAAATGAAGGTATTCAAAAGGAGTTTCGACACTTCGACAAAAACAGAGTTTCGACATTTCGACAGAAACGTAAGGAAGTTTGCGTCAGACAAGGTTTAAGGGACATATGTTATTTTTCGACAATTCGACAAAGTGAAGAGGCGCAACGCTTCGACTCAAAGGGAAAATTCAAAGTCAAAAGTTATAACGTTTGGCAGAAGACGCGTGGAAGCTTTAGAAGAAAGGAAGACATGCAGAAGGCCAAGTGTCAAAGATTTAGAATTTTTCCGTTGCTAAACAGTTATTGTATTTTTCTATAAATAGGATAGTTGTTGTAGAATTTTAGTGTGTGAAAACTTGTACAAAATTCCTGTAAATACTCAAAGTACCCGTGTGAGAGAAAAGAGTTGGTTATCTGGAAAATGTACGTGTGAACACCATCTTTTAAGTTTATAAAAAATTCAAAGTCTTTTATAATTACCTTTACTTTTCCCAGCCATTTATCCATTGTCATTTACTTTATGCAAGTTTTACTTTCATTTAACTTGTTTTTCGTCAGAAGTTGTTAGTTAGTTCTTTAACCAAACCATTCATATAAAAAGATACAACAAGACAAACCATCAAAACACCATTACACTAAGAGTTCGACCAAAAATTTGCACATGTATCCCAGGATTTGTGTGGTTGGTCCTGCAAGTAACCCAATTTTATAAGAGATTGGTAAACCAGAGGTTGTTCGCCAAAATCAACAGCGAACAGTTATAGAGATATGATAGAATCAAAAGGAGATTCACACAGTATGTGTTATTATTCCCTATAGAAACCATAAATGATGGATATAAAGATGTGAAGTCGGCTAGAGCGACAACGAGCTTTTTCTAGTATGACAAAGAGAGATAGACCTATAAAGTTAACACTCTAACGCTCAAGTTAGTGAGATGTGATAAAAGTGCTTATGTGAATTAACGTGAGAACATGCCTCCATGGTGATTCTTATATATGGGAGATAGTTAAAATCATCTTGTATCCTCCAACATGAGATGCGGGGAACCATATGAACAAATTTGACGATGGGTGATCCTTGAAGAAAAAGGACCAGATGTTTGATTGTTCACTACATCTCTATATAATTCTTAGATACATAGTGAAGGTACCTTTTGTGTTGTACTCGTGAAATTAGGCCTACCATATTTTAAGCTTTGGTTGGTCCGGAATGAAATTCAAATATGACCCAGAGGTTTTTGTGATTATGAAATAATAGAAAATTTCTTAACGCATCCTATATGTTTATACCGCACCATGTGAAATTCCACAAATGCCCCATGTTTCTGGAGATGTATCTCCAGATGCACCCCAACACACACTCAAGTAAGGACATTTTTTAGTGACACCCTTTTTTTTATGATTATGAAATAATAGAGAATTTCTTAACGCATCCTATATGTTTCTACCGCACCACGTGAAATTTCACAAATTCCTCATGTTTCCGGAGATGCATCTCCGGATGCACCCCAACACACACTCATGTAAGGAAATTTCTGAGTGACACCCATTTTTTTGTTTACTTTATTCCGAAGATACATCTCCGGAATAGTTTCGTAGTTACATTTCCAGAGACATACCAGTATCAGATTAAACACAAAAGTAATTTTCCAAAATGAAATTAACATTCATAACATAAAATAAGCATTACCTAGATGATTTCAACATAAAATGCAACACTACACTTCAATATCCAGGTGGACGCTTCAACATCTTCGTAATATCTTCAACCGATCTTGAAACCATCAATTCCAACTCGAGTGGAATTTTTTCTTCAAAACAGAAACACGTATTCCACATAGCTCTTACATCTGTTTGTGTCTTGAGCTCAAATTTGATGAACTCAATCCTCCCTTCGTTGTCAATCGACGGTGAACGGTACTTGAGCTACACAATCTTCTGATTGTCTCCGTAAGGTAGGAAATGGTGGATTTCGTCTTTGATATCTTCGAGGGAGGTGAAATTGGTGATCTTAAACGTTCGCCTATGTGTAGAGCTGGAGAAGGAGACATTTGCGACATACAAATAAATATTTATTTGTGACCTTTGGGACATTTTCAGTTTGTGTGAAATATAACATAAGAGCAGCTAAATTTATAGAAGCCATAGATCAATTTGAACCACTCATTAACTAACATATTGATTCCAGATATATATCTCTGGAACTAGACCCTATTATCTTGTTCCGGAGATGCATCTTTGGAACTTCTCCTGAACCAGTTTCAGAACAAAACCCTATAACATAACATATTTTTTTCTTTTTCTAAAACACTAACGTTGTTATGGGGAATATCAATAATGCATTAATATAAAATATGAACAAATGGTGAATATATAACACTTCATTTATATTGGGACACAATTACATACACTTATTTGTCCGGTAAAACAAGAAATTAAAATGAATCAAAACATATGTCACCGACTAAATCTACTAGTGATACCCCTTGGACTTTTGTGTATTTGATTCTTTTTCAATGTTATTCAATTTCTCGAATTCTTGCATCCTTTCCATAAAATGATCCGGCCAAGTCTCTACTTTTTTGGTTGAATGAGCCATCCACTCTGGTGATGTAAATGCTATAGGGCATCCCGATTTCAAGTAAACTTGAACAAAATGACTTTATTTTAAAAGCCATCTAATACACATGATACGATCATTTGGATTTTGAGGTGGGGAGGTGCGCAGTGGGAAAAAGGTTTATGAAAACCTGTAGCGTGTCAGGTCTACACACACTCTATCATAGGCACATAGTATTAGGTGACCATTTCAGAGAAGCGCATCCATTTTGCCTCTGGTGCCGGACCACTCAAGCAAGGAACAAGAGACTCATAAACTTCATCAAAATTTTCTTTCTTTCCGTACAACTGTGTGTACAATTCTTTATGCGTCTTTAACTCTTGATAAGTTGATGGCTGACAAGTGTATGACTATCTTCTCCTTTACCGAGTAAAGCCGAAACGGCTAGGTAACCACAATTACCATCCCCCACAACATTTAAGATCCGCTCGATATATTTGTGCATAAAAACTGGCATCTCGTTGATGAATGAAATCTTTGGTGGAGGCGGCATCAGAGGTAGTTTGCTAATGCGAGCTCCTTTGACAATGCTTTTTTGAGATTTTGGAGTTGGTGAGTCGGGAAAACGTTTGTCAACATGTTTAAAATATGAAGGGGACCGTGTAGTCGGGTTGTCATTAAGTGTATGCTTCATTTTCTTCAGAGAACCTTTTGTTTTTACTAGTTGAGAGGGTGGTTTCCTGTTGGTGGTTTTTGGATAGGCAATCTTCCTCAATTGTTCTTAGATGTGGAGTTTCATGTTGTTATAGACCTTCAAAAATCTCTCTTGTATCACTTCCCATTCGGTCAAAATAGAGATATTCTATTTACCTTCATTCATGACACCATCATCATCAAACCTAAGTCTCTTCCAATGAGTGCAACCTCGTCCATTCTTATTGGGTCACCAAGTTTCACCTTTTTAGCAATAACATAAGCACATAAGAGACCATATGTTTTCACAACTGTGCATCCATACTTGTATTATCAAAGCCTTCATTAATAACTCATTTAGCCTCGAGAAAAATATAGTTCAAATGCGCCTGAGAAATGTTACTGACCAACTAAAAGTATAAAGTGTTGTCTTTAAATATGTGTTCCAAAACTGTGATGCTCCGACCAAATGATGTTTGTATCTCATTATGCTGGTTTTGAATCATGTGTTTCACAGAGTCCCAGTCTCTACACAAATCCCCCTTACTATTCCCCAACCAATTTTTCAAGGTAGCATGGACATACTCAATGCTATTAGTAGTTGTATTTCCAAGGTGTCTAACATTATCAGTCCATGCACAAATAATTTTATCCTTCACCTGGTCAAGAATTGTGCTTTCAACATATTTAAACAAATCTGGATACTTTTCACACACTTTCTTGAAATGTATAACGGAATCAACATATAGTTATTTTGTGGAAGAATTTATTGTACAATTCCATGCATCCATTATTTTTTCCACAACCACACCTGCCTTTACCATTTTCCATCTTCGGACTCTACCTGTTTAGTCCCTACCGCAGGTTTAACGCGACTTCTCACATTCTTTGTTATATGATACCTACAAAGTAATGCATAAGAAGAAGGAGACACTTTTGCAACCAAATTCATCAACACGGTATCATGGTTGGTAACAATCGCTTTAGGTATCTCACCTTGAACCTTCAACAATGTCCGACACACCTCTAAAGCCCAAGTAAACTTATCCTTTTATCACACTCAAGAAATGCAAAACCAACAAAATATGTCTTCCCAGTTGAGGTAACACCAACCATCTCCAATAATGGAAGTTTATACTTGTTGGTCTTGTAGGTTGAATCAAGTATGAACACCATAGGAAACGTGTTGAACAACTTTATGGAATCAGGATGAGTCCAAAAAATATCTAACAATAACTCCATTCTCGCACGTTCGGTACCTAGACACGTACCTGTTATCATCCAACAGTTTCAAGCGTTGTTTCTCAGTTCTATCCCCCCTAAGCGCCTTGTTAGTGAGGTGCCAAATATTATACACTTGCTTGATATTTGATATATTTTTGGGTCATTTCCATTTCAATGTTGCAAGTATATTTTTCAGTTAAACAAGATTCAAGGTCATGTAAATAACACATTCATTCTCTTCTAATTTGAGCCGAGAGACACTAGGATGACCGACTAATTTTAAACACAAATCATGGTTATGCAAACCACATATCATATTAAATCTCTAGTTTTTGTTTGCCAACATGTAACCACAAACCATAATCGGGAAATCACATTTTCTTGTACCGGTGTCATCTCTTTTAAACTTCCGAAGAGGAGTTCTATATTTCCCGCTTCTTTCGCACGTCATTGTCATAAAAGCGCATCCTCTATCTGAACTATTATCGAATTTCCGATAAACACACAAAATCCATGTTTAGAGACCTCCATACGAATCCATTGAAGCATTTATCATGATTCTCAAACTCTTGCTTGTTTTTAAATTGGTTGTCAACATCTACCGCCTTCACAATAACACCTTCACTACTATAAAATACACCTTCAGTAATATAATATTACTACGGTTATGCCTTCCACCATTGTAATATCGCAAACTGAAAGCACCTAATGCTTATTTATTTTTTTGAAAGTTTTTTAATCACGGTTGATATAAACAACCGTGGTGATAAAGTGAGTGGTATAAGGTTCGAATCCTGGCAACTACATTTTTTTTCCATTTTTTCGATTACAAAAATCGTGTGCCACTTAATTTCATAAATAAATAAAAAATTGAAACTTATTTAATCACAGTTTTAATATTCAACCGTTGCAATATGATCTGTACAACCTTTGCTCTTCCCAAAAGAGAGAAACGCTCTTCCCAAAAGAGAGAAACGACTATAATGATGATTGAAAATTTTCTTCATTTCTCAAGACGGCCACAAGTCATTCAGGAATATCAGCCATTAGAAGTAATCATTGAAAAATCATCAGATGTTTCATCTTCAACCCGTTCTATAAATGCACGATTTCATATAATAAATTTCCAGTTCTTCAAACTATTCTTCTTAACTTCCTATAGCAACATGAGTTTTCCATCTGAGAATGCTAACAGAAATATATCAACTGAAGTCACCATAATTCAACAACATCAGCAGTCAACTGAGGATGTCCAGCCATCTGAATCGACTGCTGTCAGCGATACACTGAGGGTGAGGAAGGCCAAGAAGAAGAAGAAGCTGAAGAAGAAGAAGAAGAAAAAGGTGCTGAGGAAGATTTTTTACTATGATTATGATGAGGGTAGTGAGGAGCGAGTCATAGATTATGAAGATTCCGTTAGTGCTAGGGGATATTGTTCCGATCTTGACAAAATTATATAATGAAAAAATTATGTTTTATATACTCTTCTCTTTTGGGTCTCTTAATGAACTTATTTATTAGTATTGTTTTATATACTCTTGCCTTTATACACTCTTTCCTCTTTATAAAAAAATAGTACAAGTCAACAAAAATAACAACAACAATAATAACAGTAATGAAGAATAACAATAACAACAATTAATAACTCTCTCACTATTGCTTTTATAAATAAATAAAAAATTGAAAGTTATTTAACCACGGTTTTACAATACAACTGTTGTAAAACTTGAAAATTGCATCACAGTTTTTCTTTCTAACCGTGATGAAAAGTGATATTTTTTTTTAGTATACAAGCGAAAGTATCTATCGTTCAGTACATAACAGTCGTTTCTCTCAAAAGAAAATCCTAACATATTTCACTCTTCTCTCTCATAACATAACCATAACATCCATGTCACCTCTTAAACATACTTCAACCTTCAGATTCGTCTTTAGATTCGTCTTCACCAATTGCTAACTTGAGGTTCATTCATTAAACTTATGCTTCATTTTCGTTTACGTTTCTTGTTAAAAACGAGTTCTCATTTTTTTTCATTTGGTGAATGTTCTCATTTTTTCATATTCGTCTTCACCACCTTAACAAAGCGCATACTTTGGCTATGATACATATAGTTTGTGTAGCTATGAAGAAAAATACAAGAAGTATGAAGCTATTGTGTAAATTTCATTCACCTTGTACTTCTTTTTCATAGCTTCATAAACTTGATGAACTTCATAATTTGTTCCATATCCACGATTAGTTAAAAAAAAGGTGCTTCTTGAAACATTACATAATATCTTGTGTTGTTGTATGCTGTTGTATGTTGTTGTTGTTGATTAATGTTCTCAGAACTTCATAATTTGTTGTTATTTTTATTTATTATATTTTGCGTTCTTGAACCTTATTTTTTTTTAAGTTTGTTGTATGTTGTTGTGTTGTCGATAAATGTTGTTGTATGTTGTTGTTGTTGATTAACGTTTTCAGAACACGAACAAAACATTACTAAGTCACAAGAAAAAAGCTTCTTGTGACTTAGCAATGCTTTGTTCTTGTTCTGAAAATATTGATAAATATTTGGTTCTTGTTGATAAATGTTGTTGTATGTTGTTGTTAATTAATATTTTCAGAATAATAACAAAACATTGCTAAGTCACAAGAAATAAGTTTCTTGTGACTTAGCAATGTTTTGTTCTTTAAATTCTTATATGCTATGTAGATGAAGTTGAGTTTATTATATGCTATGTAGATTGTTTGTTCCACTAACCCTTCACTGAAAATACATTTCATTTAAATTGACATAGAAATTTATAATCTGAAAATTAAGTTGTATTTGAAAACCAACTTATATCAATCAATATTTTTCGAATTGCATTCGCCTCAGCATTCACCTCCTGCTCTTTAACAGAGGATGTTGTTCAATGACCTGATTTCGTCATCACATCCATATCTTCTCTTATAGCTTAATTTGAATAACAACAATTTATTGATATTATTCAAATTAAACTAGAATAGAAGGAATTGATGTCATGAAGGACTTAGACCATTGAACCATATTCTATATGTTAAAGAGCGAGAAATGAATAATGAGACGCATGCAATTTGGAAAGTAGTGGTTTGTGTAAGTTGGTTTTCAAGAATAGTTTAATTTTCAGATTATATACGTCTTCATCAGTTTGAATGGTTGTATGTTGTTGTGAGGTTTATTGAAAAATAAGTAATCTACATATTTTATAATAAACCTGGATACTTTCAACAACGATTATTTATTTTAACCATGATTAAATCTTATTTTCATAAATTTATATACCATAACGGTTGATACTAATAATCGTTGTGGTAGATAGCGCGCGTCTTGCCTTACTATCACGGTCTCGCCACCGTGATGGAAAGCACCAGACATACAATCACCCCTTATCTCACAACGGATGGTCAGACGTTGTAGTATCCCTTTTCCAACCATTGTCGTATGGCTTTTCCGTAGTATTGCTTAGACATTCGGAGAAACAACAACTTGGATATTCAGATAAACAACTTGTTTTAGGAAAATATCGGGGTGTACCATATCTAATGAAAACAATTAAAACCATAACATAACATAAGCGTTACTGCTGAAGACAGACTTGGAAATCAAACACAGATAACTTTCAGAAATGTATCTTCGAAAAAGTTCATACACATTCCAGAGATACATTTCCGGACACAACACAACTTTTTTCAGAAAAAATAATGATTAATGTGAGCAATGCAGAGGAAAATGAAGAATCTTTACCTCAAATTCTATCTTTTTTCCTCCCTATGATGTGATGAACCAAAAGAATGGAGTTTTGTAATGGAAAAATGGATTCAGAATGAAGGGTTTTTTGGTGAAGGGTTTGGTTGAAAACCAACTATGGCAACAATGGCCGTGTGATCATGCAACTGCTTCTTTTATCAGATATTTTCAGAGATCCATCTCCGAAAATAACTGACTTGCAAAGATGACAAAGAATTTCAAAATGCCGTCCATAATTCTGGAGATGTAACTCCGAAATTTCTACTTAACTAGTAAATAATTAAGGTATTTCTTAAAATGTTCCGAAGATGCATCTCCAGAATACAAATAACACAATTTTTGGAGAAACTCTCAGAATAACCTTACTTGAGTGTGTAAGAGATACGTCCGAAGATGCATCTCTAAAAATAAAAAACATTTGTGAAAATTCACTTAGTAGAAACATCTAGAACAGGGCGCGTTAAGAAATTCTCAAATAATAAACTAAAACATATAGTAGTAGTATATTAGTATATATTTTGCAAAATGTAATTATTTTGGTAGTTGATTATACTTGACACGTTCAATTGATTATACTCATGGTTTGTTTTGCTTGGTCAAAATTGGAAGGTAGATCTATAAGTTTTATTTAAGATGCAACGTGCGTTATCTTTATCCATAATATAATTAACAAACAACTACCACTTAAAAATATAGAAAGAGACGCGTTCTCTCTTCAATTAGGTTAATGATGGATGAGACAAGTTATCTTTGTCAACGAGATGTTTCGTATGGGAAAACAAACTTTGGTTTACACGAAAATAAACCTGCACGTTTATCATTCATTATTATACTATGTGAAGTTCATAATGGAGCAAATACATAAACTATTTATTTGGCAAAGTGCTGATGATACTTTGGATATAAAAAATATAGAATTCTCATATAAGTTGTTGAGTAAACGATTGGTGATTATAATAACGTTGTCACTACTTTATCCTATCTGGTCTTATGTATTTTGTAGGGCAATCCTATCTGGTTTGTATATCTTAAATAATTCGTGTCTCCACCTAGTGCAATCTTATTCTAAAATGAGTGCCTACATAGAAATTGATATAGAAATAAAATCCGTTATAAACTATATTTTCAAAGATAATAGGAACGTTGACAAAGTAAAGGCGGAAGTTACTTTACAAGCTCATTTCGTTGGAAAGAACAAGAAAGTGAAGGGAAAGTTGTCCATAAATATAAGTAGAGAAAACTACCACAACAATGGTGGAAGAGACTCTCAAAATTTCAACAATTCAACATTCCAAAAGGGTGAAAGTAGCGCCAACAAAGGTGGCGGACTAAACAATTATAAATGTGACAACAATATAGGAAGAGACAAAAGATGGAAGAATGACGAGTAATGTCTAATGTTACAAATGCCAAAAACTTGTACATTTTGCTCGCGAATGTCATGCCAATAAGAATGATCCATAAGAAGCTGAAGCAAAAATTTTCATGCCAAAAACTTGTACATTTTGCTCGCGAATGTCATGTCAATAAGAATAGATTTGGCTTTTAAAGAAGTTATTCTTTAAAATATAAGCTAAAGGAGAAAAGGCTTCGACTAAGATGTATTCGACCATATTTGTTGAAAGCCTGAGTCGAAGAGAATGATTTTGAGACTTCAAACATCTCCAAGTCCAAAGCGTCAATTCGACAGGGTAAAACGGCTATGGATAATGCGCTGCAGTTACAACTGGATAGTGGAGGGAAGTTCTACTATTTGAATTTGAAAAGAGGACAAGTGGCGAAGATCCAGAAGTTGAAGACATGCAAAAGTGCCAAGTGGCGTGTTCTAGGAGTAAACCGTCAAATGGTGGTTACTTTAGAGTATTATAAATAGGTTAGTTCTAGAGTTAGAATGGGGGTGAAAAAATCGTGTTGTACAAGTAACTCTGAAATCACTCAAAGTATCAACCGTGTAGAGAAAAGAGTGAGGCGAGAATGTACGTGATTGTAATCACCATTATCTTTTATTGCAATGCCATTTTCTTTGAAGTTTCTGTTTTAGATCCTTTACTTTGAAATCCTTTAATTCAGTCTTTTACTTCTAAGCATTCTACGTTATAAAGTTTTTTTTACTTTGTAGTTTTACATTAAAAAGCCTTTACCTTCAAGCATTTACATTTCTGTAGTTCAAGATCTTTATGCACCTTTTTCCAACATTTAACTCCAGTTTTTATCAAACCTTTACATTCAGTTTTTTTCCTTTGATGTGTTGTTCGACTTAAACATTTCATTGATTTCTGTCATTTTCATTTACATTTCAAAACACGTTCTTTTATTTATATGCACTGTCGAAATGTATGCTTTGCCTAATTGTGAGGTATTCTAAATACACCCATAGCACATGTCCTAGGATCAATCTGATCGATCATGTAAGTTACTAGAACTTTGTTGTTTTAGAAGATCAGCGGTTGTTTACCAATTTTCAAGGTAAACAAATTGGCACGCCCAGTGGGACAGTGCTAAACGTGTATTTGCAATGTAAGAAGATGATGAGAGCACATTATTAATGGTGATTGCTGAAGCAGAAAACAATGCAAAAAAATGAAGCTAAAGCCGAGTACAATTGCTTGAAAACATGATGGTGACTACGCGAGAAGACGCATAATGCAATGATCAATGATACCTTAACTCCGGGTGTTCAACGCACACGACAGAAAATAAGGATTGGTTTGTTAAGATCAATCAAGCGTTGAAGAATAAGATGAAATTCACGGATGATAACACTCTTACAGCAGAGGGTATTGGCGACGTATCAATCAAGAGGAAGAATGATGAGCATTCCTTGATTAAAGATGCGTTGTATATTCCAGGAATAAAATGTAATCTTTTAACACTACAAGAAAATTGGCAGATTACGACGATTATTTTGGAAGATTACGACGGTTAAAACCGCCATAATTTTCAAATCGCGACGGTTGTTGCACTGTCGTAGAAACGTGTGTCGCGAGGCCGTATCACGTCGGTTGTCAAAACCGTTATGCCAACCGTCGTTAACTCTCACACGGATAAGGAACTGACGTAATCTGCATATTGCGATGGTTACAACTGTCGTAACTTTCCATTTGATTTTTGTTTTTATTGTTGATTACGACGGTTCCAACCGTCGCAAATTTCTATTCCACAGATATATCTGCAGGTAAATCCGTAGGAAATTTCCTTTCCACAGGTAAATCCGCAGGTAATTTATTTTTAAAATTAAAAAAAAAAGTAGAAACCTGAACAGTATATGGCAGATAATCACATATATTCTTCATTCAACATATATATCATATTATATTTATACAAACACCATGTCACTTTATATGTTACCCTAAATGAAGGCCTGTAGTCCGCAGTAAATCCTACAAGTTCTTCCATTATTAGGCCTGTATTCTACAAGTTCTAAAATTACCCAAAATGATGTTATAAAATTACCCAAAATGTAGGCCTGTATTCTACAAGTTCTTCCATTATTTAACTTCATCATCATTGCAGTAAATCCTTGTTTTTTAGGCAGGGACTCAGTTTTGGGATGAGAAAGTTGCTAGTGATCTTGCCGAAGGCAGACTTGATGGTTCAGCTTTTGTGGGAGAGTTTCTTGGAAGATCAGCTTCACTTGTGGGAGAGTTCACAAGATTTACAACATGAGGATGCTGAAAAACCTTTTGATTCTCCTTATCTACCAAATATTTCAGCTCAAATGTCAAGAAATCTAAACCAATATGTGTATTATTTTTCTCAACACAAAGTTCATTTTGTAAACAGCTTGAAAAATCTTTCTCATGCTTCTGCAGTTCATTGTAAACATAGGTGGCATCTTTTTCCTTGCAATTGAAATTCAAGTGCCTTTTTGCAAGATCAAGTGAATGTTTCCTATCAATCTCATGTTTCAACAAAGAAGCTGCAAGCCAACACTGGAGATACACATTTGATTACACAATATGATACAATGCCAGAAAAGATTTCCTTATATAAAAAGACAATACTACCCACCGATATTTTATATGCCTGCACTATAGAAACTTCCAGGCAACAAATGTTGTAATGTTCAAATACATACTCAAGAAGCCTCATGGCGACAACCTTGACATTTTTCTGCATAAAAAAATGAAATCAAGTGATAAGGAAAATGCCACAAAACTATCTTTCTAGTGTTATTAAATTTAATCATTATAGTTTAGTGATTAAAATATGTCAAAAATTATTACATAGATAATGTAATCAATATAATCCAGTGCTAGTGTAATAGCAAGTGCTTCCAAGCAATCAGTCATTTAGTTGATAAGGAACAGTACAAATTATTCTACTTCAAAATTCTTTCATCCAAAACCAGCTTGTAAGGTGAGGGATGTCCATTACTTATAAACACATTTTCGTGTCATATCTCGTCTAATATGTGACTCTCAACACGCATCCCTCACGTCCATGATTTTTTGGATATCTGGATTCTGGAGCTTGATCTGAGTGGCTTAATGGTGGGTGGCTCGTGGCCAATCAGATCTTAGATAGGCTCTGATACCATTTTAAAATTTGGATAGGGCTTAACTCAACCCTAAAAAACCAATTGGTTAAATGAGGGATGTCTCTCACTTATAAACACAATATCTAGTTAGGGTAATGGCTCAATATAATATCTAGTTGAAGGCTTTTCCCAGCTAGTTATGTGAATAGTTCTTAATAGGGATTCCTAACCTCAGTTTCAAGGTATAATCATGGGAGTTTAGTTTTGTCTTGTTGCCTTACAAGTTATGAGTTCATATATAGATCTATGACTTTAATCCTATACTTTCAGTAAGTCGTCAATGACTTTTTTTTAGCAAAATCATTATATTAGTGCATTGGCAGAGAAGAGGAGAAAAGCACAAATGACTCAATTTAGGCCACGACGGCTTCTATGAAAAACTTTCACAAAAAAGAAAAATCATTTATGTTCAAGTAAAGGTTACTGAAGTATATAATAAGACCCTACCGAAATGTGTAGAACATCACAGAGATCTGATACATCAGGCTTTGACAAGAGTTTGGTGCTCTTAGGCATGTCAGACCGCTTCTTTTGTTTTTGAATAGGTTTCTTCATTACAGATGCTCCTGTCATTTCAACGAGCAAAGGATGTGTTAGAGTCAAATACATTAGAAAATCCAATCATATTCTGTGTCCGGGCATGAAAATGAATCAACAGTAGGATGTGTTAACGCCTTTTATTAGCGAAATGGAAAAAAAATTGATGGTTTCCTCTAAAGAGTATAACGTGTATCAAGTAAATAAAAGACTACTCCCTTCATTCCTTAGTATAACGTGCTAATAGACAGAATTAAAACAGGCCGTTATAGATGAACTAATATGTACAATCCTGGACTACAATAGATTAACAACCATAGAAAAGATGCTCACCCCTGAAAACTCGCTCCATGAGGATTTTTTGGTCAGTATTTCAATGATGGTGCATCCTAAGCTCCATATATCAACAACCGTGGTGACCTCGGGATTGGTTTGTTTCATCAAGGCAGCCATCATGAGCTTCAGTAAAACAAATTAAAGTTAAAATAGGACATGTCATCTAAAACTCGACGTAATAAGGATAACAAAATACCTCTGGCACCATCCAGTAGGGACTTCTTTTCAGCAATAGTTCATATGATTTCTCTATCAGCTAAAAGGACCACAATTTTCAAATAATAAGATCACCAGAAAAGTCAAGAAAATAAAACAAAAAGTCTCTGGATTCAATGATAATCTAATTATTACAGCTATGGAAAAAAAATTAACATTTTTAAATTGAATGACTAGAAGAAAATCTGAAGCTCACCGTTTTCGACACCCCAAAATTCGCAAGCTTGACAATGCCTGATGGATGAACTAGTAAGTTTGCAACTTTAATGTCCCTAAAGAACCATATACAGATATGATAATCAGACTTTATTACTGGAAAATCAGACTAAACAAATGTTCTTTCACCAGACATAGTTGTTACCTGTGGATAGTCTCGTTGTTATGTAAGTACACCAATCCAGAGAGAATATGCCTAGTAAAATTGCGAACCACGGATTCTGTCAAAGCAGCATTATTTTCTTGTATAAACTTCTCAAGTGATCCAGGATTGACATATTCCATATGTATGTGCAATCGATCAGAAACCTGAAAACAAAGATGATTCACAGTCATAATGATTTCTGTTCAAGCATACTTGGGAAGGAAGGGGACAAAACAACTCACTAATTCACTGCCATAATATTGCATGACGTTGGGGTGGTGTAGCTGACCAAGAGTCCTGATTTCCTGGCCGAGTTGCTTTATATAGATAGCTGATTTAGGATCACCAGAAAACAGATCTACCTCTTTCAAGGCACACGAGGCTCCAGTCTCTCTGTTAGAAAAACAGGAATGCACATTAGTAACTGCAGAAAGGGGCAATTCTAAAGTCGATTGAACTCAATGAACATAAAAATGTGTGCATACATGCAAATCCAACAACTCTTGAGTATGTATAGTTTCCTCCAAAAAGTGAGTCATGAGTCCTAAAAGGAAACAAAACCAGTGATAAGATTGACCAAAATTTTTGCAAAGAGCTCTTACTATTCAACTCCCATTACCTACTAGAGATGTAAACCACTTATTTACAAGTTTTGTGAAAGTAATAGAACCCAAAGACATAAGAATATGCCTCACACAAATTTAAAACACTTTCATGTGTTAATCATTAACTTTTAAGAAAAAAACAAATGCCATTTCCTATGTCTGTTCTTTTTGGAGACTCTAGATATCATCTCTTGTGTTAGTGAATGCTTGTTGAGTCACTTTAATTTTAGGAAGTATACTCACTTCAAATCCACACCTGCAAGTTAATGAGAGTTTGTTCATCACACACATAGGTTAAAGGATGACCCAAATCCCTAAAACCAAAGGACTAATAAACTAGAGTCAATGATAACTAATTGTTAATGACGAAAACATTCAATTTACCGATAGAAATTGAAAACCAATAATCCATGATCAATGAGTATAAATATAACTAGCACTTACTTTGGGCAGGGTGCCTAGTGAATGAACTGTAACATCTTGTTCATGCAAATTTTGTACAAAGGCATGTGTCAGAAGCACTGTTGCGGATGGTCAGTCTGCATGATTCCTTTGGAAACACTGCTCAAGGAATTCCTGCCCTTCTGGCAATAATGTCTCGGGTATTTCAGGGGTTCTGTGCAGTGTCTTGAAAACAACTTGATGCTAATAGACATAATTCAAACAGGTCGTTATAGATTAACTAATATGTGCAATCCTAAACTACAATAGATTAACAAGCATATCAAAGATGCTCACCCCTAAAAACTCGCTCCATGAGGATTTTCCGGTCAGCATTTCAATGATGGTGCATCCTAAGCTCCATATATCAACAACTGTCGTGACCTCGGGATTGGTTTGTTTCATCAAGGCAGCCATCATGAGCTTCAGTAAAACAAATTAAAGTTAAAATGGGACATGTCATCTAAAACTCGACGTAATAAAGGTAACAAAATACCTCTGGCACCATCCAGTAGGGACTTCTTTTCAGCAATAGTTCATATGATTTCTCTATCAGCTAAAAGGAGCACAATTGTCAAATAATAAGATCACCGGAAAAGTCAAGAAAACAAAACAAAAAGTCTCTGGATTCAATGATAATCTAATTATTACATCTATGGCAAAAAACTAACATTTGTAAATTGAATGACTAGAAGAAAATTTGAAGCTCACAGTTTTCGACACCCCAAAATTCGCAAGCTTGACAATGCCTGATGGATCAACTAGCAAGTTTGCAACTTTAATGTCCCTAAAGAACCATATACAGATATGGAAATCAGAATTTTTTATTAAAAAATCAGACTAAACAAATGTTCTTTCAGCAGACATAGTTGTTACCTGTGGATAGTCTCGTTGCTATGTAAGTACGCCAATCCAGAGAGAAGATGCCTAGTAAAATTGCGAACCAAGGATTCTGTCAAAGCCCCATTATTTTCTTGTATAAACTTCTGAAGTGATCCAGGATTGACATATTCCCTATGTATGTGCAATCGATCAGAAACTTGAAAACAAAGATGATTCACAGTCATAATGATTTATGTTCAGGCATACTTGGGAAGGAAGGGGACAAAACAACTCACTAATTCACTGCCGGACCACCAATGTCGACACTCCAAGCACAACACAGGGAAAGACAAATGATGGAGAGGTTGTATAAGCAGAGGAGCTGATCAGTGGTTTTCACTCGTAGTTTTTCAGGCGTTTGTGTCTAGCTTTTCCGTTATGTTTTCGGTATTTGAATTCATAGTATTGCATTTCTACTTAGTGTTTGTGTTTTATTTAAGCAATTTTTTTTTAATATTATTCCATTTTTAGACCGTTTGTGCTTTGATGTGGTAGTGTTTTATTTGTGTTTCTCAGGTTTGTATAAAGTCATTAATCAGATGCACGTGTGAAAGTTGGAGTGCCAAAAGTTCAAGGAAAAGACCAATCAGAAGCCTGACACGGCTGCCCGTGTCACAGGACACGGCCCGTGTCAGGGCCCCTGAAACACTGCCTTGGCGCATGAAGATTAAGCAGCCTGACACAGCTGCCCGTGTCATGGGACACGACCCGTGTCAGGGCCACTGGAGGGGAATTTTGTGATTTTTTAATTATTCCAATTAAGTGTCCTTGGAGGGTATTTTGGGAATGTCACGTGTTGTTTAGTGATCTGACACTTTTTAAGCTGAGGAAGGCACGAAAGAAAAACACTTTTTGAATTATGTATTATTGTGGATGTTTTCACGAGTTCTTGGAGAACGGAGATCTCTCAACCGCCGAAGCAATTGAAGATCGAAAGAATCCGATTATTAGTGTAATTGCTTTTCTTTATTTTTATTCAGTTATTGTTTCTGTTATGAACATGAGAGGCTAAACCCCCCAATGCTAGGGGGGTGTCCCTGATTTCTTTTTGTAATGACAATTGGATCTATTTTATACTAATTTCACTGCGTTCTCATTATCATTTTGTTGTATGATTGTTCTTAATGCAAATAGATATTGGAAAATAGGGTTTTGATTCATGGTTGATTTAGGTTTGAAAAACTTTGATTAACGCTTTTCATACGACAATATTCTATTAGACATTGCCGAGGAATTGAGATGTCATAGTTTAACCGTATCACTTTTGATAAAAAGTAAAGCTTGGGATTCTCTCTATACAACCAAGGAATTGGGGTGTAGAGGGAATACTAAAGGGTTTTCTTTAAAGGAATTTTTGAAAACTAATCTTAAAAGACGGTAATGATTTTGGTCTAGTAGTGATTTTGCTAAATGTTAGAGAAGATGTCATTATAAGGAATCTCATACACCTCTCCCTAGTATTATTCTCATATTTGTCAAAACAGCTTATTTATCTTTTAAGTGCTTTTATTCATAGAATATAGTTATAGAACCATATTAAAACCAAACAAAGGAACTTTTGTTTAATTGAAATAGTCTCTGCACTACATATTCTGAGCAGTCCTGAAGAGATCGACTCTGGGGAAAACCCTAAATTATTACTACATCGGTAAAAATAGTACACTTGCTATTTTACCGATCAGGAGCACACGAGGAGAACGAGGGTTTCGAGCGAAGGGGCGCTTGAGGGGAAAACGAGGGTTTCAAGTGTTTAGGATTCTGAAGTGAAATTGTAATAGAAATTGAAATTAATTCTGAAATGAAATTGAGTTTGAAAATGAAAAGGACACGATGAGGGAATTAGAATTTTAGGAGGGAGATGAAAAAATTTAGGTTGGAATTGGGACGGAAGACACGTGAAATTCTTCTTTTGTGAATAATCATTTATATATATATATATATATATATATATATATATATATATATATATATATATATATATATATATATATATATATATATATATAAACATTGTTACCAAAATTAATTTTAATAAAAGTTAACTATTTATATAATAAAACATAAAATATTTTACTATTATTTTAGACAAAAATATTAAGCTACATTGCCATGAAAAAATACGCGTTAATGAGTTTTAGAGGGTGACGGTTGGTTCACCGTCGTGGATATAGCAAAAAAATTGAGAGAGGGTTTTCGTTTTTTTTTTTTGTTTCTATTTTTTTATACAATGTTGTAGTATGAATATTGTAAATAAATAATTATGATAATTATTTATTAAAATTAATTAATAAAATTGAAAAGGTTGGAAAATAAAATTGAAAGAAAAAAGTGGGAAATTAAAGGAATAAAAAAATAGTGATTATGATTGGCTAAAGTAATTGCGACAGTTCGCCTTAACTGTCGCGAGTGTGGAAAGAGGGCGGTTCTTTGGTAACTGTCGCAATTATTTTATACAACATGCCTAAAAAAATCTGCGACGGTTGGCTCAAACCGTTGTGAGAACTGTCGTAGTCCAGAAATAAGGACGGTTTTTTGATAACTGTCGCAAAAAATCTACGATAGTTGACCCTAACTATCGTGACAACAGTCGCAATCCAGAAATAACGAAGGTTTTGTGATAACTGTCGCAACTCAAGTGTCGTAAATCTCCTTTTTTCTTGTAGTGTAAGCATTGACCAATTGCTTGAAAGGAATTACAAGGTTCACATGAAAAACAAAGTGATGGAAGTTATGGATGCAAATGAGAGTTTAATCTTAAAGGCCCATATGGCGCAAAACAGAATTTTCAAAGTTGAATTGAAAGTAATGGATCATAGGTGTCTGGAAACGGCTGTTACTAGGGAAGAATGGATATGGAAATATAGGCTTGGGAATTTGAATTTCATGGACCTCAATGTCTTGCAAAAAAATAACATGGTTACGGGGCTGCCATCGATCGATATGCCAACTGAAGTATGTGAAGAGTGTGTGTAGGCCAAGAAAAAATGAGGTAGATTTAGCAAAGATGCATGATGCAGAACCAAGTGTTATCTTGAGGTGGTGTACTCGGATGTTTGTGGATCGATGCAAATTAACTCAATCGGAGGCAATATGTACTTTGCCACTTTCATTGATGATTTTAGTAGAAAATTATGGGCGTACTTGATTAAAAGAAAAGATGAGGTCCTGGAAGTATTCAAGAAGTTCAAATCCATGGCGGAAAGACAACGTGATAAAAAAAAACAAAACTTTAAAACATATGGTGGAGGTGAATATGTCTAAAACGTTTTTTTGGAAATTTTGTGATCAAGAGTGCTGGGTGAGAATATGGACACAAAGAGGTCTAGAAGAGAAGGGGGTGGGGGAAGAGGTTTTGAATAAACCTATTCCCAAAAAGATAATTTCAAAAACATTTTAGGTCTCATAAACGAAATTAGAGATTTTAAGATGCGCGGAAGTAAAACACAACACTAAGAGAGCTTGGAAGCATCTCAATTAATTGAACAAACTTAATTATTACAAGATACAAATAATGAATTGATTACTTCTAATGCAAGTCAAATACAAGATAACCAAAGCGGATTTAAACAAGGAGATTTAAAAACACTTTACATAGATGTTCATTCAAGACATAATTGAACTTATGATGATCCAATAAGATTAATGCTTCTCAGACCTAAGCTTACACATTAAATATCTGTAAGCACGATCTAACCTAAATTATATATAAATGATGCAATAGTGCATTAATGTAATAACAATATTAATGAATGCTAGAAAATTAAGAAGATAAGGGAATAAAGAAAAGATTCACATAGATATATAATGGTTTAACACTCGTCATCTCTTTGCTTATTCTACTATTCAATTATGTCAAAGAACCATAGGGAAATAATCACGATCTTCCACTATTTTGATAAGTTTGATACAAGCATTTTGATTACAATGAAATATCACACAATAATTCTCTTTATGTTGAGGCATACACTTAAACTTCTAACAAAAATAAGATCCCAAAGATATTGATCCAATAACCTTACTATCCACAATAACCTGTTCCAAGTATTCATGTGCGGAAATCCACATGATCCCACTAGTTTCTCGTCTGAGCGATTGCTATTAGCTAAGCGTTGATTGGATAACATCCAACTTTATCTGCGACCAGTCTTTCCACAATCTCACCAAAGTTGGATAACTTCCAACTCCTCCTCACGAACAATTTGTACTAGACTTTGCCAAAGTTTTTCATGGAGTATATTAAAGCTCTCATCTTGATTGACATTAGAGAAGAGAAGAAAAGACACACTAGAGAAGAGAAGACAAATTGGCATTTTATCTTAGTGGATTTCACCCACATTGTTTCAATTTTGTTTTTGGAACAAAGAAATAACAATTTAAATCTAAGGTGGAGAATTGGATTTGTGATGCTATGATTCAAGTCAAGAAGAAATCATGATTCGAATCACAAGTTTTTGAGATTCAAGTCAAGTTCAATTCATGAACTGAGTCAAATTAGGCAGAGTCCAATCCTATCTTTCATAGAGAGCTATGATTCGAATCAAGCATACAACATGATTCGAGTCACATTAGGTTGTCATTCGAGTCAAGTTAATTTTATGATTCGAGTCAAATCATTCAGAGGAAAATTCCAATTTTCACAAGAGTCTTGATTCAAGTTACACATTGCACATGTTTCGAATCAAATTACAGGGCACCTTGATTTAAGTGTTCTAACTTGTGATTCTAGCAACATCTGATGAAACGACAAACACCAACCAACTTGTTAGGCACAAAAAGGAACATTTATGGATTAAAAATCTAATTTTATTGGTTAATGAAGGTTGTTAATGGTACATGCTAAATAGCCGAAGCGAAAACAGTACAACTCAAATTGTGAATGAATTACATACACGCGAATATTTGAAAAAAATGAAAATTACAAATAAGTGAATAAACACAATCTCATACGCTAAAATTAACAAAAACATCAAAACAAAGAATATGATACCATACGATAACGTGACTGCATTTTTAGTCTCTCCCTTTTTAATGTTTGGAAAATTTGGAGATATTATTGTCGATTATTGTTGATCAATTAATTTGAGCGATTGTTTGGAATTTGAAGATAAACTGAATCAGATGAATTTCCTTAGTGCATTATGGATGAGCGTACAACACATCACTCGAACTCTAAAGCTCTCACTGCATTAAACACTTAATGCGCGTGAATATCGATAATATCTCGATAACTTCTCCCCCTTTGACAAATATAAAAAGATAAAAAAGAGAATGAGAAAAGAATCACAAACAGCTAAATCCATAATAACATATAAAGCCTTAAATAGAAATGTCATATTAGCAAATTAAACACACCCCACATAAATCACATCCGATATACGCTATCGCAAACAACACAATTTAAACAAAATGATCAAGATAAAGATACCATATAAGAATCATATAGATACCACAAAATACGTGACTGAAACTTGTCACAAGGTACGTTAATAAAACATAGTGTCAAATTCACAAAACATTATGCTCCAAAATGACAATAACTAATCAAAATGCAAATGTCATGGTATGTTATGCGTGAAAACAAAAGAAAATTAGGATAAATCGACTTCAAGGCAAGTAAGAGGAACAACAACTATAGGATCAGAAGCAACATTAATAGGCTCTAGATCAACAACTGAAGGATCAACAACAAAAACAAAAATTAATACATAAATTATTATGTTTTCATAAACTTTAAATTATTTTTCAAAATAAATATACAAGAGTTTTTTAATTATCTTGTTTCTAACTCTGTTCTCATCCAAAGGTAAAAAAAAACACTGTTACAAAAGTAATATTGAGTCTGTTTTTTTAGCTTTAAAAAATAGATTTTTATATATTTTCAAAAATAGATTTTACAAAACTGTTTTTGAAAATATTATAAATTTTTTATATTTATTTATTTTTTTAAAATTGAAAGATTAATTTTGATATTCTATAACATAAAGATCAAAAGATAGACAAAATTGCAATTTTTTCAAAAAGTTCTCTCTCAAAAATGATTTTTATGAAAATCTATTTTAAATAGCTTAAAAATTAAATTATTTTTTGAAATTTAATATCCAAAAAAAGTTTCAATAAAATGATGAAATATCTAAAATAACATTTTAAGAATAACTATTCAAACTAATTTTTCATTTAAAATTTTTATGAAAAGTTTCTTTATAATTTTTTTTTACACAAAATTATATTACACTATAAAAATCATTTAAAGAAAAACTTAACAAACGGACCCATTAAAAAAATCGAATGACTTATTAAATTTTATTGATTCACTAACATTGAACTAAAACATATCATAAATATATATATCCTATCATTTTTCTTTTATCATATCCATCAAATGAACCACATATATTTATGCAATTCTTATTAATGGTTATCTTATCTTAGTCATTTAACTCACTCTAATTTTTTAAATTCAATCTTCCTTTTAACAAAGTCACAAATATTATTAAAAATATTCTAGGACTTTGCTTATTTAATACCAAACGAAAAAGTAAGCAAAACATTATCATATAAAAACATCATTTAAGTTTTAACACGCCAAGGTGTTTGTGAATGGAATATGCTTCTTGTACTAGCTGTTGCTATATATATAATGACCAACTAGCCACAGTTACCCCACAAAACATTCAATCTCTTCTTGTCTATAGGAAGCTCAATAATGGGGAACCTATCATCTTCTTCTAACCAAAAAAAGTCTCTTCCCATTGACACCACATTCAAGCTTCCATCTAACATACCAACTTTGCCACAAGGTAACTCAATTCTCCCCCTTCCTCAAAATTAACGACGGAAAATACAATATTCCGTCGTTAATTCTCTTGTTGCTTATTTAATATTTTGTAGTAGTAATATCTAAACATTCTAATTTTTTTAAATGATTATTTTATATATGTGTATTTAGGTGGTGAATTTGGTAGTGGAATCATTGATTTAGGAGGTCTAAAAGTATCACAAATCTCAACATTCAACAAAATTTGGACAACCTTAGAAGGTGGACGAGAAGATTTAGGAGCAACTTTCTTTGAGCCAACACAAATACCTCAAGGGTTCTTCTCATTAGGACACTATAGTCAACCTAACAACAAACCTCTCTTTGGTTGGGTTTTAGTTGCAAAAGATGAGTCCAATGGAGCATTGAAAAATCCAATTGATTACACACTTGTTTGGAGTAGCAAGTCACAAAAAATCAAACAAGACAAAGATGGTTACATTTGGTTACCAATTGCACCTAATGGTTATAGCCCTTTAGGCCATATTGTCACAAACACACCTGAAAAGCCTTCACTTGATAGAATCCAATGTGTTAGGTCAGATCTCACTGACCAATGTGAGATT
Source organism: Lathyrus tuberosus (assembly GCA_022829125.1). Taxonomy (NCBI): domain Eukaryota; kingdom Viridiplantae; phylum Streptophyta; class Magnoliopsida; order Fabales; family Fabaceae; genus Lathyrus; species Lathyrus tuberosus. The sequence continues at coordinate 2,295,582 of JALAZF010000699.1, read as the reverse complement.
AACTCATGGATTTGGGGAAAAGACAAGAAAATTGATGAAAAAGGTTTCAATGTTCATTATGTTAGACCAAGCAATAGAGGCACACAAGCTCCTAGTGTTCTTGTTGGAACATTCTTAGCACATGTTGGTGAAATTACAAATAGCCCTTTACCTATTTCTTGTTTGAAAAATTCAAACTTTATGAGTTTTTCATCAATGCCTAATTTACCCCAAGTTAAGGCACTAGCACAAGACTATTCACCTCTCATGTACTTGCACCCAAATGAAAAGTTTCAACCTTGTTCAATTAAATGGTATTTCACAAATGGGGCATTGCTATATAAGAAAGGAGAAGAATCAAATCCAATTGAAATAGACCCATTAGGCTCAAATCTTCCTCAAGGTGGAAACAATGATGGTTCTTATTGGATTGATCTTCCAAAAGATAAAGCTAATAGAGAAAGAGTCAAAAAAGGTGATTACAAAAATTTTCAAGCTTATATTCATGTAAAACCAATGTTTGGTGGAACATTTACTGATTTAGCCTTTTGGGTTTTCTACCCTTTTAATGGGCCAGGAACATTAAAAGTTGGGCTTATAGATAACATTTCACTAGGTAAAATAGGTGAACATATTGGTGATTGGGAACATGTTACTTTAAGGATAAGTAACTTTAATGGAGAGTTAAAAAGTGTTTATTTTTCACAACATAGTAATGGCCAATGGGTTGATGCTTCAGAAGTTGAGTTTCAAAGTGGGAATAAATCAGTGGCTTATTCTTCATTGAATGGCCATGCTATTTATTCAAAAGCTGGACTTGTTCTTCAAGGTGTTAGTGAGATTGGGATAAAGAATGAGACTAAGAAGAATGATATGGTTGTTGATTTTGGAGATGGGTTTGAGATTGTTTCTGGGGAGTATTTGGGGGATGAAGTTGTTGAGCCTAGTTGGTTGAATTTTTTTAGGGAATGGGGTCCTAAAATTACTTATGATTTGGGTGAGGAGTTGAAAAAGTTGGATAAGGTGGTGCCTGGTTTGAAATTGCCTAATGAGTTGTTGGGTGAGGAAGGGCCCACTGGGCCAAAGCTCAAGAGAAATTGGATTGGGGATGAAGTTTGAATAATTTATGGTTTATATATATTTGATATTAAAGAAAGACTTAGGGTTGTTGTGTGTATTTAATATTATTTGTTATGAACATTATTGATGTTATTTTGTGATTGATATTGAAACAAGTGTTATAGTACTATAATGATATTGACAAAGTTGCATTTTGTTGTATTTGTATGCCAGCTTGTTCTTGTTTTTGTAACGCTAACAACCATGTGATTTTTTGTTAACGGTTAACACCATGTGAAGAATAAAGATTGAGATGTATAAAATGTTAGATTCAATTCTCACCCACTATAACCTTCTAACAATTGTTAATAATAATCGAGGATATCTCGTTAAGTCAATTTAATTAGTTATATAAGAACATCTAATCATATATGGATCCATGACTTCTTCACCTTTAAGGCTTTAACTATGAAATGAAATTTTAGTCACTAAAATATAATAATAATAATAATAATAATAATAATAATAATAATAATAATAATAACTTTAAAAAAGTTAAATTTTAATTTTTGTACATCGAATTTGTGAAATAATTTCGGTGGAAAACATGTCGGTAAAGTTTAGGAAAAAAGAAACGAAATAATAAAAGGACTTGTTTGTGGGTGTAAAGGGGAGAGAATATGAAGATATTTATATCAGTTTGGAAACATTGAAGGACAGTGGTGAAAGATGCAAGTCATTTGATTTGGGGTCCATAACATGAATTGTTTGGCATTATTAATTTATTTTGACACATGTAAAATGAAAATACTCACCGACAAGGGGGGAGAAGCATAAGTGAATGTGGTCGGCTGAATTATTTTTCAAGATCCCGTACAAGTTTAAAAGCAATTGGATTTGCAATAAATCAAGGGTAATACTCTTTTCATTTTGGTGATTCTGGTCAAAAATTTGAAAATGTTTTTAGATATTTAAAGATTGATTGTGCATGGACCGATTAGGTCTGACACTTTGGAAATACAACAACTAACAAAGTTGAATCTGTACATGCTGGACTGAAGAATTGGTTGGGAAACAGTAAATGCGATTTTTGTTGAGATTGAGACGTCGTGGACCAAATGCTTCGAAACCAACATAATGAGATACAAACATCTTTTAGTCGGAGCTTTAATGTGTTGTGTTAGAAAACCACTTCAAAGACGACATCAAAGACAACATCCTTTATTCATAATTGGTTGGCAACAATATCTCGGGCGGCATTGAATTTTATTTTTCACGAAGTCAAGCGAGCAGATAAAACAAGTTCAGATAGCACTAAGTGTGAATGTACATTTAGGAAGACTTACGGTCTTTCATGTGCTTGTTTAATTTTAAAGAAGCTGATGCTTGAAAAACTAATACGTATGGATGAAGTTTGCACTCATTGGACAAAACCCCATTTTCATGATTATGGTGTGACAGAGGATGATAAATCAAACATATCTATCATGACCGAGTGGAAAGTGATCCAAGAGAGATTCATGAAAGTTAATGATATCATGAAATTGCACATCAAAGAGCAACTTAGGAATATTGCATAGTCAGAAACAACAGATTTGAAACCACGCCGGAACCAGTTAAAACAAAAGGTGCCCCTAAAAAGGTAAAATCGACGCAAAGTGACAACTCCACGAGACGGCCCCCTTCATATTTTGAACATGCTGACTCACATTTTTCAGATTCTCTGACTCCAAAATCCCAAAAAAGTGTCTCCAAGGGTGCTCACATTAGCAAACCATCTCCTCCACCGTCGTTACCAAAAATCAAACATATTGAAAAGATGTCGCTTTTTATGCACAAATACATTGAACATATTGTATATGTTGAAGGTGAAGACAAATGTGGTTTTTGAGATGTTTCGGGTTTACTCGATAAAGGAAAGGAGGACAACTAATTTGTTCGCCGTCATCTTATGCAAGAGACGAAGACACATATGGAATCATACACAAAGTTATACAAGAACAAAGCAAATTTTGATACAATTATCAATGCTCTTATTCCTTTTCTATTCCAAAGACATCACTATAGTGGACGACACTTTACACACATGATACTAAAACATGGCCGTATCACTTTCTTGAAAGGATGAAAGAGTTCACCAAGTTGAGCAACATTGAATGATAAGCAAACAAGGAAAGATCGAAGAATGAGTCACCAATAGATTTAGATAGTGACATATGTTTTTATGTGTTTTAGTTGTACTCTAACAATGTAATACATTTTTTGTAATTAATGCACTGCATAATGTTATAAAATTAGGTGGTATTTTTTCGATATTTTTTTGTTTTTAAAATTCTGCTATGCATAATTGGCATGGTTCTATTTTGCATAATTTTTGGGTGGATTCAGAGATGCATCTCCAGACATACCTTCCAGTTATTATAAAAAACAAAACATGGGATTATCCAGAGATGCATCTTTGGATAGACCCTTATTTTTTGAAAAAAGGTGGATCTGGATATGTATCTCCAAAGTATTTCATGCATACATGATCATGTTTGTAAGGTTTTTATTGCTCTACAACTTCTATAAATAGAGTCTCACATTTCATTTTCTTTACACAAAATAGAATGAGTACATATCTATTTGCATGTGTTTTTAGCAAACAATCACGAGTTTAATTCACTTGTGAGATTAACTTGAAAATTCTCAAAAGCAATACGTGTAAAATAAATGTATAAGGAAAAGTGTGTGTGAATTGAATGTGGATGTTTGTACGAAGGTAAACCGGACACAAACTTTAATAGTAATAAAGCTTGAATCAACATAATAAATGAAAAGTGCAATAAATGAAATTAAACAAGAATGTAATAAATGACAATTAAAGAAAAATGTTTCAATTAAGGAAACATAAAAACAATGAAATAGAGGGACGCAGACTTGTTCCTCACAAGTTGTTTCACTATTTGAATAAGGTGCTCTAGTTCTCTATAGAGAAGTATATGAATTTTTGTGACCTTGATTACAATGCATGCGCCTATTATTTATATTAAACTAAAGATAACTGTCTTCGGCAGTTTATTCCTAGAAAGTAGAGACGTGTCAAAAACATGCACTTTAGTCTTCTGAAGCACCGCCACGTCGTCAGAACTTGCAAACTACTAAAAACCATTATCCCAAGTTCGTAACTGCTTCAAGCATATAAATGCATTTTTGTCGAAAGTATTTTTGTGAAGAATTATAGTGCTGAAACAACTTCTTTCGAGTCTTTGGACTCCAAAATATCCTAAGTATTTGACGTATGTCAAATGCTTCGACTTCAACATGTTGTCGATAGATAAACTAAATCTGTTCTTGAGATTCTTCTAAACCATGTCTAGCACCCTATTCGACACACTCCCATTGACATGATTTGTTCCCGTCGAAGCTTGTCAATAAATACTTACACATATATTTTCTCAACGTAACACTTTGTTGAATTTTCTTTAATTAGAAATTTAAGGTTAATAGATACCTCCCCCACAAAATGCTACTTTCGATCATATGTGTCAGATGGAAGAAATGTGGCGTTTTTGTAACTCTTCAACACTGTTCATATACCCTGTACATGTCACACCAATTAGATATTTTATTATTAATATTTATTTATTGTCATCATGACCACTTTCTACCAAACCATCATGTCACATACGTGCGCACAGATGATGATGATCATCCCCTATTTCCTATGAGATTAATGCTCCATTAACTTAAATGAAATTAAAAGGAAATAATTTAATTTCATTATTTTCATCTTTTCCTATGACCTCTTGGTCCTAACTGTCGATTTGCATGTGCCATGTGTCCAAAATATTGGAGGGAAAACTGAAATAATTTCTTCCCCTTTTGGCTATTTTAACGTTTCTTCCTCAACTCTCTTCTTTTTCGCCATTTCTTCTCTGAAAAAAGAAATCAAACCCTAGAGAGATTTTTACAACTTCTGTTATCTTTTTCCATTCATTTCTTTCCCAAAAACTTATGAGAATTAACAATGGCTCCAAAAAATGCATTCAAACCTGCTCAACGCACTCCTTTTGCTGCTACCATTGACGAACCCCTCTTTATAGATGATCGAACCTACGTTTCAGATCCTCCCATGGAAGATGGAAGAAGAAAAGTTTGGTATTCTGACGTATCGATTCCTCAATCCATTTCAGGTACCACTTTCTCTTTCATGGGTCCATTCCTAGGCACGTTAAGAAACCCCATGTTCTGAAAGATGTATTCCCCAGTTACCCTTCGTATGAGCCTTTAGTATTCCGGGATAAACCTTTTGATTTTAGCTTCTTCAAGAATAAGGTTTTTCAGTCATCTCCTTCGACTGATGACGACTTCTCTTATATCTAGTGGTTAAATAGGTTTCAATAAAAGAAAAACACTTCTGGAGGGATCATGGCATTTTTGACCTGATACAACTCTCAAGAGTTAGCCTTAAGTACAACTCTCACATGCCCCTTGCAGCCATGTGTTTCTGGGACACCTCTACTAATACCTTTCACCTACCTTGTGGGATGGTAACCCCTAAGCTCTTCAACATCGCTGCTATTGTAAGCCTTCAACCTACTAGAGAACCTTTTGAGCCTTTAAAAATCACCAAGACCAAACATGGATTTGTGTTTAGAAAAACTTCCTACATCACATTCATCGACGAGCATTATGCTTCGACAGAGCATGTGGAAGATCATGAACACATAACTTTCCTAACTTACTGGTTTTCTCGCTATGTCTTATGCTCTTTCTCCGTCCAAGTGGCCAAAAGATTTGTACCTATGGTAACCAAACTTCATGAGGGGAAGAATGTGTGCCTCAACAAGCCGATCTTATGTGGCCTGTATGAATCCTTGGGATTATCATCTCGCAATCTCAAGGAATGACAAAATCCTGAAAGTATTCAGGTGGGTGGCCCCATCTGGATCCTGCAGTTGTGGCTTAACACTACTTTTGAACCATATCTAAAATCCAAGATTCCTCCTAATTCAGAAGCAGAAGTCGAAGGCCCGAGGCTAGCTCATCTCACTCTCGATGATGGCAAGTATGTGTCTAAAAAGGGCTTCGATACTTACTTCGATATGTTTTACAGATGTAAAATATTTATTTTGATTATGGTACCATTTTCTAGTCGACAATGTGTACCTACATGGTTCAGGAAATAATTTCCCCAACCCCCACGCAATGAAGAGAGGGAAATTCATGATATCTTGCTGGAATACTTCCAATCCTCTACTCTGTGGACAAAACTTACCTCTTCTAAAACAAGGATAAGGGCAGCGGCCTATAAGCCAAACTTGGTGGCTAGGCAGTTCAGCTCAAGCCAACTGCTACCAAAATCCTTAATCCCTAAAGGAAAGGCTATTTTCTTTCCTACTGATGAACCAGGTGAGGAATGGCTTGGGATTTGCAAGGTTTTCTTCTGGAAGAAGAAAGTAATCCTCAATTCTGTTGTCACATGGGATCTACCATTATTACTCGACTCTGCAGCCTTGAAACCGACTACTTTTTGAGTTAGTACCTTCTCCACTAGGTCCTAGTCATAGGCTTGTTTCCTAAGTAATTCTTAGAAGAATACGAATACTTTTTTGACACATGTGAGTTATCATGGTACGATGAGCCCGCACTAACTTTGTTCAACCTTCATTTTTGTTGATTAGTGTTTGTTTTACCTGTAAGTCTAATCCACTCACCAAGATGAACATTGATAGGTGGAACATAGGTCCTATTCTGGTATGCCTTGTAAGGAACTCCCCTCTAATCGAAAGAAAATGTAGGCCTTCTGTCTTCCCTCATACTCCTCTTTGGTTTCTAAGGCCTGATATTCTCGAGGCCTTTAGTTGCCTCTTTGTAAAAAAAACATTACAATGAGGCATAACATCACCTCAAACCCATTGAGTTTGCACTGGTTCAAAAATTCAATCAATTCTTCCTTAGCTTTTGGGTAGACCATTTTCATTTTCTCATTGTAATCAAACGTAGTCACATCTTTGACCTATGTGTCAATACCTTCATTAGTCTTGACCATCATGATTTCCACAAGTTCGACAAAGCGTGCTTCCTCGACCTGTAGAGGATCCAAATCAATTATCATTGGTGGCCTCTGTTTGTACCTAAAATTTAGCCTACCATCCTTCAAAGAAGTTTGCACCAAATCCTTGAAAAGAACACGTTGAGACATTTTATGACCGAGAAAATTATGATATTTACAAAAACCTTTTTTCTTCCTTTGTTCCAATGGTGATGTCTTTAGGCCTTTCAACACTATGATTTTGACCATTAACAGTTAGAAGATAAAAAAAAATCGTCTTTAGGCCTTTCAGTACTATGAAATTTAGAAATGGCTTGTTTGATTGAGAACATGATTTGATATTTGTGATTCGAATCAAGCAGTTAAATAATTTAAATCATAGCTGTTTTTCAAAATATTGTTTGATCACGATTCAAGTCTTTGTAATTTGCATTAAGGTGTCATGTGATTCGAATTATACACTTCCTTGATTCGAATTACAAAATCAATGCCAAAATCCACATTTTGGACTGAAATATTGATTTTAAGTAGTCATATGCTTGATTAGAATCAAGTTTAAAAAACTTCTTATTTTAACCTTTCTAACTTGTGATTTAAGGCACACATATATTGAATTTGACCAACTCGCTCAAACTAAAAACAAACTGCAATGGATTCAATTTTAATTGAATGTAAGAGTTAACTCAAGGTACAATTCTACAACAAACAATCAAATTACAACTAAATTAACTAAATAAAAAATCAATTACAAATATAAAAAATTACAAAAACATCAAAATACAGATGCAATGCACTTTTACCAAATGAGAAATTTCAATCTCACCCTTTTTTGTTGTTTGATAAATTTGAGATATTTGAATGGAATAATTTCATTTTGCTTCGATTAATGATTATGATTATTGATTAGCACACAATTGATACATTGAGACAATTGATACATAAGTTCTGGAGCTTTCAAACTCCCCCTTACACTCAACATTTAACATGCATAAATTCGATAGATATCTCATAAAAATTCTCCCTTTACATAAATATCAAAAAGATACAAAGCGAAAAAAACACGACTAAAGCATACAACACGTGAAATCACAGCAAAATGAAATCATGTTATTTACAAGCAACACAACCAAAACTCACATATCACATAAATTATGCAATTAAACACAATTTAAATGCAATTCATGATATTAATCACAACAAAAATATGAATATGAGATACGAGAAATACTAATACACGAATAATATAAAAATGGCTCAAATGAGTTAGCTTGCATTAGCAAAAACACATGCACAAACGACAATAGGTTTGCAAAATACGAAAGAAACAGCTGATAAATATATCTAGAATTAACAGAAATTTTAAACTAAAATAAAATGGAATGATATGCAATTCAATGCATGCTAAATTCATGGAAGGTCGGAAGGAAATTGATCATCTCCGGGAAAATCTGAAAGGTTGAAGGATAAACCCAAACCATTAACAGACATAACTTATTTCATGGAGGTCAACAAACAAATCAATCTTTTTTTCTCTTTCTTAAGCTTCGATGGCCATCTTCTCTTCATGAGCAATTTGATGCTCTTTTCTAGCACTTGTAGCTTCCTTTTGCTCTCTTCCTTTTCCCAATCATCAACCTAAACCCTATCAAAACAAATACCGACGTAGGATTTGATAGTAGCTAGGTGACAAACTATCAAATGAGGTACTAGCAGATGAATGAGTATACTTCCATAGAACGTAACCCTCATGTGCTTCCTCACAAGCAACAAACCAATCCTCGTAGATATTGGAAATTATGGACAATCAATACCCATGGGAGTGTTCCAATTTGACAAGAAAATATTCAAGTGAAGATTAATTTTTGAATTCAGAAATAGACAACACTTGTGAAGTGTTTCATTAGGTTTGAATTCAGAAATAGGAAACACTTCGTGCAGTGTTGCAGAATGCAAAATAGTGCAACCTTTGAAAACGGTTGATGTTGGCGAAACAATGCAACATTTGGTAAAACTGTTGTTGTAGGCGAAATAATGCAACGTTTGAATAGTGCTGTTGCAGGCTAAACATTACAACATTTAGCAAAAGTGTTGCTGAAAGCGTGTGTTTCATCAATAGTCACAACCTTATGAAACAACACCAGTTTGACCTATAAATTGAGCATTTTGTATATATAAAAATAGATTAAAAAAATCATGCATCCTATTCACATAATTCTAGACACTCTTCCCTGCATTCAAATCTTCACCGGTCTTGTGCATATTCGATTAGAAGGTTGAATTATCCTAGGTATTCTTGTGTTCCAACTCTAAGATTATAAGAGAGTACTTGAAATACTTTTAAGGAAAGTGACACCATTCACGATTCTAGCCTCGATCCATTCGATTTAAATTAATTTTTTTAACAATCATAAAAGTATCTCAAATAATGGAAACAAGACTTCTATATCAAGGATCAAGAACAATAATCAATATCATAGATTCATGTATATTTTGTTACTCTTATATAGAAATTCATATTAGTGTGAAATTTATAATATCGAGATCCAAATGAATTTTTTCTAATTGATTAATATGATTGTTGGCTCCTAATTTCGACGCCAGACGCTGGGATGAGAGTCTCTCTCCCAGGGAAGAAAATATCTGAAGTTTATGAAGCTTCGACAGAAACATGGTTATAAGGAGGTTCAGTCGAAAGTATATTCTTGCTAAGAAGAGAAGACTCAAAAGATTTAGAAATATTTCTAAAATTTTGGAGGAATTTTCGACCGAAGACTAGGAAGTGACGTTCGACGCGAAGGTTTGAAATTCAAATAAAGGAGGGAATTGTTATTTTGAAAGGAAGACGCGTGGAATGCATCTAAGGGGCGAAGGCATGCTAAATGCCATTTGTCTTTGTTAGAAACGGTGACCGTTAGTGGCGGTTATTTCGACTGTATATAAATAGGGAGTCGTAGTGTTAGATTTCCGGGTGTGTGTTCAACATTTGTACAAGTTACTAAAAAATTCTCAAAGTACCGTGTGAGAGAAAAGAGTTAGCATTGAGAAAATGTACGTTTGGAAAAACACCAGTTTCATTCTTTACATTTCAATGAAGTTTTAAGTTATTTATTTGCAATTCATTCTACATTTCTGCAATTTCATTCCTACACTTTTATTACGTTTTCATTATTTCTTTTAAGAACCAAATTTTATCATTTCTGTCCAAACCACATCAATTTATGAAAAACAATGATGAACATAATGAATAAAAGGTTTGATTTCTATACAAATTGTCGAAACTCTTAAAGCACACTGTCTTAGGATTTGTATGGTCGATCATGCAAGTAAACTAATTTTCACAAATTAGGAGACCAGCAGTTGTTTGTTAATTTTCAAGGCAAACAATGATAAGAACAGTGTCTTAATGCATTTCGTTATGCATATTGATTCATAATAATGCCATAAAATGCTAATGTATGCGTAAAGTTTAAATTTTCTGCACTTGTATTCATATGTGTCTCCATATATGTTACGATACGGTACCGCAAAAGCAAAAAAGAAATTTTGTGTGCATAAGCATATTATGATATACTAGTGTCCAAACGGTCGTTTGTCCGCTTTTTTTATATATCACGGACGTCAAAATGTAAATAGATATTTTTCATTTTACATTCTCGTGCTCGTTTATCCGCTTTTTTTAGTGCGCACACAGGTCAAAATATAAATGGATATTTTTGTGTGGAAACTTTATGACATACTTTTCATGTTTGTCTATCTGTTTTATCTCGTACATATAAGAAATTATAAAATTTTGTCTCTTCCCATTCATATAAATTCTAGATTAGTGTCAAAGTTTTTAATTTCTAAAACTATCAATTTCATAGAGCCTTGCTTTTTTGATTAAAATTGTGAGCTTTTTTGAATTTTTAAAACATCACTAGAATTATGAATGAAACAAATGAAGAATAAATTAACACAGTCAATAAAACCAATAAAGCATAATAATTTAATCAATAGAAGCATTATTCCTTCTCATATATACCCAAAAGCATTTAATTACGTTCAATTATCAAAATGCATGACATATGAAAATAGAGACTTTGACAAAGTACAAACTATTGAAATCAATCTAAACCGTGCAATTGGTTAGAAGTTTCTGGTATGAAAAGAAATACTCCCTCCGTCCCAAAATATAAGAGAAAAAAATTAAAAACACACTTATTAAGAAAAGTAAAAAGTATAATAGTTTGACTAAGATTTTTTTAAAAAAATTGCTTTGAAATATGTAAAAACAATTCTAATTGGTTGTTAGTTATAGAAAAGATGAGAGAGAAAACAAATTAAATGCAACTTGCATTTAATTTTACCTTGAAAAAAGATGAAAGTTATTTTTTTCTCTTATATTTTGGGACAAGAAAAATGCATTTTTTCTCCTATATTTTGGGACAGAGGGAGTAATGTCTTGCTAATGAGTTTGCATACAACCAGATGTCTGAACTCCTACTCATAAAATCAACACTGAATAATGTCACCTTTCATTTCTCCAACTTTACACTTCAATTTTCATTGCATTTCATCCCCTCCTCATCCTATTGTAATCCATAAAAATAAAAAGACTAATTATTACCCTAATAACTTTCAAATAAAAGGAAACAATAAACATTTTAATAGAATACTGATAAAAAAAAGAAGTTAATTACTTCGTGACCAACAAAAGAAGTTAACTACTTCGTGACATGAAGATTAATGATCATTAAATGCTTTCATATTTTTCATTTTTATGGTTATGAATATCTATAAAAAAAAAAATTAAAGGAGAGACCAATATAGAAAGAAATTGTGATAGAATAATACATAAAAAAAAAAAGAGAGACAAAATAATACAGAGAATAAATGAGAGAAAAATAAATTTAAAATCTGGTCTTATATTATCCTTTTGATGTAACTTACATTTCTTTAACAAATAAACTTAAAAATAGAGACAAAGAAAATTAAAAATATATATTTATTCAAGGATAATTTTGGAGAGAAAAAAATGAGTCATAGGTATAAATATATATTGATTAACAAAATAGAATCTTCTAAATATAAAAATATAGTTATAGGTATAGGTATAGAATCTTTTTAAAATATAGTTATAGGTATAGATAGATATTGATTAACAAATTCTCAAAAATAAAAATAATAATTAGTCTTTTTATTTTTATGGATTGCAATAGGATGATGAGGGGATGAAATGCAATGAAAATTGAAGTGTAAAGTTGGAGAAATGAAAGGTGACATTATTTGGCGTTGATGTTATGAGTAGGAGTTCAGACATCTGGTTGTATGCAAACTCATTAGCAAGAAATTATTTCTTTTCATACCGGAAACTTCTAACCAATTGCACGGTTTAGATTGATTTCAATAGTTTGTACTTTGTCAAAGTCTCTAATTTCATATGTCATGCATTTTGATGATTGAACGTAATTAAATGCTTTTGGGTCTATATGAAAAGGAATATTGCTTCTATTGATTAAATTATTATGCTTTATTGGTTTTATTGACTGTGTTAATTTATTCTTCATTTGTTTCATTCATAATTCTAGTGATGTTTTAAAAATTCATAAAATCTCACAATTCTAATCAAGAAAGCAAGGCTCTATGAAATTGATAGTTTTAGAAATGAAAAACTTTGACACTAATCTAGAAATTATATGCATGGGAAGAGACAAAATTTTATAATTTCTTATATGTACGAGATAAAACAGATAGACAAACATGAAAAGTATATCATAAAGTTTACACACAAAAAATATCCATTTATATTTTAACCTATGTGCGCACTAAAACAAGCGGATAAACGAGCACGAGAATGTAAAATGAAAGCTATCTATTTACATTTTGACGTCCGTGCGTATATAAAAAAGCAGACCCGTGCCCGTTTCGACGCTAGTTTATATACATTATATTCTGTGTACACATATTTGTTGGCTTAATTGCAATTTTGGTTCTCCTATTTTCATTTTTTTTAGTTTTGATCCTCCTATTTTAAAATCTCAAATTTTTGTCCCTCTATTTTTAGTTTTTTTGAGTTTTGGTCTCCCTATTTTAAAATCCGAATTTTTGTCCCTCCATTTTTATTTTTTTGTGTTTTGGTCCCCCTATTAAATTAGTTCCAAATTAGAAATGGGGGTTAAAATGCAAAACAAAACTTAAAATAGGGGACTAAAACTAAAAAAAAAAATGAAAATAGAGGAACCAAAATTCTGAATTTTAAAATAGGAGTACCAAAACTAAAAAAAACTAAAAATGAAGAGACAAAAATTCCAAATTTTAAAATAGAGGGATCAAAATTTAAACAAAATGAAAATAAAATGACCAAAATTGCAATTAAACCCATACTTGTTTTATTTATACATAGAGAAAGTAACTTATATTTAAATAAAGTATGAACAATAAATATTATGCATAAATTATATATTAGTGTATCTATGATGCACACGTGACATGTATATATAAATAGAATTTTCTCATCATATGTATATCTGAAATTATTTATTAAAGTAAAATTTGTAAATCACTAAAATGTTCAAATTCATCAAAATTGATAATTTTAAATTTTAATTGAATTTTGATTATGAATTTCACTATATTATTTAATTTTGAAGTGAAAAGTGTACCGTCTAAATTGAAACTCTTTGAGTTAGAAATTTTTTAATCATCAAATGATTAAATTTATTAAAGTTCTTGATTTTAGATTATGTAATTGAATTTTGATTTGGATTCTATGTGAATAACATGTTTGTGTTCCATGGAACTTATTATTATAAGATATATAAAGATCATCCAAAGATATATCATGACTTATATAAACCTCTTAATTTAGAGTCTAATGTAACTATTGAATTCTGAGATGTGGAATTTTTAGAACCTTATCATGGAGGATAAGGAATTTGAAATTCCTACAAATGCAGAACCTCATGAGGAAGACTCTATGCGGATTGTTGAAACATAAATCAAAGTTCGTCACTGATTGTTGCAAAACAACTCGAACTTAGAATAAGTAAGAGAGTCCGAAAGGATAAGGATCTAGGACCGAACAAAATCGATAATAAAGTTATTTCTTTTATCTAGTAGAAGGAAATAGTGAGAATTTTGTCTGTAAGGTTCCTATTATTCTTCAAGTGGAAGATAATCCTAAGATTTATAAGGAAGCAATAGTTTTAAGGGACTCCTCTTTTTGGAATGATGTTATCCAATACGAAATATATTCAATAATGTCAAACCATACTTGGGAACTCATCGATCTACCGAAAGGATCAAGATCCACTGGATGCAAGTGAGTGTTTAGAAGGAAGTATCATAATGATGGTACACAAAACACCTACAAGGATAGATTAGTAACCAATGGTTTTAAACAAAGGGGAGGTGTTGATTATTTAGACACATATGCACTAGAAGCAAGCACAACAAAAATTAGAGCTTTGTTTGCATTAACTTCCTTGCATGACCTTATAGTTAATCAAATGGATGTTAAAACAACATTCCTAAATAGAGATCTCGATGAGGAGATTTACATAGAAAAACTGGAAGGTTATGTGCTTCTTAGTAATGAAAAAAAGCGTGCAAACTTGTCAAATCCTTATATGGATTAAAACAAGCACCGAAACAATGACATCAAAATTTGACTCTGTCATTGCAAGGTTCACCAATTAAAGAAGAGACACGCAACTTAGGGGAAACCTTTTCATTCTTGTCAAAACATGAATTCAAAGAGTTTATCATTATAAAAAGGGGATATTGTGAGGAATACATCTTATATCTAGTTCAATTTTGATGAAGACAAAGATTATCAAAGAAGAAAAGGTTCAAAAGTGATATGCACATTAATGATGAAGTTGATTAAGAAGGTTTAGCATAGAAATTCAAGTGAAGATTCAAAACGAGTGAACAGAAATAAGGTGCTCATTGCAAGTTATACTATATTACTTTAAATTTATCATAATTTCATCTCTCACTTCATCTAAAAACTTTCTTGCATCATCATGCATGATTATCTAAAAATCTTTTTCACCTAATTCTTGTTACAAGTTTTGTACACAAAGTTGTGTGAGAATATTGTGATATTCATTTATCTCTGTGTTGATTATATGATTAATCATTAGCAACAAGATGAATGAAATTTTAGAAACAAAGAGGTTTCTAACTTCCACATTCAAGATGAGTCTTGGACTAGTTGACACACTTTTGGGGATCAGAGTAAAGTAAAATAGTCAGGATTATGAACTTAGTCAAACACACTATGTTGAGAAAGTGTTTGATAAGTTTAAACACTTACACTTTAAGAAAGTGGCCATTCCATTTGATCCTAGTGTCAAACTTCAAAATAATGATGGAAGAGTTGTGGCTCAATCAGAATATGAAAGCGCGTGCAATGCACTAGACACGACATAACATTCACAATTAGTAAAATGAGTAGATTTTACTAGAAATCCAAATGGTGAGCACTGGAAGGCCATCATTAGGATTTTTGGCTATCTTATGAAAACAAAAAATCTTGGTCTCCATTATGGTATATTTCCTGCCATATTAGAAGGATATACCAATGTGAGTTCGATATTAATTGTTGAATATCATAAATTAGCATTCGGGTGGATATTTACACTAGCCGGAGTGAATTTTCTTGTAAAAACAAGAAAAAAATGTGGATCACTATCTCAACCATAAAATCAAAGTTCGAGGCTTTTACTTACGTTGGTGAATAAGTTAAATGATTGAGGGACCTTCTGTTGGAAGTTCCATTGGCTAAAGACAATGTTTCAAAGGTGTTGATACATTGTGGTAGTCAAGCCACTTTCCTAAAGCATATAGAAGTGTATAACAGAAAGTCTAGGCAATTAGGACTTAGACACTCCTTCGTGAGAAAATTAATTAAGGATGTAATCATTTCATTCACATATATACGATCGAGTTATAATTTAGCTGATCCATTTAATAAGCCACTGGCAGAGACTTAGTAAGACAACCTCGAGAGGTATGGGGTTGAAACTCCTTGAATAAGAGTTCCAATAACGGCGACAACCTAATCTTGCGTTAACAAAAAAATTAACCTCAAGATTCAATGGGTAACAACAAGTCGTTGATTTAGATGCTTGTCGGACATTTGATAATAATGTTGACTATTTTAAATTGAGGGTTGAGTCTTTCCAAACTTTTAATGAAGTTCAATATCGAGAATAAATATCTCATGAAAAAAAAGGATACAATATGAACTTCACCTATGCGAATTTCGAGATGATGTCGTCTCAAAGTGAGAGTTGGAGTTTCTTTCATGAGAAATTCATGAAACAGGAAAGTACATGGCCATAAATAAGTGTTAGGCGAGATATGTTGGGGAAGAACCCATAAAGAATGTGTGTAAGGTAACGTCGGTCTAATCATATGGATTAATGGTTTAAAAGCATTGCTACCTAACATTCCAATTAGACATTGCGTTGTCCTCACTAAGGTTAAGTTTTAAATCGAAAGATACCTAACTGTATTAACATTCTTTATATCTCCTTTTCTGATATTAGATTTGTCATTATTAGAACAAGTGGGAGATTGTTGGAAATTATGGACAATCAATGCCCATGAGAGTGTTCCAATATGACAAGAAAATATTCAAGTGAAAATTAATTTTTGAATTTAGAAATAGGCAACACTTGTGAAGTGTTGCATTAGGTTTGAATTCGGAAATAGGCAACACTTTGTGAAGTGTTGCAGAATGCAAAATAATGCAACCTTTGAAAATTGTTGCTGTAGGCGAAACAATGCAACATTTGGTAAAACTGTTGCTGTAGGCAAAACAGAGTAACATTTGAAAAATGATGATGTAGGAAAAACATTGCAACATTTAACAAAGGTGTTGCTGAAATTGTGTGTTTCATCAAGGGTCGCAACCTTATGAAACAACACCAGTTTGGCCTGTAAATTGAGCATTTCGGATCCAAAAAAACAGATTAAAAAATCATGCATCCTCTTCACATAATTCTAGACACTCTTCCCTGCATTTGAATCTTCACCGATTTTGTACAGATTCAATTAGAAGACTGAATTATCCTGGGTATTCTTGCATTCCAACTCTAAGACTATAAGAGAGTGCTTGAAATACTTTTAACTAAAGGAACACCATTCACGATTCTAGCTTCGATCCATTTAGTTTATATTAATTTTTCTAACAGTAGATCATGTATAAGTCTTCCTGATAGTAATACTCACCCTTCTTGTCCTTACAATATTTCATTTACTTTACCACGTCCACATAAAACAACTTTAGCGCTTTGACAGGATAAACTTCCTCAAACAAGATACCATTCCTTTCAAGAATTAACTGAATGAATGAGGTGTAGAAGAGAGATCAGTTCGACTTTGCTTTAAAAATAATCATCTAGTCGATTATGTTCTTTACCCAGTTGACTTCGGATTGGTTGAAATTGTTAGTGCGTGAGGCACTTTTAGTGAGGAGAGAAAGAGAGAATAAGGAAATAAGGATTTCTATTATTTAATTGTGTGTGTATAATGATACAAGCTAGGTCTATTTATATACAACCCTAATTGGGCTTGGGCTAACACAACTTGGATTATAATTAAATATTAAATCTAATCAAATCTAATCTAATCAAATCTAATCTAATATTTCAACACACCCCCATAATCCAAGTTGTCGAACCTACGCTAGTCGATCTGAACTATTCCTAATTTCTTTCTCAAATTCAGGAATATGTCGATCTTCAATCCTTTGATGAAAATATCAGCCAACTGTGTTTCACTTGAGCAGTGCCTAACTTCAAGTTCACCTCGATTTACCTTTTCCCTTAAGAAGTGAAATCTGGCTTCGATATGCTTGCTCCTTCCATGTAAAACTGGATTCTTCGCCAGATTTATTGCTGACTTGTTGTCGATTTGCAACACAAGTGGTTTCTTCACTTCGACCTCCATTTCTTCAAGTACTGATCTGATCCAAATTGCTTGACATTCAGCATAGGATCCTGCTATATATTCAGCTTCGCACGATGACAGTGCCACCACAGGTTGCTTCTTCGAACACCATGAGATTGGGGCACCAAATACTTGAAAGAAATAACCAGTTGTACTTCTTCGATCTTCCTTATCTCCACACCAATCTGCATCTGAAAAGCAACTAACTATTGCTCCTTTGCCTTCAGATTCTCGTCGAAATATAATTCCACAATCTGTCGTTCCTTTTAAGTATCTTAGAATTCTTCTTGCAGCTTTCATGTGTGACACTCTTGGTTCGCTCATGAATCTGCTCACTAATCCGACTGCGAAACCTATATCAGGTCTACTATTGCACACATATCTCAGAGATCCAACTATTTGTTTGAACAAAGTTACATCAACTTTGTCTTCCTCTCCATGCTTCTCCAACTTCAAGTTTGGTTCTACAGGTGAGGATGCAGGATTCGAATAATACATTCTGAATCTCTTGAGTATCTCTTTGACATACTTCCTTTGATGTAGCACCATACCTTGCTTCGACATATGAAATTCCATGCCTAGGAAATAAGACAATTTTCCCAGATCTGACATTTCAAATTCCTTCTTCATCAGCTCTTTGAACTTCGACAAGTTCTTCGGGCTATTTCCAGTTACTAACAAGTCATCGACATATAAGCAGATGATTGTTATATCTTGTGCTACAACCTGAACATAGACACCATACTCAGACTTGCATTTTACAAATCCCAATTCGACTAAGTATGAGTCGATCTTCTTGTTCCATGCCCTAGGTGCTTTGTGCAACTTATATACTTTACTCGCTTCCTTCTGAATCACAAACCCAGGAGGTTGTGTGACATAGACCTCTTCGTCTAACGGACCATTCAGAAAAGCTGACTTCACATCTAGGTGAAATGTCGACCAACCTTGGTTACATGCCAATGCTACCACTAGTCGAACTGTCTCCAGTCTTGCTACTGGAGCAAATACTTCAGAGTAGTCAAGTCATTCTCTTTGAAGAAACCCTCGAGCTACTAATCTTGCTTTATGTCTAGCTATCGTATGTGCTAGCAATTCGACTAACTCCCATGTTTTGTTTCTTTCGATTGCCTGTAACTCTTCGACCATAGCTAACTTCCACTGTTGAATCTTTAAAGCTTCGTTATGGTTGATTGGTTCAGCACCTGCAAGTAAAGCAAAATGAACTAATTCGCCATCTGGTGTGACTTCATCATCACCAGTCACTTCATAATCATGAAGTCTTGTTGGAGGAACTCTATTTCGTCGAGGTCGTTGGCTTGTTTCAGCCACATCCTCTGTATCAGGAATGTCAGCAACTGCTTCTACTTTGACTTCGACTTGATGCTCAGCAATTTCTTCAACTTCAACTTCAACTTCATTTTCTTCGTCGAAATCATAGCTCATCAGTGGCATGTTAATTGAATTACTAGAATTCCAATCCCAGGCAGAATTCTCATCAATCACAATATCTCGACTTAACACAATCTTCTCATTAATTGGATTGAATAGCCTGTATGCACCAGTCTTATGATATCCTACCAGAATCATAGGTTCACTCTTGTCATCAAGCTTCCTTCTTCTTGCATCAGGAACATGCTTGTAACACATTGAGCCAAACACCTTCAGAGACTCACTATTGGTCGTTTGCCATTCCATACTTCTTCAGGAACCTTGTTCTTCAATTGCTTAGTAGGGCACCTGTTCAGAATATAAACAGTTGATGAAACAGCTTCACCCCATAAAGATTTTGGCAAATTCTTCTGCTTAAGCATACATCTCGCCATATCCAATATGGTTCTGTTTCTTCTTTCAGCAATTCCATTATGTTGAGGAGTATACGGAGCAGTTACCTCATGATCAACACCATTTTCTGCACAGAATTTTTCAAACATCTTCGAAGTGTATTCGCCACCTTGATCCTCTTTTCACTCTGGTTTTCGACAAGCATCTTGAATCTCTTAAAGATTTCAAATACTTCATCCTTTCTCTTGATCACATAGATCCACATCTTTCGACTAAACTCATCGACAAACGAAACAAAATATTTGTTTCCACCAATAGTATGTTCTTCGAATGGACCACATACATCTGAATGTACAACTTCGAGTATGCAGGATGATCTCATTGGCATAGTCGAAACGAAAGAATTTCTGGATTGCTTTCCGACTAAACATCCTTCACAGAGTTTGTCAGGCATCTCAAGATTTGGAATACCAGATACCATATCTTGAGTAATCAGCTGGTTGAGTGATCGAAAGTTCAAATGTCCAAACCTCAAATGCCACAACCAACTATCCTTGTGGTCGACAACAGTTTTTAGACATTGTACTTCAGTCGAACTGATCATGATCTTAAACGTCCTGTTCTTCGACAACGGAGATTCCAAGACCAAATTGTTCTGGGTGTCGAACAATTTCAATACTCCATCTTTCATGACAACTGAGAAGCCTTTTTCGACCAGTTGTCCAACACTTAACAGGTTGCACTTCATTCTAGGTACATAAAACACATCTTTGATCATAGCTTTCGCTCAATTACTCAGTTGAAAAACTATGTTTCCAGTACCTTCTGCTTGCAACGAACTGTTATCAGCAAGTTTTATCTTGCTCTTCTTCGACTTCTCAAAATCTACCAACCACTCCTTTAAACCAGTCATGTGATTTGAGCAGCCTGAGTCGAGAAACCAGATCTTAGATTCGACATGGTTATCTGCTACTGCAGCCATAACCACCATACCACCTTCAGAATCATCTGAATCTTGGCGTGCAAGTTTCGCTCCTTCGTCCTTGCCTTTTTCCGATCCATTATCTTTCCTGTACCAACAATGTTTGGCCAAATGACCCCTCTTTTCACAGTTATAACACACTATACCTTTCTTATCTTCTTTGTCCTTTCGATAGTTTCCTCCTCCTCTTTTTGAGGATTCAGAATCTCTATCTTCGACCTGATTCTTGTGAGGGTTCGACCAAGACTTCTTTCCTTGAGTCTTGTCGAATTTGCCTTTGAATTTGTTTGAACCACCATTCCTTTTCCATGACTGAGCCTGCAGTGCTTGTATCGAATCCTGAACTCCCTTCTTTCGACAATTCTTATCTCATGCGCCTCCAACGAACCAACTAAATCTTCCACTTTTAGGGTTTCAAGATTGTTGGATTCTTGAATAGCTACGATAACGTGATCAAAGTGAGAGGTCAACGTTCTCATTACCTTCTCAACTATCATCTTATCAGTTATGGTTTCACCACAACCCTTCATGAGATGGACGAGTTTCTGAACCTTCGACACATATTCTGCAACTTTTTCGTCTTCTCCCATCGACAACAACTCATATTGTCGACGCAAGGTTTGTAACTTAACAACCTTGACTTTCTCACCTCCTTCATAATACTTCACCAGAATATCCCATGCCTCTTTCGCCGTTTCAGCATGAGAGATTCTGTCGAAGTTAGCAGCATCGACCGCCGTCTGAATGCAATAAGCAGCCTTGCAATCTTTCTTCTTGACTTCGTTGTGGGCTTTTTTCTATTCTTCGGTTGCATGTTCTTCCAACGCAGGAACACCACCGTTAACCACTTCTAGCGTCTCATGGAAGCCAAATAAGGATTGCATCTGTTTTTTCCATCTGATCCAATTCTTGCCGTCAAGCATTGGAAGGGAACTCGGAATGCTCTTATCACCAGTCATCTTCGCCGCGGTTGATTAACTTGCCCTAGAAACACGATCTCTGACGTGAAATTCTTGAAAACTTGATCAAGAACAATAACCGGAAGCTCTGGATACCAATTTGTTAGTGGGTGAGGCACTTTTAGTGAGGAGAGAAAGAGAGAATAAGGAAATAAGGATTTCTATTATTTAATTGTGTGTGTATAATGATACAAGCTAGGTCTATTTATATACAACCCTAATTGGTCTTGGGCTAACACAACTTGGATTATAATTAAATATTAAATCTAATCAAATCAAATCAAATCTAATATTTCAACAGAAATTTGGAGTAGAGGAGAGAATAAAACCAACATCAGACACATAACGATTTGATAGAACTACCTTGAAATTTGGTATGGATGAATCCTTTTGATTATCTTTGTTAGATCCAACTTTAGTTCTCTTTTTGGTAGGAATTGGAGGATGTGGAGTAGATGAACTTGGACGTTTGCTCTGTTGCTTCTAATACGATTTCTTAGAGTTCTTCATTTGATTGATGAAGGGAATGATGATGGTGAAGATTTGATGAAGGTTGAATGATGATGATGATAAAGATTTGATGAAGGTTCGATGACGATGATGAATGCGTGAGAGTGAAGGATGCAGGCGTGAAAATGAAGTGAAAATTGAAAAATGGGTATTATTGTATTAAGGTGAGTTTGTAATTAATTTGAACTATCTGATTCTAGGACTGAGCCACAATATAGGATAATTGGTTTGGTGTTGAAAAAATAGTAGCAATATGAAAGACAAACTCACAACCTTAAATTGCAGGCCAAAATTTAATCACTGCATCATAACTGAAAAAGGATTGGGTCTTTAAGTACAGTATTAACCATTGAAGGAAGCTCATTTGAAGTATATCCATCATCCTTAATGTAAACTAGGTTTAACACTTTCACCATTTTCCAAAACAAATCCTTGCATTCTCTTGGAACTAAGCTTCCTTTCTCCTTCAAAACTAATCTCAGGAGTTCTCGACTCTCATCCTCAATAACACCCTTCATCTTATCAACCGCATCTTCGTGAGTAACAACTCCATTACCATGAATCATATGCAAACTCACTGCATTCAGTTTCCCTTCCTCAGATTCTTTCTACAAAAATATTAGTCACCACGAAATTCTGAGATTATAAGATCAAATTCTTACCACTAAGCCGATAAGTCATGCAAAGAGAAGGAATAATGGATTATATGTACCTTAACAGTTTGAATATCGTTGAGAAGACGCCCACAAGTACTCGTGATCTTCAAGAGATGATTCAATTCCTGATTTTCAGCAACATCATCTGAAAGCTTAGGTCCTACAAGATAGAGTGCTGGAAGAATAATTGGTCCTGAGGCAAATGATACGTTTGCAGTTTGCATATAATCATCCATTGTTGGGATGACCTTGGTTCTCGACCACTCAGCTTCTGTAAACATAGACCTCATCAAATCTAACCACTGTAAAGCAAATAAAGTCAATCCATTAAGCGCGTGTTTAGTTCTGCAGTGATGAAAACTGATTCTGAGTGAATTGACTCTTTAAGATTGATTCCGGTTAAAAGTGATTTATATTTAAAAACATTTATGTAAAAGTGAGTTGAATAGAAAGATGAAGAAACATCTTACAATCTTGATAACATTGTCTTTCACATTGCGTCCCTGCCGCTTGACAGATTTCTCTCCAATCTCACAAATTGTGCACGAACTGCAGAAAATATTATCTTAACCGTCTCAGAACAACAGATAGTATTGACATCTACATCCCACCTGCAATTCCATTTCTACAACATTACTGATTGTGCCAAATTTGAGATGGCTTAACTTTGATTAAGAATAGGAATATACTTCTCAACTAGTTGAATAAGGTTCAGTTGCTCTTCTTTAGAGCCCCAGAAATCAAAGAAATCATCAACAATTGTTGTGAGCACCCCGTTTTTGGCCCAAGATATTCGAGCATCAGAAAGTTCGGGCGAAAAAAAAGTGGCCGCGCTGGAGAAGTAACAATATGTCATTTTCTGTCTCGCGAAGTCTAGTTTGTCTAGTCTGCTTTCAACAACCCATATGCATATGATAGAGAATTTGTTATGGTTTGCAATTGCATCATAAATCTTTCTACATGGATCTTCAGATAGACACATTAATTTTTTGAAATTTTAGAAAGAATTTAAAGAAAGATATACCTTGAAAGTTGTTTCAACTCTTTACAGTGTATTGATTGGCATAGATTGAAGTCTTCAATTCCTAGCTTCAGAATTTCTTGGCTTGCAAGATTGCAGGATCTGTGTCTTACAAACTGTCAAGAGCCACAAAAAAGAGAGGAATGAAAAAAAGGAAACAAACTAGTGGAGGTGCACCTGTATGATGTTTTTAAAATCCTTGTTTTGTCTACATTATAATGCTCCACCGATCTTCTGTTTAATAAACGCTCCAAATTCGCATGATGTGGAAACTTAAGAACATCATTGACCTAAGTGCAAAAACATTGCAGTTTTCATGATGCATTGTTGTAATATTATATATATGCAGTTAAATTTAGTGAAAGATTCAGATGATAAACTACCTCATTATCAACATAAATACGAAGTTTGTCAGCATACAATTGGTAACTAGAAGAATCCTGCTTCAGAAGATTCCTTGTCCAAGAACTTTGTTTTACTAAAACTGATTCTTCTGGATGTATAATGACTTGTGAGGCCTTATACAGCTCTAAAACAGCACTAGCATCCTTCAAGTACCCTTTCAACGAGTGCGGAAATTTATCTTCTGAATATTGATAAAAGGGATCTACAAAGAAAAAAAGAAATTATAAACTTCTTAGCACACGTTTGCATAATGGTGTACAAATGATATCTAACCTGAAGAGACATCATAACCATTGACACGCAAAATTCGAAATGCCATTGCACAGGTTGTTGGGTCTAAAAATATATCTTCTTCTCCTTGTATCCAATATCTGTTTTTTCACAGATTAAATGTGTGAAGAGATCCAATTGATGAAAATGAAAAGTTTCTATGCATGAACAAATATATGTGTGTCTTCAAACTTGAGTCTTATTTAGATAAACAACTTAATTAAACACTTATGATATAAGTGCTTATGTATAAGATTACCTGTATGTTTCATTCAATACACTTCGGATTTCCTCTTTGAAATGCCGATCAATCCCCAATCTTTCAAGACTATCAATCAAATAGAGGCGGGCATATATATCCAGACGATAAACAGTTGGAACTGAAATTTTTAAAAACAAAAAAAATGATAAGTTAATGGATAAAAGTTAATTAACTAAAATAAATTTGGAGAAACATAAGTCTGAAAATGTACCTGCATTCCCAAACTTTTGCAATACTGATTGGAGGTAACTAAGACAGTGAGCATTGTTTAATTGATGAAAAACAGCTGCTGTTGTAGCTGGTGAGTTAAACAAAGATCCATTCTTTCTTTGATACTTCATGATTGTATTCAAGTCCAATGAGTTCAGCATTCCTTTTGATACATATGCTAGATATTCTTTCCAACCTTCTGAATTGCTTTCAGAGCCTCTATATCAAAACAAATGCACCACAAAGAGGTTAGTTTGGAGAATATTTTTTATTTTGTTTTAGCCTTCACGTGTATAGGGGAAAGGGAGTTCATAATGGAACAACAAAAGTTGTAACTTGAGAAAAATCAGAAAAGAGAGAGAAAAATATTAATGGAATGAGTTTTTTTTTTACAAACATGTGTTTCATCGTTTATATAAGATCATACTAATAACTAATTAAGTTCTAGTTAGTAACCATATACAGTGTTAGCAGTAACCATATGCATAACTAGCATTAACCACATGCTGAACTATTAGTAACCACATGTGAAATTGGATTTTTGGCCAAACTTATTGAAGATTTCTTTTCAATCATCAGTTTCATAGGCTTTTGCTCTTCACACTTTAACTCCTTCAACAAAGAGTCAAGCCAAATTGATTGACATGAGACAAATGATCCTACAATATACTTAGTTTCACATGAGGAAAATACAGTGAATGGTTGCTTCTTTGTACCCCAAGATATAGTTGCTTCATTGTACAAGAATACATAACCTGATGTACTTCTTTAGGTTTATTTATCTCCACACCAATCAACATCACTTTAGCCAATTAAAGATGTTCTCCTTTCATTTTGATTCGTTGAAGACTTCAAGCCTAACTTTAAGGTTCTTTTGAGATACCTAAGAATTCTCTTTGCTGCTACTAGATGAGACTTCTTTGGCATGCTCATAAATTTGCTTACTATACTTACTGCATAACATTTATCTGGCCTGCAATTGCATAAGTATATTAGTGAGTCAACCATTTGTTTGTACAATGTGGCATCTACCTCTTATTCACTTGCACACTCATCCAGCTTAGTGTTTGTCTTAGAAAAATTTGTGAGTGCTTTACACTCAATCATCTCAAATCTTTCAAGCAATTCCTTCACATACTTTTGTTGATGCATAGACATTCCTTCTTTTCTCTTCACAAATTCCATGCGAAGAAAGTATGATAGCTTGCCTAGGTCTGTCATCTCAAATTCCTCCTTCATTTGAGCCTTTAGATTTCAAAGCACATGAATGGTTGCCTGTAATAAGAAAATCATCTACATATAGGAAAATCATCATGATGCCTTCTTCTTTTGATTCCTGCACATATACACCATACTCCATAGTACATTTCTTGAATTCCAAGTTAACCAGGAATTGATCAATTCTTTTATTCCATGCTTTTGAAGATTGCTTCAAACCATATAATGCCTTGTGTAATTTGTATACCATTTGTTCCTTTCCCTTTATCACAAAACCTAGAGGTTGAGTTACATATACAACTTCTTCTAGAGAGTCATTTAAGAGAGCATATTTTACATCCAAATGGTGCAGGGAAAGGTCTCTACTACTAGTTATTGCTACCACCAATCTTACAATTTTAAGCCTTGCCATAGAAGCAAAGACCTCTTATATCCTATGCCATGTTTATGTAGGAACCCTCTAGCCACTATCTCGCTTTGTGTTTTGAAACTAAGCCATCAAGATTAAGCTTAGTCTTGTACACACATCTCACACTAATAGTTTTATTTGTCTTAGGTAGAGGTACCAATTCCCAAGTTTGATTTTTCTAAACTGACCTCAATTTTTCTCTCATAGCTTCCTTCCACACCCTGCTCTTCATTGCTTCTGAATGGCTAGTTGGCTCTACATCAGCCAAAAGGGAAAAATGCATCAAGTTTCCTTTATTGCTAACTGTAATATCAGGTTGTGAAATTTGGATCAAACTCTAGTTTTAAGCATGAGGTCGAAGTCCGTTCGCATGCTGCTGTCGAAGTGTTATACTGTCGAAATAACACATCTTGTAGTCGAAGGTTGTTCTAACATGTATTAGTTAATATTGCTAGGGTTGTTAGCATATTGAATTGGGCCTTGTGTTAAGGATCCAATTGTTTAAGTTAGCTTGTATCCTAAGTTAGCTTGTAATGGGTATTTTGTTAAAAGCCCATTAGTTTAGTGTGCTAGGTTTTATTATAAATAGCATGCTAGTCTCTCATTCTAGAGTGTGACAAAACCTAGAAAGAGTGAGAGTGGTTAGTTTGTTATTCTTGTATACTTGTAATCCTTGTTTTAAGGAGAAAGGAAATAATAACAGTTTTATAATCAATCCTTGTTGTTTTTACTCTTGTTTTCTTTGTTAACCCTAACCCTTGTGAGTTCTTTGATCAGAAAGAAACCGTAAATACTTTGTTTTAAGGTATCCGATTCATAACAAATTGGTGCGGTGAGCATGGAGAAGATGCCTTCAACAAAGTATGAGATCGAGAAGTTCACCGGAGTGAACGACTCCGGTCTGTGGCGCTTGAAGATGAAAGCCCTACTGGTTCAGCAGGGTTGTTTGGAAGCGTTGAAGGGAATGACAACCATGGATGCTGCGTTAACGGAACAAGAAAAGACTACCATGATCGAGAAAGCACACAGCGCAATATTGTTGAGCCTTGGTGATAAGGTTCTTCGACAGGTATCAAAGGAGACGACGGCATCAGGGTTATGGGTGAAGCTTGAAAGCCTATACATGACCAAATCTTTGGTGAATCGACTCTACCTGAAACAAGCCTTGTATTCGTTCAAGATGAGTGAAGACAAAGCTTTGGCTGAGCAGTTGGATATGTTTAACAAGTTGACTCTTGATCTTGGAAATATCGATGTGAAGATTGATGACGAAGATCAAGCACTATTGTTGTTGTGCGCTTTGCCTAGAACACATGCTCACTTCAAAGAAACTCTCTTGTATGGAAGGGAGTCCCTGACCTTTGAAGAAGTTCAATCAGCCTTGTACTCTAAGGACCTGAACGAACGAAAGGAGCATAAACCTTCGACGGTTGGTGAAGGTTTGGCAGTTAAGGGAAAATCCTTGCGAAAGGATGGTAGGTTCGACAAGAAGAAAGGTAAAAGTCAGCAGAAGTCTTCTAGTGGCGAAACATCTGGTTTTCGATGTTATCACTGTAAGAAGGAGGGTTACACAAGAAAGGTGTGTCCTGAACGCCTGAAAGATCATGGAGGTAAGGATAATGGAAACGCAGCCATTGTTCAAGATGACTTCGACTCATCTGATGTTATTGTAGTTTCAAACGGCGACTCAAGAAAAGAGTGGATTATGGATTCAGGATGCACTTGGCACATGACTCCAAACAGAGAATTGTTCGAAGAGCTATGTGATCAAGATGGTGGATCGGTGCTGCTGGGAAACAACAAATCCTGCAAAATTGCAGGTATTGGATCTGTGAGATTCAAGATCCATGATGAGTCAATAAGGTTATTGACTGAAGTCAGGTATGTACCTGACTTAAAGAGAAATTTAATTTCTCTTGGTGAATTCGACAGGAAGGGATACGTTTTCCAAGGAGAGAAAAGTATCCTAAGAGTCATGAAGGGGTCGAAGGAAGTCTTGAGAGGCGTGAAGAAACAAGGCTTGTATACCCTTGAGGCTGAGGTTGTAAGTGGTTCGACAAATACTGTATCCACGAAACCTGTGTCGAAGACATATTTATGGCACATGAGATTGGGCCATGTCAGCGAAAGAGGCCTAGTCGAATTGGGGAAGCAGAACCTGCTAGGTGGTGACAAAGTCGAAAAGTTGGAGTTTTGTGAATCTTGTGTATTTGGTAAATCCTGCAGAGCGAAGTTCAATAAAGGCAAGCAAAGAACACATGGATCCCTTGATTACATTCATGCTGATCTTTGGGGGCCTGCAAGGAATCCTTCACACTCAGGTGCAAGGTATTTTCTATCCATTGTTGATGACTATTCCAGAAAGCTATGGGTACTCATTCAGAAGACGAAGGATGAAACTTTTGAGAACTTCAAAAGTTGGAAGATTCTGGTCGAAACTCAAACTGGCAGAAAGGTTAAGAGGTTGAGAACCGACAATGGCCTTGAGTTCTGCAACAAAGCGTTCGAAAGTTACTGTGTTGAGTCTGGGATTGCAAGGCATAAGACTGTAGCAGGTACTCCTCAACAAAATGGCTTAGCTGAGAGATTCAATCGAACAATCCTTGAAAGGGTTAGATGCATGTTGGTTAGTGCTGGATTGAAGAAGGTGTTTTGGGCTGAAGCTGTTTCGACAGCTGCATATCTGATAAATAGATGTCCTTCGACTGCATTAGATATGAAGACACCTGAAGAAGTTTGGTCGGGAAATCCACCTAGTCTCGACAGACTGAGAGTATTTGGCTGTGTGGCCTATGCTCACATTAAGCAAGACAAGGTCGAACCTAGAGCTCTGAAGTGCATGTTCATGGGATACCCTGAAGGAGTCAAAGCTTATAGGCTATGGTGCCTAGAGCCAGGTCACAGGAGGTGTATCACCAGTCGAGATGTAGTTTTCAATGAAGCTGAGATGGCTTTCAAGAAAATTGATGTTGCTGACGAAGAGCTGGAACAGGGAGAGATTCCTGTTGAGGTGGAGCATGTTGATGCTGAAGTGCGTACCCCAGATGAAGTCGAAGACGAAACAGAAGATGTTGTCGAAGATGAGGAAACTGATAATGACTACCTGTTAGCAAGAGATAGGTCGAGAAGAGTCATCAAGCCACCTCAGAGACTTGGGTATGCAGATCTTATAGCTTATGCCTTAATCTCTGCAAGTGAGGTTCTCGACGAAGAACCTAGAGACTATAAGGAAGTTATGAGGAGTCGAAAGAAGACTGAATGGCTGAAAGCCATGGATGATGAGATGAAATCCCTTCATGACAACGACACATGGGAACTGATCAAGAAACCTGCTGGAGCCAGGTTAGTCAGCTGTAAATGGATTTTCAAAGTCAAGGAAGGAATCGAAGGAGTGGCGTCGAAAAGATACAAGGCAAGGTTGGTTGCTAGGGGGTTCACTCAGAAAGAAGGTGTCGATTTCAATGATGTGTTCTCGCCTGTTGTAAAGCATAGATCCATTCGAATGTTATTAGCCATGGTGGCACAGTTCGATCTTGAATTGGAACAGATGGATGTGAAGACTGCGTTCTTGTATGGTGATCTAGATGAAATAATCCTGATGAGGCAACCTGAAGGGTATGTCGAAAAGGGGAAGGAAGATTATGTGTGTAAGCTGAAGAGATCTTTATATGGACTGAAACAATCTCCTCGACAGTGGAATAGGAGATTCGACAAGTTCATGGCACGCATAAGTTTCATCAGAAGTCAGTTCGACCACTGTGTTTACTTTAGATTTCGACCTGGTAATTCATTTGTTATTTTGTTGCTTTATGTGGATGATATCCTAATAGCAAGCAACAATGTCGAAGAGGTAAGGAGGGTGAAGGCTGAACTCAGTAAGGAGTTCGAAATGAAGGATCTGGGAGCTGCGTCCAGGATTCTTGGGATTGACATCCGAAGAGATAGAAAGCAGTCGAAATTATGCTTATCTCAAGAGGCATACCTACGGAAGATTCTCGAAAAGTATGGTATGTCGAATTCAAAGCCTGTTGTAACTCCGACAAACCCTCAATTCAAGCTGAGTATAGATCAGTGTCCCAGTACTGAGGTCGAAAAAACTTATATGAATAGAATTCTATATGCTAATATAGTTGGTTCTTTAATGTATGCTATGGTCTGTACTAGACCCGATATAGCATATGCAGTAAGTCTTGTAAGCAGGTACATGGCGAATCCTGGAAAGGCTCACTCGCAAGCATTGAAGTGAATTTTAAGGTACATAAATGGGTCTCTGAATAGAGTCCTAATTTATGGTAGAGCCTTGGGTGATGATAGTAAAACAGCAGTCGAAGGATATGTCGACTCTGATTATGCAGGTTGTATGGATACCAGAAAATCTATTTCTGGATATGTGTTCACTATGTTTGGGACAGCAATCAGTTGGAAAGCAACACTTCAGAAGGTGGTTGCCTTATTAACCACTGAAGCAGAATATATTGCCTTAACTGAAGCTGTGAAAGAAGCAGTGTGGCTTGAAGGTTTTGCAAAGGAGCTGAAACTTCAAGGTCCAGTCATCACTGTTAAATGTGATAGTCAAAGTGCAATACACCTGTTGGAGAACTCAGCCTATCATGAGCAAACCAAGCACATTGATGTGAGGCTGCATTTCGTCAGAGGGGTAATCGAGCGTGGAGAAGTCCAAGTGCTGAAGGTTTTGACAGATCATAATGCTGCTGATATGATCACCAAGACATTGCCAAGTTGCAAGTTTTTCCATTGTATGCAGTTGATAAAGCTGCCTGAAGAAAACTAGTTCATTTTTTTTTCTTGTTAGAGTTAGATCCAAGGTGGAGATTTGTGAGATTTAGATCAAACTCTAGTTTTAAGCATAAGGTCGAAGTCCATTCGCATGCTGCTGTCGAAGTGTTATACTGTCGAAATAACACATGTTGTAGTCGAAGGTTGTTCTAACATGTATTAGTTAATATTTCTAGGGTTGTTAGCATATTGAATTGGGCCTTGTGTTAAGGATCCAATTGTTTAAGTTAGCTTGTATCCTAAGTTAGCTTGTAATGGGTATTTTGTTAAAAGCCTATTAGTTTAGTGTGCTAGGTTTTATTATAAATAGCATGCTAGTCTCTCATTCTAGAGTGTGACAAAACCTAGAAAGAGTGAGAGTGGTTAGTTTGTTATTCTTGTATACTTGTAATCCTTGTTTTAAGGAGAAAGGAAAGAATACCAGTTTTATAACCAATCCTTGTTGTTTTTACTCTTGTTTTCTTTGTTAACCCTAACCCTTGTGAGTTCTTTGATCAGAAAGAAACCGTAAATACTTTGTTTCAAGGTATCCGATTCACAACACAGGTAATACTTTATAATCCTTAAATCTTATAGGTACTTATATTCTCCTTTGTGGACCCTTATGAGCATGTGATTTAGTTTGTGCAACTTCACCAACATCATTATCTCCACCATTTGTTTCATCACTAGACTTTTCATCCTTATCATAGTCTGTACAAATTTGCCTGACTTCTCCTTCCATTGTATTTTTTGTTTTCCATTTCCAAGCCTTAGATTCATCAAAGACCACATATCTACCGATTTGAACCTTTTTATCAACAAGATTAAATAGCTTGTAAGCACATGTTGGATGATATTCTATGACTATCATCTTTTCACTATTGTCTTACAATTTGGCCTTCCTTTGATCAAGTACATGCTTGTAGCATATTGATCCAAAAACATTCAGATGCTTCACATATGACTTTCTTGCACACCAAGCTTCTTCTAGTACTTTCATTTTAAGCTTCTTAGTTTGACACTTGTTGAGGATATAACTGGAAGTATTCAATGCCTCACCCTAAAACTGACGTGGCAAATTCTTGTGTTTCGACACGCTCCTGGTCATGTCAAGAATGGTCATATTCATTCTTTTTGAAAGACCATTGTGTTGTGATGTACAGGGTGAGGTTACTTCATGCTTTATGCCTTCATTACTGCAGTATACTTCAAACTCCCTTGATGTATATTCTCCACTTCCATATGTTCTCAAAATCTTAATTGTTATTTCACTTTCTTTCTCAATTAAAATTATGAAATTTTTGAAGACTTCAAAAGCTTTATTTTTTAGGCTGGTGGTATAAAGCCATAACATCCTTGTGTGATCATCCACAAAGTTGATGAAATAACTACTACCTCCCAAAGATTGTACCTCAAAAGGACCACGTATATCAAAGTGCACCACTTCAAGAACATCTCTTGATCTATTAGGCACTTATGAAGAAAAATATGACTTGCTTTGCTTGCTTCTCAGACAGACCTTACAAGTCATATTCTTTGTGCTTAGTCATCTTCTTTTTATCAAATTGTTGGAGTGCATCACTAGTCATAGTGACTGAGAAGCCTTTATCCACCAATTGTCATATACTCAACATGTTACACTTCATTTCCGGTACAAAGAGTACCTTTTCAATCAAGGTATTCCTTTTATCCTTCCTTGTGGTCACTATATCACCAATACCTTATGTTGCAAGGTAGTGTTGTTAGCAAGATTGGTACTAGTCTTTTTGCTTGCATCGAAATTGATCAGCCATTCCTTATGTCATTTAATGTGATTAGAGTATCCTAAATCTAGATACCATTGTTCACATAATGGATTTCCTTCACAGGTGGTGTCCATGAGTAGTAGTTCAACTGACACACCATCATCATGTGATATGTTGGCCTTTTCATTATCTTTTTGAACTTTCTTTACTCTTTCTTTTTTGTACCAGCTTTCATTTTCAAAGTGGTCACGCTTCTCAAAATTATAACATTTTATCTTAATTTTGTCAAAATCCTTCTTGTTTATCTAATTCTTGCCATGCCCTCCTCCTTTTTAGAAGATTTATCCTTTTCTTCGCTTCTTTTCTTTGCAGCATTATACCCTTTTGGATTCTTGCGACCTCCTTTGACTTTCATATTCAAATTACTTTCAACTCCATTCTTTTGCATTACTTGAGCCTGCAATTCTTTTTGAGCTTCTCTTGTAGTGCCTTTATCAATTACTATCAGATCATGTGCTTCTAATAAGATCTGCAGATCCTCAATTTTCATGCTCTTGAGATATTTAGATTCTCGTATTGCAACAACTAAGAAGTCAAATCTTGATGTTAAATATCTCATTACCTTATCAACCACTTATTAATCAGTGATTCCTTCTCCATACCCTTTTTGCTCAATTTCAAGCACATCTTGTGCTACAAACTATTTCATTAGGGAACTCCACCTTTCCAAATTTCTTCCATTAAGTGTCAAAATATTGGTTGAGAAACCACCATTTACATTCATCTTTCTTCAGTTTCAAGAAATCTCTGCAACTTTTATTCACTCTTTGTTTCCCTTTAGTTCCCTCAAACTTCACTCGTGTTTCCCTTATGGATCAATACTAACCCACTTTGGTGTTAGAACCAGCCAATAGCCTTATTGACTCACTATGGAGATTGAATCATACATATCCAATACCTGCAATTTTGCAGGCTTTGTTTTTTCCTAGTAACACTGATCCACCATCTTGATCACATAATTCCCAAACACGTCTTTGTTTGGAGTCATGTGTCAAGTACACCCTGCATCTATAATCCACTCTTTACTAGAGTCACTGCTTGAAACCACCAGGACATCAGACGATTCATAATCATCTTGCTCAATGGTTGCGTTACCACTATCCTTTCCACCATGATTATTTAGTCGACCAGGGCACATCTTTCTTGTATGACCCTCCTCCTTCTTTACAATGATAACATCTAATAGTAGGAACATTACCACCATAAGAATTATGTAGAACTTTACCATTCTTCTTCTTAAACCTATCATCTTTCTTCTTTTACGGACAATCCTTCACCAACAAATGATGACTTGTACACCTCTTTTTTGTTCAAATCCTTCCAGTACAAGGTAGATTGAACTTCTTCAAAGGTCAGAGACTTTCTTCCATACAAGAAATTTTCTTTGAAGTGAGCACAAGATCTTGGTAAAGCACACAACATCAGCAACGCTTGATCTTCATCATCAATCTTGACCACAATATTTTCAAGATCAAGAATCAACTTGTATAAGATACCCAACTGCTCAGCCAAGACTTTGCATTCACTCATCTTGAATGAATACAAAGCTTGCTTCAGGTAGAGGCGATTGACCAAGGATTTGGTCATATACAGACCTTCGAGTTTACTCCGCACGTCCGCTGCAGTTTTCTCCTTTGAAACTTGTCGGAGAACCTTATCACCAAGGCTCAATATGATGGCACTGCGGGCTTTCTCAATCATTGTCGTCTTCTCCGTCTCTGTTAGGGAATCATCCATATTCTTCTATCCTTTCAACACTTCTAACAAACCCTTCTGAACCAGTAGGGCTTTCCTCTTCAAGCGCTACAAACAAAAATTATTCACACAGGTGAATTTCTCAATCTCATACTTTGTTCAAGATATCTTCTTCTCCATACTCACCGCACCAATTTGTTATGAAAGCGATGCTTAGAAAAAAGAGTATGATCGGTTTTTTGATCAATAAGAAAATCATAAGGTGGGAAAAAGAGAGAACAATAAAAGAAAGACAACTCAAAATGGTATAAAATCTTGGATTCTTGATTCAATTACACATTAAGGAACAATGTTTACAAATGAATCCCAACCACACCACTTTCTCCTTCTATTATGATTATCAGGGATTGTTTGAGAAGCGATGACTAATATGCTATTTATAGGAAAACTAAACCCTAGCTTTCAACTAACACACTAAACAATTGGCCCAACAGACTGACCAAATTTGACATGCTAACTTAAACAGCAAACTAATATATTTTGATAGTTACACTAGTTCTTCGACTTCGACAGAATTTACTACAACACTATCTTATAACTCATAAATTACAAGTTCAAACGGCTAGTTATGAGCTGGATTGTGTCTATTGTCCCTCTTTTTCTCCCATTCAATTTCAAAATGTTTTCTATAAATAGAGAGAAAAAAAAGGGGTTGTCTGGTGGCAATTCATAGTCGCCTCACAGTTTTCCTTTTTGGTTTAGATTGTTTTTTCTTCTCTGTATTTCCTTGTATTTCCTTCTGAGTGTGCTTCCTTATTAGTAATTTTCTTTATTGTACGGGTTACATTTTCTCATATTCATGTCCACTTTTTCTAATTTGGTGGAGTTTTAGTGTTCTCAAGGATTTTTGATATGGATTCTCTGTACTAATTTGTAGGTTGTTGAGGGGTCTTGATCTCTTTAATATCGTGGGTTGGAGTTCCCTTTGTATTCCCTTAAAAATATCTTTTGCTTATAAAAAAAATCGTACAATATAAGATTAGGTTGTTTCATCTTGGAGGTGTCTTGGTTAATTGTTTGCTTTACACAATTTCAGACAATAGTATAAATCAGAGAACGATCTAATCCACGAGTCGATCAATTTTCAAAATTATAAAAACAAAAAGATGTTATTTTAAAGATCACTCCAACACAAACAACAGAAAACAAAAATGCTACCTTTGGAGTTCTCTTTCCCTCTTCTGGAACATTGCTTCAAAGGTTGTAGGTCCAAGTGCAATATTAATGCCCAAAGTTTGTGCATCTTCAATCAATGAAGGAAAAAGTGTTGGGCCCCACCACCAAAGAAAGAAAAAGCAAAGTTTAATGTTGCTTTATGAGTTTCAATGTTGGAGGCTGCATCCTATTTTGAATTTGCTTTCTGTAGCAAATTTTGATTTTGCTTCCATGCCATTTGCTTCACTATAAATACATGCCTTGCATTTGTGAAATGGCACACAACAACACCACCAAGAGAGAAAAACTCAGAGAGAGAGAAAAACACAGAGAGAAAAATATTTCTAGTGTGAGAAATATTTGTGTGAGAGAAACTCTTGGGTGTAATTGGGTTGTGGGGTTTGTGAGAGAACTGAGTGTTTTGTAAACACAGTGTAATTTTTCTCCTTTTAAATAAAAGGTCTGCAGCAGCCCGGAGACGTAGGCAGTATTGGCCGAACTCCGTTATCAATTTGTGTGTGCTTTTATGCTTCCGTATTTTATTGCTTTCACTAATCTGACCAAGAGGAAATTTGGCGTAGTTTCCTAACAACTGGTATCAGAGCTGGTTCGTTCTTCCGGATAAATTTTCAGGAAAGTACTGTTCACGTGAATAGTAAATTCGTGAATAGTGTTTTCGTGAATAGTGAAAAGTACTGTTCACAAATAGTGCTTTTTCGCGAATAGTGAAAATTGGTCAGCGTTACCAATCTTTCCGGTGGTTTGCATAAATTGTCAGAGGCGATCCAGAGGAGTCAGGTTCGAGTGGGAGCTATGGCGGCAGACGAAGGAAAGGTGAAAATCGAGAAGTTCGACGGTACGGACTTCGGCTTTTGGAAGATGCAAATAGAGGACTATTTGTATCAGAAAAGCATGCATCAACCTCTCACGGATAAACCCGCAGATATGAAGGAAGAAGATTGGAAGCTTCTAGACAGAAAAGCTCTTGGAGTCATCCGGTTAACACTATCCCGTAATGTTGCCTTCAATATTGCCAAAGAAAAGACTACGGCTGGTCTTATGAAGGCCCTTTCCAACATGTACGAAAAGCCATCGGCCTCAAATAAAGTTCATTTGATGAGGCGGTTGTTCAACTTACGGATGACAGAAGGTGCATCAACGGCGCAACACCTAAATGAACTCAGCACAGTCACAACCCAGTTGAGTTCAGTTGGAATCGACTTTGATGATGAAGTACGGGCTTTGATACTCTTGTCTTCCCTACCAGAAAGCTGGAATACTACTGTCACAGCTGTGAGTAGCTCATCGGGAAGCAACAAGTTAAAATTTGATGATGTTCGTGATTTGGTTCTCAGTGAGGAGATCCGACGGAGAGAGTCGGGTGAATCAACAACCTCTTCAGTATTACATACAGAGTCAAGAGGCAGAAGTTCAACCAGAAGAAGCGGACGTGACAAATCAAAGGTGAGGCGATACAAGTCCAGAAACCATCATAGTTCTAACAACTCAAAGACTATTGAGTGTTGGAATTGTGGGAAGACGGGACACTATAAAAACTAGTGCAGGAGTGCACCGAAGAATCAAGAGGCGAAAGATGAGGCAAACGTTGCTTCAACCTCAGGAGGAGGTGATGCGTTAATATGCTCTTTGGAGAACAAGGAAGAGTCTTGGGTATTAGACTCTGGAGCATCCTTTCACGCAACTTCGTAGAAAGAACTCTTCGAGAATTATGTCCCTGGAAACCTCGGTAAAGTTTACCTTGGTAATGAACAATCTTGCGAGATTGTGGGAAAAGGTGTAGTGAAGATCAAGTTAAACGGGTCTGTTTGGGAGCTGAAGGATGTAAGACACATCCCCGACCTGACAAAGAACTTAATCTCAGTAGGCCAGTTGGCCAGTGACGGCTACACAACAATCTTCCAGGGAGATCAGTGGAAAATTTCAAAGGGTGCAATGACAATAGCTCGCGGCAAAAAGAGTGGTACTCTTTACAAGACAGCAGGAGCATGTCATTTGATCACAGTT
Organism: Lathyrus tuberosus; assembly: GCA_022829125.1. Taxonomy (NCBI): domain Eukaryota; kingdom Viridiplantae; phylum Streptophyta; class Magnoliopsida; order Fabales; family Fabaceae; genus Lathyrus; species Lathyrus tuberosus. The sequence goes on along the minus strand of JALAZF010000699.1, from coordinate 2,257,360 downwards.
ACATCAAATGAAAATCCCAACCTATGGCATCAAAGACTTGGCCATATGAGTGAGAAAGGGATGAAATTCATGAAATCAAAGGGTAAACTTCCAAGTCTTCAGTCAGTAGAAATTGACATGTGTGAAGACTGTATATTTGGAAAGCAGAAGAGAGTCAGCTTTCAGACAAGTGGAAGAAGTCCAAAGAAGGAGAGACTCGAGCTCGTTCACTCTGATGTTTGGGGTCCAACGACAGTCTCATCCATTGGTGGGAAAAGATACTTCGTGACTTTTATCGATGATCACTCCAGAAAGGTATGGGTTTATTTTATAAAACAAAAGTCTGAAGTATTCGAGGCTTTCAAGATATGGAAAGCCATGGTGGAGAATGAGACAGGATTGAAGATCAAAAAGCTCAGAACTGACAATGGTGGTGAATATGAAGACACCAGATTCAAGAAGTTCTGCTATGGGCACGGGATCAGAATGGAGAGGACCGTGCCAGGTACGCCTCAACACAATGGTGTAGCTGAGCGTATGAACCGAACGTTGACAGAAAGAGCCAGAAGCATGCGTGTGCAGTCAGGCCTACCAAAGCAATTCTGGGCAGAAGCCGTCAACACAGCAGCTTACTTGATCAACCGAGGTCCATCGGTACCATTGGAGCATAGAATACCAGAAGAGGTATGGAGCGGAAAAGAGATAAAGCTCTCACATCTTAGAGTTTTTGGTTGTGCAGCATATGTGCACATCAGTGATCAAGGAAGGAACAAACTCGATCCCAAATCAAAGAAGTGCACTTTCATTGGTTATGGTGAAGATGAGTTCGGTTACCGCCTTTGGGATGATGAAAACAAAAAGATGATCCGCAGCAGAGATGTGATCTTCAATGAAAGAATGATGTACAAGGACAAGCAAAATACAGGTGCCAGCAACTCAGAACCGAGTGGGCCAGTTTTTGCAGAGGTGGACGATGTCCTAGAAAGTCCTACTGTTGAGAGTCCTCAGTCAGAGGAAACAACTGAACCAGACAGCAGGCAGCAGTCTGATAGAGCAGAGCATCCGACTCCAGTCCCTGAATTAAGGAGGTCTTCTCGAATTCCTGTACCTAACAGGAGATACACGAGCTACATGTTGTTGACAGATGGAGGAGAGCCTGAAGACCATGCAGAAGCATGTCAGACAGCAGATGCGAATAAGTGGGAGCTTGCCATGAAAGACGAGATGAAGTCTTTGATCTCCAATCAGACATGGGAACTAGCAGAGTTACCTATGGGAAAGAAGGCACTTCACAACAAATGGGTGTATCGAGTGAAGGAGGAGCATGATGGCTCTAAAAGATATAAAGCTCGACTTGTTGTAAAAGGATTCCAACAAAAGGAAGGAGTCGATTACACCGAGATTTTCGCACCAGTTGTGAAGCTCAATACTATCAGGTCTGTGTTAAGTATTGTTGCCAGTGAAGAGCTCTACTTGGAGCAGTTGGACGTGAAGACTGCATTTCTTCACGGAGACCTAGATGAGGAGATCTATATGCACCAACCAGAAGGTTTCTCAGAGAAAGGGAAAGAGAATATGGTGTGCAGATTAAAGAAGAGCTTGTATGGCCTGAAACAAGCTCCAAGACAGTGGTATATGAAGTTTGAGAGCTTCATGCACAAGGAAGGTTTCAAGAAGTGCAATGCTGACCACTGTTGTTTCTTCAAGAGGTATAAATCCAGTTATATCATTTTGCTGCTTTATGTCGATGATATGTTAGTAGCAGGTTCAGACATGGCCGAGATCAGAAACTTGAAGATGCAGTTGTCAAAGGAGTTTGACATGAAAGACCTGGGTCCAGCAAAGAAGATCCTTGGGATGCAAATCACGAGAGATAAGCAAAAGGGAACATTGCAGTTATCTCAGGAGGAGTACATCAACCGTGTTTTGCAGAGATTCAACATGGACAGCGCCAAACCGGTTAGCACACCTTTGGCTAGTCATTTTCGTCTATCAAAGGATCAATCTCCTAAGACGGAAGAAGAAAGGGAATTAATGGCTAAGATTCCATATGCCTCAGCCATTGGAAGTTTGATGTACGCGATGGTCTGCACGAGGCCAGACATTGGCCATGCAGTGGGAGTTGTAAGCAGGTTTATGTCAAATCCTGGTAAAGCTCATTGGGAAGCTGTTAAATGGATTTTGAGGTATCTACGAGGCACTAAAGAGAAGTGCTTGTGCTTTGGCAAAAGTGAGCTAAAAGTACAAGGCTACGTAGATGCAGACTTTGCAGGTGAAGTTGATCACCGAAGAAGCACCACCGGCTACATATTTACTGTTGGTACTACAGTTGTTAGTTGGATGTCGCGGATACAAAAAATTGTTGCTCTATCCACTACAGAAGCTGAGTATGTAGCAGTGACAGAAGCTAGCAAAGAATTGATTTGGCTTCAAGGATTGTTGACAGAGTTGGGTTTCATCCAAGAAAGGAGTGTTTTGCACAGTGATAGTCAGAGTGCAATACATCTGGCAAAGAATTCAGCATTTCACTCAAGAACGAAGCACATTGACCTCCGTTATCACTTCATCAAATCAATGCTTGAGGATGAGGTACTAACGTTGAGGAAGATCTTATGAAGCAAGAACCCAGCAGACATGTTGACAAAGGTGGTGACCATTGACAAACTGAAGTTGTGCTCAACTTCAGTTGGCCTGCTAGAATAACTACCAGAGAGGCTGCTGCATGAGTAAGGTGTGAAGACCGACTGAAGTCAATCTTCAAGTGGGAGATTGTTGGGCCCCACCACCAAAGAAAGAAAAAGCAAAGTTTAATTTTGCTTTATGAGTTTCAATGTTGGAGGCTGCATCCTATTTTGAATTTGCTTTCTGTAGCAAATTTTGATTTTGCTTCCATGCCATTTGCTTCACTATAAATACATGCCTTGCATTTGTGAAATGGCACACAACAACACCACCAAGAGAGAAAAACTCAGAGAGAGAGAAAAACACAGAGAGAAAAATATTTCTAGTGTGAGAAATATTTGTGTGAGAGAAACTCTTGGGTGTAATTGGGTTGTGGGGTTTGTGAGAGAACTGAGTGTTTTGTAAACACAGTGTAATTTTTCTCTTTTTAAATAAAAGGTCTGCAGCAGCCCGGAGACGTAGGCAGTATTGGCCGAACTCCGTTAACAATTTGTGTGTGCTTTTATGCTTCCGTATTTTATTGCTTTCACTAATCTGACCAAGAGGAAATTTGGCGTAGTTTCCTAACAAAAAGTATATCAAATCCTATGGGATGGTGTTGCTTCTCATCATTGATGATTGCACTATAGTTTAACTCAATAAATTCAAGTCCTGCAAAAATATCAAGAAAACTCACACACATTTTAAAATAGCATACAACTTTAATATTAAAAACGTTAGCTTCTATAACTGCAAATTAAGACAACTGGGGGAGAAGAGTAATGTACCCTTATTCATCTTATCTTCACCAATACCCCATTGCTTTAACGCAAGGATACATGCTAAGGTAGACAAGAGAGCATCATTCTTCAACAATGGATGACGATCCGGAAGACCCCAAGAGCCGTCCACAAGTTGATTATCCAGCAACCAATTCAAACATTGAGGGAAAAAGGGTGCGTGACGCGACGTCGAAGAAGGAATCATTGCCACAAAAGCAGTATCATATGAGGAAACTGAAAGTTCAACCTTGTTGAACATATTCTTGATTCTTTCTTTAGTCTCTTCCAAACACTACAAGTAATAAACTCATATTTTTTTTTTCTATACACTCCAAAACATTGAAATTTTAAAAATTGAATGTCATACCATAACTTTATTGTTGTTATTCTTTTTTGGGATAGAAGAATCTGTTAAAATGCAACATAGAGGAGTGCTGAAGTGTGAAAGAGACATGATGTTTTGTTGTAAACTGAATTAGACTAATTTGAGTTAAACTTTCAAGTGGTATTTATAACCTTCAAACATGATAAATAATTCTAAACTAGTAATTAATAAGACCAACTTATTATTGATTAAGATAAGACCAACAATCTTGCAAGCTGCATATTAAGATCTAATATATGTTCTGTAATATTGTATTGTTGGTTAAAACAAAATTAAATCAAAGCTAGTGGCATTAACATTAGCGTGTTTTCCACAAAAATATCAACTTTGTTTTGTTTTTCTTATATTAAATATTAATAAGATTCGTGATTTTTGTCTTTTTGGTTGTAGCACTAAACGGGATCGTTGAACAAACATATTTGTAGACCTGGAGAATCTTTGTCAAAAGACTGCGAAATAGGAAACAACTCAGAACAGACGTAGACACGTTATTGCAACGGTTCTTCCAGCTGTGGCTTATTAGTGGTGCATAAATTTCAACTCCCCACTAGGGGTGTGCATGGATCTTAAACCTATCCGAATTGAACCAAATATATGATTCGGTTTGGTTTTAAAAATTGTTTTACAAAATTGGTTTTATTTTTTCAAAACCGATTTATATTTTGGATTGGTTCGGTTCAAAACCGGTTTTTTACTTGATTCAGTTTTAAGATTGGATTTTTTTTTAAACCAATTACATCAAATTTTTGTTTTAATCATTTTTTTTAAATTGGTTTTGAAATTTTTATGCATACTATGATGGAAAACATTTCATTCCAAAAATTTTATTTAATTTTATTGTTTTATTTATTTTCTAATAATGTTATCTATGTGGATATTGCCTATAAAAAAACCTTTCACAAATGTTGCAGTGCTGATTCTCATATATTGTAAAAGAAAAATATTAACAAAAGTAACACACAAATTTGTGTACTATAAATATACTTTTCTAAAATTTGATGGCAACTTATTTCTTATAATCACTGAATTGCACTTCAGCATTCTTATGTTTATAATGAAATTTAATTTATATTATATGTAATGTTTGGGATAAAGAAAATGAACATTCATTTTAGTTATTCAATTTGAATAGTGTTGGTTTTGTTGGAAATTTAGAGTGATGATTTTGGTTTGGTTGGAAATTTAGAGAGAAGTATTTTATTAGTAACAGTTAAGTGAATTGGATCAAGAATCGGAACTTAATTTCAATAAATAGGTATCCAATGTTATTGATTTTTCTTAAATGAATTGGGTTAGTTAATAGCATATATAGTTTGGTTCTTTTAATTTTGGAAACTAAATTTATGGTTATGAATTGGACGAACCGGTTTAAATGCACATCCCTAACTCCCACTGCCAATATTTTTGAAAAAACTTCAACACTCAATAATTCCTTTCCCTAGAATCTTTTTCCTTTGAAAATTTTGAGACTCACAAATCCCTTACGCTACTATAAACTTCTTTTTTAGTGATTGATTTGAATATTGAATATTTTCAATCAATTTAGAGACTCAAATTTTGAACATTATAAATTCAATTTTCTAAGTCCCTAAATCGATGGATAATGTATTTTTTTTCCTGCTAATTTCCCTCCCACTTTTATACTAAAAACATTTCCCACTCACATCAACTTTAACTATATATCTAAAATATTAGCTACTAAATTACTATTATATCCTTTGTTTTAAATAAAAGAAACTTTCTTAATGCACTCTATAAATTTTTTAGCCACCATGCAAAAATATATTAATATCTTCAGATTTCGGAGATGTATTTTCAGACGGATCAAAAACATAGTTAACGTTAAAATATTTTAGACATGCATCTCCGAAATATTTTTATGTTCACTAGTGCAGTAAAGACTTTTTTCATCGGGCGAAAATCACATTTTACATCGGATCTGGATTCGATGTAAAGTCAAAAACGATGTAGTAAATCAAAGACATTTTACATCGGGCAATAGCCCGATGTGAAAAATACACCTACTACATCGGTTGACTGTTACGTTTAATGTGAAATATGAGTTTAACTTTATTTTTTTTAAATAAATACACATTTAACATTGGTTGCCTTTCTGCCCCGATGTAAAATGTAGGTTGTTACATCGGTTGCCTTTCTGGCCCGTTGTAAAATATAGGTTTTTACATTGGTTGCAAGGCGCGTCAGATGTAATTGCTATATTTCTTAAAAAATTAGACTATTTTTTAGCAGAATCGAGGTGGAATCCCTGCAATTTTTTTTGGTACCTAATTTTTCATATTTTTCCAACATCACATAGACCACATTTAAATCGCTATTTGGTATCTAATTGTCATACCCTAAATTTTGACTATAAGGTTCCACATCATTGTGCAAATCATCACCACAATATGGATGTACCTTTATACCTCATCAATCCTTTCAAAGATTGTTGGGCTTTCACCTCAATCAAGAATTAGGGTTTTGAGCCCTCTCAGAGCACTCAGACAAAGGATCAATCAAGAATTGACATGATCTTCAACTTATCAAACCTCTCAAACATCCATGAAGGATCAAGAGGTGTCCCACATCAAGAATCAAGCATAGGAATGCAACATTTCAAGTTGATCAAGCCTCAAGATTATCAGTGTCACCAAATTAGGGTTTTGGTCGACCAAGGCCTCCAGAGAGAAATTTTCATCTGGGCATGAGCCAATACTTCAAAACATGATTCAAGAAGCTCAAAAGGACCTCATAAATCTATTCATAAGTTCAAAATAGTCTCAGGGGATGTTTTCATCAAAAATCAGGAATTAGAGTTTCTTGACCTAATTTACCCATATGTTGACTTTTGGAGCAAGGCATGAGACAAGACCTAAAGAAATGTTTTGAAGGCCTCAAATATCTTATGTTGATCCCCTCACAAGTTTAAATTGACACAAAGAACTTGATTCATGAGCAATATAAAGACTCACATTCATCTGGACCACAAACTATGGTTTCTAAGAAAAAATCAAACCCCACCTTTGACTTTTGATCAAGACATGATCTCAAACCTTGGGACATGATTCAAGACACTTTAAAACACCTATGGAATCCATCCATTAGGTTCAATTTAGCCCAAGAACTTGATTTCATAAAGGATCACAAAGTTTGAAATTCATCTGATAAAAAGTCAACTGTGATCAAAAACCAAGTTTGACTTTTGAGATTTTTTTGACAAACATGGCCTCTTTAAACCAAGAACAATGTTAACTTATGGTTTGGATCATCATCAATCAATAAAAATCAAGAAAAGTGAGGTTACTTGCAAAAGGGGTAATCTTAAGAAACTTAAAATTTCACTAAGTTATGGAAAAAGATGATTTTTACCAAACTTTGCAAGGTCATAACTTATGATCCAAGCAACCATTTTCTTCCATTCAAACCGCAAATGAAAGCTCTCATTACATACTACAAAAGTGTCATACTGATACATAGTCAAAAGATGCATGGATTTTGAGTTATAAAGCCATAAAGTTAGGGTTTCATGGGATTTCCACTTTGACACTTAGTGAAATTTTGGGACAGAATCTGTTTGTGTTTTAGCCAACTTTGAGGTCATTTTTCTCCATGATCCACAATGATCCATGACCAAATGAAAACATCAAAGTTGAAGTATGATGTACAAGCTTTCTAAAGAGTACGAGAACATCATCAAACTCCATTTGAGCAAAGAGATATTGAGTGATCAATATGCCTTGCTACAAACTGTTTTGCAAAATCAGTTTTGTCATTTCTTGCACCACACGATTTTTGAGTCAAATTGCAATGATCATAATCATACCATTTCAACATAGATCATAATGACTCATCACAAACCTACAAGATAGTGTTAAAGAACCAAGAAGGAATCTCATAAGAATGATGAAGTTTTGTCATGGATGCCTTGAATTCAAATGGCATTTATGTGCAATAGTGCACATTCAAAGATTCCATACTCCTCAGTCAAGATGCTCACATAAACAACAATAAAAACATCCGAGGAATGTGGAATTGGTAAAAAGTTAGCTATGCCACTTGAGAGAGTTATTGTACCTTGCTTGAGAGGTAATGACACTAATCCAAAACCATTGAACCAAGCTCTTTTCTTCAAGCCAGCACTATTCCTCCAAGACAAACGTATTCACCTATAAATAAAGCTCAATTTTGATGTTTTAAAACACACCAAAACAACTACAATGCTTGTTTTAAAAACTTGTAATTCTCAAACCAGTCCAATTCCACTCAAACCAAGCATCCAAACACTTCACATAAGCATCATAGAAGTGATCCATAACCTCAAAACACTTCTGTAACATCAGAATCACCAAGTCACTATCCTTTTGCTTAAATTTTTCTCAAGGCTGCAGATTGAGTCTAGCCAAGTGATCTAGAAGGTTTAAAGTCATTCTAATCATTGGAACACCATCCTTGGGGGTCAAGGAAGTTATCCAGATCATCATCTTGGATCAGTAACACCTACATTGCATAATTCGATTCTCATTTGCAAGGTAAGCTTCCTCAAAACTGAATTCTATAAATCATGTATCATAAATGTTGTTTTAAGTTACCAACGTGTTTCTGGATGTTCATAGAATGATAACCCTCAATCAATTGTTATTTATCTTGCGTGTATAAGATTTCATATAGTTCTTGCATTCTTTATGGTTCATTTGATTATAACATGATATCTCTTGCTACACTTAATTTAAATAAAATTAACGTCCACCATCATGTTCCTTGTTAAAAAATATACAACTTCTATGTTTACATTTTTTAAAATGGTTGAGAAACGAAGGAGATAGCTTGCTTCTTGCAAATCAGAAGTTGGCTGGAGGAAAAAGAAGGCCATGACGCCATTTTTTCAGAATCAAATGAAGTTTTACTATATATTATTTCATCTCCAATATAATACTTGAATTGGCATTGCGCTCTATTGGAGACATTAGTATTTGTGTGTGAGCGTGTCTAAGGTCTGGGGTTCGAATCCCCCTCGTCCCAGACCTTTTGGTTTTATTTTTTAAACCTTTTCAAAAGAAAGTTTCCTATATTATTTTCATTTTCCATTCTCTATTAGCCAACGCACATGGCTCATATGGTAAAGTTTTAAACCCTCCACCCCAAGGGCGTGGGTTCAATCCTTGGGAGGGCCATCCTATTTTTTATCACACTTTTTTTCACATTTTCTTTACAACTTCAAAAATTCATATCTCTCTCATTTTTAATCTTTTTCAAATGATTTTTTTAACCATAAGTCATTTATACATTTTAATATTTTATTTCACAAAAAAATAAAAATAAAATATTTTATATTTGATATATTTTTGAATTTTTTAAATAATTACCTTTTTAATTGTTTTTAAACATTTTAAATAAATTCTTTCTCTTGATTTTTCAATACCAATTGAATATCAAACCATCATGTGATTAAAATATCTATTTTCAAACATTTATCAAAGTTCACAACATGTTTATTAAATATATTTGATATTTTTGTATCATTTTTATTTAATTTTCTTTGAAAAAAATGCATTTTTATTAAAATTAGGGTTTCTTCCTAGAGTGTAAGACCCAATCTCTTTTGTAAATAAATAATTTTAGGGTCTCTGTCATAGTATAAGTCCCAGTGCAATTTTAAAAAATAACGGTGCGTCCACTATTTTTCAAATGTGCTTCTCCTTGAGTATAAGTCCCATTTTTCTTTCTTTCAATAAACATTTTGGGCCTCTAGTAGAGTGCAAGACCCAACCTCTTTGTACATAAATAAATTTTGGGTCTATGTTGTAGTATAAGTCCCACAACGTCTTTCGGTATCGCAGTGCGATCACTGTTTTCAAATAAGTCATCTGGGCCTCTCCTTGAGTATAAGCCCCAATATTTTGTACATAAACCTTATTTTAAACAATAAACAACTTCCTTGGGCCTCTCCTTGAGTTGTAAGCCTCATGTCTTTGTTTTCAAAATCATCTGTTTGTTTTTTAAAACTGGTACTAAGAGGAGCATTATTCCCGATGAAACTGGTCTTAGACCACTTGGGCCTCTCATTGAGTTATAAGCCCCAAACTTTCTTTTCTTTTCAATTCAAGTAACCAACAACATTTCTTTAAATTCAAAATGCAAATTTTACTCAAAACTTTCTTCAATTTCTCAAAACCTTGATCATATAATTGCAATCATACAACCAATCACAATACACTTGGGCCTCTTTTCAGAGTGTAAAACCCAACATCTTTTCTATTCAATGCATACATGTTTATATACATGTTAATTCACTTATTTGTATATACTTGTGCATATCTGTCTAGAGTTTCCCCAGCAGTTAAGTCATCCTTAGGTCAAACAGTAGGATACTTCTAACTTAGTCAATAACTAGTTCCCTCATAGGAAACTTCCCTCAATAAAGTCTGCCTCTTCTTGGGCTTTATTCAATATGGAACAAAGAAAGACATTATTCCCGCTGAAACTTTTCTTAATACTGTCAAAACTTAGAAACATATAAAATTAATTCATTTCCCCAGAGAGGATTAATTCCCGGTGAAACCTCTTTTGAATTTCTTCAAACCTAAGAACTGTTCAACAAAGAAAGGACTTATTCCCGGTGAAATCTTTCTTGAACTTTTCTTAGGCTTGGACCCACAGGCTTCTTAAAAGTTCCCCATAGCCTCCTCTGGGGCTTAGTACAAGGACCAATAGGCTTCTTAAAAGTTCCCCTAGCCTGCTCTTAGGCTTAGAACAAGGATCCAAAGGCTTCCTAAAAACATAGGATAGAATTCAGTCATCTCTGCTAGTTCAATCCTCAGGAAAGTCAAAAGCTCTAGAACATCCAATCATTCAAGGGTTCATCTTCATCCCTAGAACCCACAACCTCCTCTTGGGCATCATACAAAGATCTCTCTCCAACCAGAGTCTACCTTTTCTTAAGAGACTTGGATAGTCTCGGCCTCCTCTTGGGCTTCATGCAACTAGACTTGGAAAAGTTTCATCTCCATAGTCTCCTCTTGGGCTTAACACAAGGACCCACAGGCTTCCTAAAAGCATAGGATAAATCCTGATCATTTTCCCAATACACCAGTCCCTAGAAGAGTTAAAACCTCTAAGGTTTTCAAAATCACCTTTAAACCCCTCTGACCCCCAACAAGGGTTAACTTTCACCTTAAAAAATCCAAGCTAGGGTCAACTTACCATCAACAAATCCTCAAAAGAATCAGAGCCTCATGGCATCTGATAAATCAACTCTGCTCAAATCAAAAGCAAGAGTTAGTTTCCCTTTGGATTCCCCAATACAATTTAGACTTTCTCCTGGATTTCAATAATCCTCAGAAAGAGTCAGCCTCCTCTTAGGCTTTATATAATAATTTTTCCAGACAGCCTCAATCTTGGGCTTTGTACAAGACAGATATAACACTCCTCAGAGGAGTCATTTTCTTTAAGCTTCAACCTTGGGCTTTGAACAAGACACACAAAAAATAACATCCCCACAGATGATACCTTGAGTCCTCTCTGTAGAAAGATACCTCTTCTATACATCACATATAAAAAAACAAATAATCAAAACCTTTTGTCCAGATAATTGATGTAAGTGGCACACTTGTTGATTCAAAATCCAAGATGGAGTCCTTCCTTTATCATGGTTAAAATTTCTCTTTCATCTAATAGCTTTAAGTGGCAAGCCTCTGGATTCTACACATCCAAGCCAATATCCATCTCTTAGCATGAAAGATTCATAAAGGAAAAAGTGGCATTGCTCTACACTGAGTTAAAGCTTCTTCCTTCATGACATTTCTCTTATAAAGGAAATTATGACATTGCTGGATTCCATACATCCCAGTTGAAGTAATTTCCCTTATAACCAATTACTCAACATCTGTGATGAATAGATGAGATATCTCCCTTTAGAGATGACAAATTCTCTCTTTAGCTTCAATCTTGGGCTTTGAACAAGACATCAAAAATTCACTTTCCTCCCATAGAAATAGGAGGAACTACGATTGCTCTAATTTCCCAAATCTCTTTACGGGAATACGTAGGCATAAGATTGTGAAGTCTTAGCGAGCACCCTATTAAAAAATCTTAGATCAAGTACTTTCCCAAAAACAATAAAAAATCCGAAAACAACAAAAACATTCTCTTAACCCTCCCAAAGGAGAAACTTTCCCAATCCATAGTAGATAAACACAAGAAAGCATTTCAAACAGTAGAAATACATGCAAATGAAGGTTCCTATAGATTACTATAGATACTCTGGGTGTTAGTGGCTTCCCTTTGTATAACCAAACCCCGATCCCCGATCTTTTCGCATTTGTTAAAGAAAACATTTACAAGCAGGGTTAGTTTAAGATATCTTCCCCTTCCTTTAGAGCTTCACAGGATAAATACAAAAATCAGAAAGTAGCACCAAATGCGGTAGGTGGTCGCGTCACCAAAAACCCGATACTACAGAAAAATGGCGACTCTGCTAGGGATTTTTAGGATTTCTTAAGAGGTTTAGGCCTTGTTTTGCATTTATTTTTCTGCTCTTTTACTTGCTTTCTCATTTTTTTCATATGCTGTCAAATTATTTGCTATAATTGTTTAAATTACTGTTATCTGGGAATGCGATTAATACGCATGTGGTGAATCCGAGAGAACATTAAGATAAGTGGTGGCATATTCAGGAAGGCTTATAGGGAGTGAGTCCTGACCAAGCTAACTTGAAAGTCCGTCGAATCAGTGGAGGTACCCTTTGGAATTACTGATGTTGAACGAGCAAGTCGTGAAAACATTACTTTTTCTGCTGGGCACCCTTGAAACTGAGGTTTAGTTGACATTTAACCCCCTAACCATTGTTCGGTAGTGCGGTGACTATCGAGAATAGTTGATACGCAATAATACACTCAAAGGATATTCGTCTTAGGGATATTACAGCTCTTATGAGTCATTCGGCTTGCTGTTAATATTCTTAAGAGGGGTCAATCATTTTGGGAACCTTTGTTAGAACCCGTTCTACAGGTACAAAAAATTAACCTTAGTACACACCTTGGGGATGGGTAGATCCATGGCTCCATGCTCGTGACGACGAACCCCTAAACCCATGTTTTCAAATGTTTTTGTTTGCTGCATTCATGCATCCATGCATTTCATTCATTAAATAACTCTTTTTAACAAGAAAAAATCTTTTTCTAAAAAAGAACTAAAACAATAATTGCAAATATCAGAAGTTGCGTTATGGATTTCGGTAGAAGAAAAATGCACAAGTACACCTTCAAGATTCCAAAACTAGAATACTTAAGGAAATTGGGAAGGATGATTACTAATCCCGAAGCTTTCAGAGCTAAGCACGGAGGACTATTGTCTCTTTTGAAAGTCAACATGGTTGAAGGAGTCCTATCTACATTGGATCAGTTCTATGATCCAGTATACCACTGCTTCACTTTTCCAGATTATCAGGTCACACTAACATTGGAAGACTACTCTCACCTGATTGATTTACCTATCAATGATCAAGATCCATTTTCTGGACTGGAAGAAATTCCAAAAGATCAAGCCATTGCAAGAGCAACCTTAATGGAAGAGTCGGATATCAGGACTCACATGACCACCAAGGGAGGAATCCAGGGTTTACCAGCTAAATTCCTAATGGAGAAAGCCCTACACTTTGCCAGTATAGGAAATGTAACTGCTTTCGAGGATGTTTTTGTCCTCCTCATATATGGGTTATTCCTCTTTCCCAACATTGACAACTTTGTCGATGTTAATGCTTTCAAGATATTCTTAATTGGGAACTCAGTCCCAACCTTGCTCGCAGATGTTTATCATTCTGTACATTTAAGGAATTTGTACATGCTGTGTACCATTACTCTACAGATGGTTTATTTCCCACTTACCCAAGTCTGTTGCTTTTTGGGATCACAAGAGTGGTCTGTGATGGTCGCAGAAGATTATGTCTCTTAGCAATTCTGACATAGATTGGTACAATCGAATCTATGACGGAATAAAAATCATTGACAAATTTGGAAGTTTCCCCAATGTGCCCCTCATTGGTACTCAAGGAGGGATCAACTATCATCCAATTTTAGCTCGTCGTCAGCTTGGATACCCGATGAAGAATGTACCACATAATATTCATCTGGAAGGTCTTTTCTTCAAGGAAGGAGAAAATGAAAGGGCACTAAAGAAAGAAATAGTGCATGCCTGGCAGCATGTTCATAGGAAGGGGGGAGAGTCCCTAGGAAGGCCAAATTGCATCTCTGCAGAGCCTTACCTCCACTAGGTACAAACTAGAGTCATCAAACTGAAGATGCCTTGCCCTCGTCAAGAAGATTTTCCCTTAAAGGAATATGTCCTTTATTTCTTGTCTGATGCGGAAAAACTTCAGATCGCCCTTAACAAAGTCCAACGCGAGAAGAACTCTGGGAAGAACAACTACCAGATTATTAATTTTGAGTGCACAAAGATCCAAGAACTGTTGAAGGAAAAAGATGCTCTGATTGAGATAGGAGCAGCATGCTATAGAAATTCAAGAGAAGCGTAGAAGTCTACTTTGTCCTTTCACTTGGCAAAGGATCGTCAACTCGACAACAGTTGAAGGGACCCGATCAAAGAAAAGAAAAATTCCGAAACCGGCATCTGAGCTTTCCTCAGAGAAAACTCAGGATCCATAGGCCTAGTTTTCCTTCTCGCACTTTGTAAAATACTATACTTTTCCCTGTAAAATACTAGATTCTTTTGAATTCAATAAAAGGTTTCCACCACTGTATGATATTTGCAACATAATTGTTAAAAGTTATTATGAAAAAAAAATAAAAAAAAATCATTCTCATTCTTTGCATATCATTCATCATTCTCCCATAACATATCTTTGTCATTGAGTCTCACACATGTGTCGCACTCTAGAGTCAAATTGTCTCATTCGTACAATACTCAGGCCAATCGGCAAAAGAAAATAGACGATTTCAAAGAACAGAACAGAGAACTAAGAGAAGAAATCAACGCTCTAAAAGAGAGTTTGGAGAAGCTCCACAGCACGAATGAATCCCTGGCAGCAGCTCGGGATCAACCACCTCAAAGGACTGCGATCTAAGAGATTATGTCTACACCAACATTTGAGACACCTGGCAGCCATCCTCAGTACAACATGCCCAAAGGTTTTCCCTGGGGCATGCATTTCAATTTTATACCTGAAGGATTTATACCTCCAGTCACTGAAGACTCAGAAACTATAGCAGGAACCTCCAGGACTGAAGGTTACAAACTTTAGGTAAATGAAGATGCATGGGTTACGACAGAAACTCCTGAAGGTTACAAACTTTAGGTCACTGAAGCGCCAAGAGTTATCGCCGTAATTTCTATACATGTCATACCCCAAATTTTGACCACTAATATTTCCCATCATTGTGCAAATCATCACCACAATATGGATGTACCATTATGCCTCATCAGTCTCCCCAAAGATGGGTAAGCATTCACCACAGTCAAGAATTAGGGTTTCAAGCCCTCTTAGAGCCTTAGATAAAGGATCAATCAAGAAATGACATGATCTTCAACTTGTCTTACCTCTCAAACACCCATAGAGGATCAAGAGGACTCCCACATCAAGAATCAAGCACAAGGTTGCAACATTCCAAGTGGATCAAGCCTCAAGATCGCCAGTGTCACCAAATTAGGGTTTTGGTCGACTAAGGCCTCCAGGTGGAAATTTTCCGCTGGGCATGAGCCAGTGCTTCAAAGCATAACCTAAGATACTCCATTTGACCTCATGGACCCAATCATCAAGTCAATTTAACCTCAGGGGAGGCATTTATCAAAATTCAGGAATTAGGGTTTCTTGACCTAATTCACCCCTAAGTTGACTTTTGGGACAAAACATAAGCCAAGACCTCAAGACATGATTTGAGGGTCTCTAACACACTATGTTGATCCATTTACAATAATAGATTGATCTCAGAAGCTTGATCTACAAGTTTCAATTTCATCTGGACCACAATTAGACTTTTGAAGAAAAAGTCAATTGTGCCTTTGACTTTTGACCAAGGCATGCTCCCAAACCTTGGGACATGATTCAATACACCCTAAAACACCTATGGAATCCATCTATTAAGTTTGATTTAAGTCAAGGACTTGATTTCATAGAGGATCGCATAGTTTAAAATTCATCTGCTGAAAAAGTCAACTGTACAAAAAGTCAAAGTTTGACTTTTTTATTTTTTTGGTCAACCAAGGTTCCCTAACCCTAATACAATGTTAATTTGTGATTTTAATCATCATTCATCAAGAAAAATCAAGAATAGTGAGTTAACTTGTAAAAGGGGTAACCATACAAAACTTAGAATTTTTCTAAGTTATGGAACAAAGTGGTTAGGGTACCAACTTTCAAGGATCATAACTTGAGATCCAAGGAACCATTTTGGATTATCCAAAGATGGATTTGTAGCTCTCATGGCATACTTTAAAAGTGTCAACTACATCTCATTCCAATTCCTCATAGATTTTTAGTTATGGAGTGATCAAAATGGCTGAAAACATGAAATGTCACTTTTCCAACACTTAGTGAAATTTTCACTAAGTCAGAATTTGTCTTGCTTTTTTTCAAAATGTAGGGGCATTTTTCACTTGGATGCAAAAAGTGTCAAGACAAACTATGATCATACATGTGTTGTATCATATGAGAGCTTTCCAAAATGGTCAAGAACTCCATCAAACTCCACCTGAGCTAGGAGTTGTGACAGCTGCAACATGCCTTGCTGCAAACTGTCTTGGCAAGGCAGATTTGTGCACAAGAGCTCGATTTATCCAAAATTTGTAATAACAAGCATGCTTATCCATCTGTACACCTCAAGGGGGAACAACCAAGGGACAAGAACTGATTCATCAGCCTCCAAAGTCCCAAAATCTACAAGTAGCATGCCAAACCTAAAAAGGCTAAAGATGCTTCCAGACTCCAATTTTGTTTTGGAGCATTCAATGGATGCTTAGAGGTGGCATGTATCAGAGCAGGAATGCACACTTCAGTCAAGCCATATCCTTGAATCAAAGAACCATAGACCTGTGCTCTAACCTCAAGTCAATGGCTAGAGGATACTTGAGATTCCATTTGATCACAATTGGCCATAGACCTGTACCAGTTGCCATTCATTATTCCTTGCAAAACAAGCTTGATCTACTATAAATATAGCTCAATTGTGATCAGTTTGAGTACACTAAAGCACCCAAACTGATGCTTTCCTCAAAATCACCTCTTCACTCCATTTCTGGCCTTCTAAACCAAGTCACTATCGGGTTTTGAAATTGAAACTGATTCAGACTAAACCAATCATTCTAACACTTCATAAACATCATATAGAAGTGATCCAAACACTCACATAACATCTGGAACATCAATTTCACAAAATCATCATCCAACTGCTCAAGTTTTTGACAGAGTTGCAGTTGGGGTACCATCTCAAGTTCCAGCTTGTTTCAAACCATTCCAAACATTCAGATACGTCACATGACACCTAGGGAAGCTGTTCAGATCATTATAACCAGCTTGTAACTGTAGCGCGGTTTTTGTGGTTGCGAGTCACACCGTTGGGCTGCAGTTGGATTCATTTTTTATCCTATTGTGAGCTGATTAAGGAAGGGAAATAGATGTCTCCAATTAACCCTGCTTGCATACTGAGATTAAACGATGACTGTTAGTTTACAGATGCTACCTGATATGGGGGTCTTTCTTAGGCTTATTTTGTTTAAGGAGGGAATGTTTTGTATGTTAGGGAGGATTTTGGTTAGGATACTGATTTGCTTTTCTTGACTAATATGTGAAGGTGCTAAATGTGGAGTTTTTGATGAGTATGTGAGAGTATGGGACCTGAGGTTTTTGATGTGGTGTGCTCGCTAAGATTTTGCAATCTTATGTCTACGTGTTCCCGTTTAACGAAACAGGGAAATCCGAGCGATCGTAGTTCCTCCTATTCTATGGGAGGAAAAGAGATATTTGGGTATCTTGTTCAAAGCCCAAGATATGAAGCTAAAGGTGATTTGTATCTTGTTCAAAGTCCAAGATATGAAGCTAAAGGGTTGAGTATTTTGTGTCTTGTTCAAAGCCCAAGATTGAAGCTAAAAGGGTGTTTGTGGGAATTGATTGAAAAGAGTGAAGAGATTAAAGATTGAGATATGAATATTCGGAAAAAACATTGGATGAAAATAGAGGGAATATCCGGAAAAGCGTCGGATGTAAAGAAAAGGAATATCCGGGAAAGCATCGGATGTTAAAAAAGAGGAAATGGTTGCTTTGGTGTCTTGTTCAAAGCCTAAGACGTGAAGCTAAAGGTGTCCTAATTGAGAGGGGTTTTGTCATCTCCAAAGAGGAGTTGTTGATGTTCGTATGTTGTGACCAAATCATATTTTGATGCTGAAAGGTTGATTGACTCAACCGGGGATTTCTTTATACAAAGCCTAAGAGGAGGCTAACTTACTTAACAAGAGAGTGTTTATATGTGTATCTTGTACAACGCCCAAGATGGAGGTAAAAAGGGTTTGACTCAAAAAGAGAGTGTTTTTGAATGTATCTCGTACGAGGCCCGAGACGAAGGCTAAAAGGGTTTGAGAATGTCTTTGAGACTCAAGGGTATTTAGACTGTCCAAGTCTACAGGGTGTGTCCTTGTACAATGCCCAAGAGGAGGCAAATAAAGATCTAGACTCAATTGAAAAACTGCTCTATCAAGATGGCTAGTTTCTGTTCCTATACCTCTAGGAGGTCGTCGGGACAATTTGTACAAACCCCAAGAGAATGTGAGAATAACTTTTAAGAAGCCGAGGGACAATTTGTACGAAGCCCAAGAGGAGGCTATCTTCGCTGAGGAAGAATCATTATACGAAGCCTAAGAGGAGGCTGTGAAAACTTCTAAGAAGCCGACAGGTCCTTGTACAACGCCCAAGAGGAGGCGGGATGCATTTAGGAAGCTTGTGGGTCCTTGCACTAAGCCCAAGAGGAGGCTGATGAACAGTTCCAGAAAGGGTTTCACTTGGAACAATGGCCTTCTGTATAATGAACTGTTCAAAGGGGAATTTCCTTAGACCTAGTTATCTAAAATAATTTCACTGTTTAGGTTACGTTGAAATATCCGAGAGAACGTCGGATGTAAGGAGACGAGGTTTTGTCTAGTTCTAGAGATAGTTGTCGGGGAAACTCTAAATATCTATACTAGTATTACACAGTTGATATGAGTTTATGAAAGAAGACTTACAGTGAAACAGCCCCACAATATAGTTATATATATATGAAAGCAGTAAATGGAAGCGGGTAAACACTTACTCGGTTGTAGAGCTTCCATGCTGTTGGGTTAGTTGTTCAACAAAGAAAGATTGAAACAACCGTATATTTCAAAATCAAAGGAGAAAGTGCTTTGAAAAAGAAATTGTTGGGGATTACAGCTCAAGGAGAGGCCCAGGGTTTTATCAGTGATTGCACTGTCGTTTTGTACAGGGACTTATACAAGTGACTGAGGCCCAAGAAAGGGTTTCTGTACAAAGGGGATGGGTCTTACACTCTCTCAAGAAGCCCAAAGATGATTTAGAGAACATAAATGGGGCTTATAACACGAGGGTAGGCCCAGATGATTTGATTTTTGAATTGGCGATCGCGCCGAGATTTTTAACGTAGCGGGACTTATACAATAACTGAGGCCCAAATTATTTATGTACAAAAAGGGTTGGGTCTTACACTCTATTAGAGGCCCATGAGTGTTTGAAAAAGATTTGTTAGGGTGAAAATCAAAGAAACCCCAATTTCATTTTTTAAAGGCATTTTTCAAAGAAAAATCAAGTAAAAAATGATAAAAAATATCAAATAAAAATCATTAATCATGTTATAAATAATGATTATGGTTTATGAAAAAGTATTTTATCCACATGAATATTTAAAATCATTTTGGTTTTAAAAATCAAGAAAAAGAAATCATTTTAAAAGCATTTAAAACAATTTAAAACAATATTTTTGAATATATTAAAAATATATCTAATAATACTATTTTTTGTGGATTAAAATATTATGGAGTATGAATAAGAAGTGTGTAGAACAAAATTGGAAAATGATGATTTTTGCTATGTAAAAGAATTGGTTGAGTTTTGAAAATAAACTAAGAAAAAGAGGAAAGATGTCACAACATCACATTCGACATCTTTCATGAGTTTTGAAGATAAGAGAAAAAGGAAAGATGTCACAACATCACATTCGACATCTTTCATGAGTTTTGAAGATAAGAGAAAAAGGAAAGATGTCACAACATCACATTCGACATCTTAAAAAATCAGAACTGAAACTTTAGTTTCAACATCTTTTTATCAAACTTCAAACACTCACAACTCTCTCAATTTTTAACAAAATTAAAATCCGTAAGAACCTATCTTGACCAATTTTTCGCAAGGAATCCAATGGTATCACTCATATATACTGAAACTTAATGTACAGAACACACGAAGTAAAAAACCAGAACTGCATGTTAAGTTTTTAACGTCTTTTCTCGTCAAACTTCCAACACGCATAACTCTCTCAATTTTTAACGAAATTAAAATCCGTAAGAACCTATCTTGACCGATTTTTCACAAGGAATCCAATGGTATCACTCATACATACTGAAACTTAATGTACAGAATGCATGAAACAAAAAACCAGAACTGCATGTTGATTTTAAAACAACAAAAACTCCACATATAAACATGTTAAAGTGCAAACAGTAGGAGGATCACAACATGCACATTAAGGACTACATTTTTTCTTCAAGAATTGTTCAATATGATGCATGTATATGGACAACAAAGGAAAGCATGATTCAAAGAATTCAAGTTGTGAATTTTACCTCTTTTTTGGAGATTTTGTGCAACCTACCAAGTGCTTTGTTCCATAAATGATTTTATGCTTTGGACACCCTTAAATGACCTCTTAGAAGCTTTTAGGATGGTTGGAATCAGCTGGAACCTGCAAAGACACAAATTGGCCCTTTCTTGCAAAAGGGGTTAAAGTGACCAAAATAGGAACTCTCTCAAATGGTGTTCCAGATGTTGAGAACCATTTGGGCCAGTTCAAGGATGATATTTAGAGTGTGTTTGAGGTTTTATCTGGTTTGGAAAGTGACCGAATCAAGACATGGCTTGAAAAATGCAAAAAAGTCCAATTTTGAGGTTTTGAGAGGTGACTTTGTGATTTTGGTATTAGAGGTCACTTGTGATGGTTTGAACAGCTTATATATGATACATTGGATGTGTTTGGATCATGAGCTGTGGTGGAAATGCTCTCCAACTCAAAAACTCAGAATTACCTTGCTAAAGAAGGCATTTTGGAGTGAAAGAAGTGATTTTGAGGAAAGCATCTATTTGATGGCTTTGGTGTACTCAAACTAAGCACAAATGAGCTCTATTTATAGTAAAGCAAGTTTGTTTTGGCAGCAATAGTGAATGGCAACTACAACAGAGGTTTGTTCAATGTTGGCCAATGAGAATCCAAGTCTCCTCTAGCCATTGACTAGAGGTTAGGGCACAGGCTGCTGGTTCCCTAGTTGTTGGAGGAATCTTGACTGAATTCAGTTGGAGGAAGCTCGGTTCATGCCACCTCTAAGCATACATTAAATGCTCCAAACCAAAATTGGAGTCTTGTCCCTCTTTTAGGGTTTTCTAGGTTTGGCATGCTATTTTTGGTTCCAAGGACTTTGGAGGCTTGGAGATCAGATCATCCCCCTTGGATTTGATCCTCAGATGTGTCCAAAATGATGACAAGTCTTGGAAATTCGTGTGGCATAAGAAATATGCAAATATGTCCTGAAACCTATCTTAAAAATCAGCTGCAGCAAGCCTTGTTGTAAAATCCATAACTTCTTGCTCAAGAATGATAAATGGCTGCTCCAGAACTTTATGGAAAGCTGAGATGACATACTTCAACTTTGATGTTTGACCCCAGACTTGGTTCAACTTGGATCATGGAGAAAAACATCCTTGAAGTTGGGACATTCTTGCTGGAAAAATAATTAGTGATGTCCTATGAAATGTCGGAACATTTGACATCTTTGAACATTAACAATTCCAAACTCTAATCACTTATATCTTTTAATCCATTATGATATTTTGAGTTGAAGTGAATTGCATCTTTGATGCTTGTCTTGCATGGTGACAAAGCTTTAAAATTGTGTGGCACAAGAAAAATTGCACAAAATCTGTCCTAAAAAGTAGCTGCAGCAGGCCTTACTGTAAAGTCCATAACTTCCTGCTCGAGTATGATAAATCGACGTTCTACAACTTTCTAGAAAGCTGAGATAACGTACTTCAACTTTGATGTTCAAGGTTTGTGAAGATAAGACTTGTAAAGTTGCCAAAAATGACCTTGAACTTGTGTGATCAAACATTTCCTAAAAGCGGTCATGAAAATTCTGTTTTATCAATGCCTTTTGCAGAGACCATAACTTTCTACTCGAGAATGATAAATGAGCTTTCTAGGACTTTCTGGAAAGGTGAGATTACGTACTTCAACTTTGATGTTCAAGGTTTGGCTTGAATCAACTTGGATCATGGAGAAAAACATCCTTGAAGTTGGGACATTCTTGCTGGAAAAATATTAATGATGTCCTATGAAATGTCGGAACATTTGACATTAAGAATTCCAAACTTTGATCACTTATATCTTTCCATCCTTATGATATTTTGAGTTGATTCCTTCTACAATGTTGAAGTACCAAATACCCCCTTTAAAAGTAGCTCTTATGCAAAATCAATGAATGCTTGGATCAATAGTTACAACCTTGAAAAGTTGTGCACTTGAACATGATTTTAACTTACAAAAAATTTCTAAGTTTCCTTCAATTTGATCAATTTTGCAATTTTGCATGATTTCTTTATTTAAATTTGATCACATTAAATCATCCATTATATTTTCTTGAGTAATGGCTTGTGAAGCTCATAGTTGACCAAAAGTCAAACTTTGACTTTCTGCGTCAGTTGACTTTTCAGTTTGACCAAAAATACATGAAAATTTTATACGTTAAATCCGGCTGATAATTCAAAAAATATTCATGAAGAAAATATATGATATTGTGTGCAGACGACACAGTATAAAAATATAGACAGATGAAATGAGAAAAAATAAAAATGCCCGATCAAAATTTAGGGTATGACAGTAACACCTCCAACTCAAAACACGGTCACCAGCTGCAAGAGGTAAGCTTCAACTTGGTCATCTCATGATTCATGCATATTTCCTCGCACAATAATTTTGCCATATGTTCATAATCAGGTATAAAGTGTTTACCCTCAATCAATTGCTTTGTATGAATCGTGTATGGAATTTCTGAACCTTCATGCAGAATTTAGGGTTCTTGAGGTTTCTCTTTGATTTCTTATTCCATGATTAAAATAAATGAAATTAAAGACCATAAACATGATCGTGAGTTGAAAACGAGCAGATTGATATGTGGTTTGTGTGATTTCATCAAGTATTCAGTGAGATTGATGAGAAAACGCAAATCTGGGCAAAACAGAGCACGCGGGCAAAACCAAGATGTTCTTGGCGCCCTTTTTCAAACTTTCAAATATTTGAATTTTTGTGATTTTATTTAATTGATTCAAAAATTAATTTCTCTATGAATTTTAATCATTTTGAGTTGGTTCTTTTTTTAATAATTCACAAAAATGTTAAAATATTTTATTTTAGAAAAAATTCCCAAAAATATTATTTATTTCATATACTTAATATTTTTGCAAAGAATTAATTTTTATTTGTTTTTTTGACATTTAAAATATTTTTTCCTTCTTGATTTTCCAAACTTGAATGATTTTCAATCATTTTGTGGATAGAAACATGACTTTTGAAACATTGATCCAAGATCACAACTCATTTCTCACATGTTTTCAATGATTTTTATTAATTTTTAATCAAAATTAATTCCATGTTAAACAAAATTAGGGTTTTGATTGATTTCACCCTAACAAATCTTTCTTAAATACTTATGGGCCTATAAAAGAGTGTAAGACCCATTCCTTGTAAATAAAAAACCTTGTTGGGCCTCAGATATTGTATAAGTCCCTCGGCGATTTTAAAAAACGACGGTGCGATCACTATCCACCACTTGGGCCTATCCTTGGATTGTAAGCCCCATCGTTTGTATATAAACACTTTTTGGGCCTCTAATAGAGTGTAAGACCCAATCTCTTTGTAAATAAAGCATTTTTGGGCCTCAATGCATTGTATAAGTCCCGATACCATTAGAAATTTCGACACAATCGTCGTTTTCAAACTATTTTCAACTGGGCTTCTCGAGCTATAAAACCCATTTCTTTTCTTTAAAAAAAACACTTTTGAGCCTCTAATAGAGTGTAAGACCCAACCCTTTTTTTTGAAACCAAACTTGTTTTGGGCCTCAGACATTGTATAAGTCCCTCTATACATTTCAAAAGTTCGACACGATCGTCGTCTTTTTAAACAATAAACCTTGGGCCTCACCTTGAGTTGTAAGCCCCACCACTTGTACAAAAAACAAATCTTTAGGCCTCTACTAGAGTGTAAGACCCAAACCCTTTTTAACCAAAACCTTTGGGCCTCAAACATTGTATAAGTCCCAGTACAATCTTTTCAAAACAATTTCCCTTTTGATTTAGATTCAAGTAAATAGTTGTTATCAAAACTTTCTTTAATTTCTTTGAACAACTAACAATACAACATGGAAGCTTTCTCACCTGTAAGTTTTTATCCGCTTTCATTTACCTGCTTTAATATATATAACTGTATTGTGGGAAGCGGCGCATGGTTAGTCTTCTTTCATCCTTTTACATACATGTCAAATATATATAACTGTATTGTGGGAGGTTGTGCATGGTTTGTCTTCTTTCATCCTTTTACATACATGTCAAATATATATATATAACTGTATTGTGGGAAGCTGTGCACGGTTAGTCTTCTTTCATACCCTTTTACACACTTGTCATATATCAACTGTATATATACTAGTATAGTTATTTAGTGTTTTCCCCGGCAACTAGGTCTAGAACTAGGTAAAGCCCGTTTAGTCACTCTTAAATACAAACAAAACTAGATCCCCATAGGATTTCCAGATATAGTCTTCCCTTCTCTTGGGGTTAAACAATATGGAACAAAGAGAAAGGCAGTATTCTTGGTGAACCTTTTCTCAGACTGTCACCCCTAGAAATTGTCAAAGGAATTCTACTCCCCGGAGTTGATCTATTCTCTGTGAATAGAATCTCCTGAGTTTCTTCAAACCTTAGATTTTTCACTAAATGATCTATTCTCTGTGAATAGCATTTCTTGAACTTTTCTTGGTTTAGGACCCACAGGCTTCCTAAAAGCATCCCCGCCTCCTCTTGGGCTTTGTACAAGGACCCGCCAACTTCTTAAAAGTTCTCATACCTTCTCTTGGACTTCATACAAGGACCCTCATGACCTCTTAAAGGTATAGGATAGAACTTAGTCATCCTTTATTAGAGCTGTCTTTCTAAAGGAGTTACAAAAGCCCTCAGACCAATTTTAGGGTTGATACTTATCCCTTAAACGAGTCGGCCTCCTCTTGGGCGTTGTACAAAGATAGACCTTCCCAATAGACTTGGACAGTCTAAATCTCCTTGAGTCTCAAAGACATTCTCAAGTTCCTCACAAATATAGGAGAAACCCCAGATTCTGGATTACTCTTCAGCTGAGTTAAAACCCATAGGTTCTAAAACCCAGTCTCTCTCCTGAAAACTCCCCAACCAAGGTAAGTTTATCATCATATAACACTATCTCAAATTAAAAACTCAAGGTATCTGATCTATCAACCCTTCTACATTCCCCTGCAAGAGTTGGTTTCCCCATTTGGACATGCCTCGGGATCTCAAGAATCCCCAGCATAAGCTAGCCTCTAATTAGGCTTTGTATAATGATCCTTTCCTCAGGCTCTTAGGCTTTGTACAATGATGCTCCCCATCAGAGTTAACCTTTTCAGACTCTCTTGTTGAGTCAATCAATTATTTCCTAGACTCTCTTGTTGAGTCAATCACCTTTTCAGACTCTCTTGTTGAGTCAATCACTCTCATAAACTCTCTTATTGAGTCAATCACCATTTAGCACTCTCTTGTTGAGTAAACCCTTTTTAGCCTCAATCTCGGGATTCGTACGAGACAGATAAAAAATACTCTCTTGTTGAGATAATCCTTTCTAGCCTCCTCTTAGGCTTCATATAATGATATCCCCAAAGAGCAGTCTCTTTTTAGCCTCAATCTTGGGCTTTGTACAAGACAGATAAAATCACTCTCTTGTTGAGCTAAACCCTTTTCGCCTCAATCTTGGGCTTTATACAAGACAGATAAAGACTTCCATAGTGGAGTCAATTAACCTTTTAGCATCAACCTTGTACTTTGATCAAGGCACACAAAATCAACAATCCTTCTTTAGAGATGGCAAATTCTCTCTCAGTCAAACCTTTTAGCTTCAATCTTGGGTTTTGAACAAGACACAAATACCCTTTTAGCTTTAATCTTGGGCTTTGAACAAGACACCAAAACATCTTTTTCCTCCCTTAGAATAGGAGGAACTACGATTGCTCTGATTTCCCTGTTTCGTTTAAACAGGAATACGTAGGCATAAGATTGCGAAATCTTAGCGAGCATACTAATAAAAAAATCTAGGTCCAATACCTTCATACATCAATCAAAACTTAGGTTCAGCACCTTCCCAAAAACATCAATAAAATCTCACTCTCCCTGTCACATTTCCCAAGAAACTTTCCTAAACCCATTACCAGATAAACACCATCAAGTACAAAGCAAAACCTAAAGCTAATATCCTGTGGATAACTACATATAGGATGGGTAACTGACAACTGCCCATTGTATAACCTGACCCCGGACCCCCCAATCTCTTTAAGCGTTTGTTCAGTTAAACATTCGCGTGCACGGTTAGTTTTAGATACCTTCCCTTTCCCTTCCAGCTTCATGGGATAAATAAGAAATCAGAAAGTAGCACCCCTTTCTCCGCGAGGAGGAACACCCAACTTCAGCGATAAGGTGGTCGCGTCACCGACAAAAATCGCTCGCTACAAAAAAATGGTGACTCTGCTGGGGAGTCATTGTCTATATAGGACTAGGATTATAGCTCCTAAGAGGTCTAGGATGTTAGCTTTAGGAATGAATATATATATATATATATATATATATATATATATATATATATATATATATATATATATATATATATATATCGCTTTTCCTACTTGATATCCGTGTTTATTTTTCTGCTAATGGGACTGCGGGTGATGCCGCATCTGGAAAGATTGAGTATACACCTAAGATAAGTGATGGCATGAGACGGGTAATCTTACAGGGAGTGACTCCCGAATAAGAGGTCCCGGTAGACCATCGAATCAGTGGAGATACCCTTTGTGGATTCAATGCCTATACGACTTCGGTTGTTGAAAGCAGATTATTTGATTGGGCTGTCCATGAAACTGAGGATTTTAGTAGACTAAGACCATGTTACTATTTTGTAGTGCGGAAGCTATCGAAAATAGGTGTCACGTGATACTACCCTCATTTGAGAGTACTCTAAGATACATCAGCTCGCTCGGGTGAACCAGCTTGCTGTTGTTATCCCAAGAGGGGTCAATAATTTTGCAGACAAGTACAAAAAATCACCAGTATAACCTTTGGGGATGGGTAGAGCCATGACTTCATGACACAGAACCTTTGACCCCATGTTTTTTCTATGTTTTTGTGTGTTGCATCCATGCATTCATTTCATCTAAAAAACATTAAAACAAAGAAAATTTTCTCTTCTAGTCTCTCTTTTTCAAATTAAACTAAGACAATTATTGCAAATGTCAGAGAGAAAGATTGTGTTATGGATTTCGGTAGAAGGAAGACTCACAAGTACACCTTCAAGGTTCCAAAATTAGAGTATTTAAGAGGGTTGGCAAGGATGATCACCAACCCTGATGCTTTCAGACCTAAGTATGGAGGACTGCTGTCTCTGTTAAAGGTCCATGTAATCGAAAGAATCATGTCCATGCTAATCCAGTTCTACGATCCGGTCTATCACTGTTTCACATTCCCGGATTATCAACTCGCACCAACACTGGAGGAGTACTCTCACCTGACTGATTTACCCATCACTGACCAAGCTCCCTTTTCTGGACTGGAAGAAATTCCAAAGGATCAAACCATTGCAAGAGCAATATATTTAGACGAGTCAGAAGTCAGGACTCACATGACCACTAAGGATGGAATCCCAGGTTTACCAGCCAAGTTTTTGATAAAGAAAGTCATGTACTTTGCCAGTATAGGGAACGTGATTGCTTTCGAGAGTATCTTTGTTTTGCTCACCTACAGGTTATTTCTGTTTCCCAACATTGATAGCTTCGTTGATATCAACGCCATTAAGGTTTTTCTGATTGGAAACCCTGTACCGACCTTGCTCGCAGACACTTATCATACTGTACACTTAAGGAATTTATACAACGGAGGAATGATCACGTGTTGTGTACCCCTGCTATACAAATGGTTCACTTCCCATTTGTCGAAGTCTGCCATATTTTGGGATCAAAAGAGTACTTTATGTTGGTCGCATAAAATCATGTCTCTTACCAACTCTGACATTGATTGGTACAATCGGATCTACGACGGAATAGGGATCATTGACCGTTGTGGAAACTTCCCTAACGTACCCATCATAGGAATTAAAGGAGGAATCAATTATCATCCAATTTTAGTTCATCATTAATTTGGATACCCGATGAGACATATCCCACGTGATGTTCATCTGGAAGGTCTTTTCTTCAAGGAAGGAGAAAATGACAGGGCACTAAAGACAAAAATAATGCATGCTTGGAAACATGTTCACAGGAAAGGAAGAGAGTCTCTAGGAAAACCAGACTGTGTCTCTGTGGAACCT
This sequence comes from Lathyrus tuberosus, assembly GCA_022829125.1. NCBI lineage: Eukaryota > Viridiplantae > Streptophyta > Magnoliopsida > Fabales > Fabaceae > Lathyrus > Lathyrus tuberosus. Next base: position 2,228,660 of record JALAZF010000699.1, on the reverse strand, counting down.
TATCTCCACTGGGTACAAACTAGGGCTCTCAAACTGAGGATGCCATACCCTCGTCATGAAGTTCTTCCATTAAAGGAATATGTCCTTTACTTTATGTCTGATACGAAAAAGCTTCAGGTTACTCTCAACAAAGTTCAACAGGATGGGAGGTCTTGGAAGAACAAGTATCGCATTCTCAATGTGGAGTGTAAGAAAATACAGCAACTGTTAAAAGATAAAGATGCTCTGATTGATATTTTAGAGCAACATGCTGTAGAAAATCAAGAAGACCAAAGGAATTTTCTCACTCCTTTCACTTGGCAAAGGAATGGCAACCCGACAACGCCTCAAGATTCCCGATCAAAGAAGAGGAAAGTACCAGAACCAACACCTGAGCCCTCCTCAGAGAGAACTCATGATCCATAAGTTTAGACTTTTCCTTTTACAGCACTTTGTAAATTACTGTATTTCCATTTCCGCAATCTTTGAATTCAATAAAACGGGGTTTCCCCACTGTATGATATTTGCAATCCAATTGTTGAAGTTTCTTTTGAAAATAACAAAAATTATAAATATAATCATTGTATATCATTCATCATTCTTGCATAACGCATTCTTCTTCCTTACGAATCTCACGTTTGTGTCTCGATTCTAGAGTCAAACTGTCTCATTCGTACAATACTCGGGCCAGTCAACAAAAGAAAATGGATAATCTCGAGGAAGAGAACAGAGAGTTGAGAGAAGAACTCGATGCTCTGAAAGAAGATCTGAGGAAACTTCACAATGACATGCAAGCTCTGGCAGCAGCTCTGAACCAACAACAAAGGACTGTAATCTCAGAGATCACATCTACGCCCATAGTGGAAAAATATGATCCTTGGTATAACATGCCAAAAGATCATCCCTGGGGCATGCCACTCAACTATATCCCGGAAGGATATATTCCGCCGATCATGGAAGATCTAGAAACTACAGTAGGAACCGCTGGGCCTGAAGGTTACAAACTTCGGGAAAGCGAAGATGCAAGGGGCATAACAGCAACTCCTGAAGGTTATAAACTTTGGGAGAGGGAAGCACCAAGAGTCACTGTCGTAATGACTATACCACCACCCGTGGTACACACTGTCCCGGAAGGACAGATTCTACAGATACCTTCTGGTGGAAACGAAAGTATGTACGACAGAATGAATGAGTTCCAGGAGCAGTTCTTGGAAATGCAGAAGGAACTGCAAGCCATTCACGGTCAGGATCTATTTGGAAAGGATGCAACTGACCTTTGTTTGGTCCCCAATGTGAAAATTCGGCACAAATTCAAGGTGCCTGAATTTGAAAAATGCAAGGGTAACTCTTGCCCTCAAAGTCACTTGGTGATGTACGCTCGGAGGATGTCAACTCAGATAGAGAACCAACAACTATTGATCCATTACTTCCAGGATAGTTTAACCGATGCCGCACTCAAATGGTACATGGGTTTAAATCGTACTAAGATCGTCACTTTCAGAGATCTTGGCACTGCCTTTGTCCAACAGTATAAGTATAACCTGGACATGGCACCAGACATAGATCAACTTAGAGTTATGTCGCAGAAGGACAAGGAAACCTTTAAGGAATATGCTCAGAGATGGCGTGAAATTGCCGCCCAGATTGATCCATCTCTTGAGGAAAAAGAGATGACAAAGATCTTCTTGAAAACCTTGAGTTCATTTTACTACGATAGAATGGTAGCCAGTGCGCCCAGTGACTTCACTGAGATGGTGAGCATAGGAGTTCGTCTTGAGGAAGAAATCCGAGAAGGACGTTTAGTAAAAGACGCCGGATCATCAAGCAGTACCAAAAGATACGGTAGTGCTTTCCCTAAGACAAAAGAGCAAGATATTGATAATATCTCTCTTGGAAAGCAAAGGCGATGATATCAACCAGTAGCAGCTGTAACTCCTGCTACTAACCCTGCGCCTGTTCCAACGTATCAACCTCAGGTTGCTCAAAGCCAAACGCATCAACAACAATATCAGCAAAGGACACAACAACCTCTTCAGCAGGCTCGTCCTCAGTATAACAACAACCGTACAACGCAACCACCAGGGTCTGACCCTATACCAATGTTGTACACAGAATTGTTTCCACTATTACTGATCAAGGGGCACGTCCAAACCAAGTCACCTCTTACAATACCGGAGAATCTGCCTTTTTGGTTCAAAGCGGATCAGACTTTCCCTTACCATCAAGGAGGACCAGGGCATAACATAGAAAATTGTCTCAGTTTCAAATCCGATGTGCAAAAACTTGTCAGGAGCGGGGTCTTATCCTTCAAGGATACGAATCCAAATGTTCAAATGAACCCGCTGCCTCAACACGAGAAAGCTGCAGTAAATTTGATAGAAGGAGAGTCTAACCACAACTATCAAATTCATGATGTACTCTTATTAAGGGCTAACCTGGTCAAGATGCATCGCAGACAGAGCGGATATAGGCATGTACCATCTCATAATTATCACCAGTGTGATATATGCTCTAAAGACAATCAAGGATGTTCTGTGGTGCAATCAGCTCTACAGGAACAGTTGGATCTCGGTTGGATCTAGGATCACAGAATTCGTGGGGTCCACATGACTTATACAAATTCCAACATCATTCAGAACCACGACATCCGTACGATGAATGTCAACTTGGTGGCAATGCACTCAAGGCAAAGCCAACATCATGATCTACCATGGCATGATTATAATTCCTGTCTGATCCGCTCGGTAAATAATCAGGGATGCTCTTTTGTACAAGAGGCCCTCCAGCGTCAGATGGATCTTGGATGGATTTAGGATTACCGCGACAGAAGTCATTATCAAGTGAATATGATTCAAATCTTTGATATTTGCTTGATGAATACCAGCTTAGTGGAATTACAAGCTAAGCAAGTCCAACTCGATTTTCTGACTTCTCACGATTATCAGAACTGTAAGGGATGTCGTGAGAGTGGTCAAGGATGTGCACTCGTTCAAAGAACACTGCAACACTTGTTAAACCACTGGTGGCTTCCAATCTATCTAGATGAAGACACACAACAAGTCAGTATGATCGACGGGAACCCTACTAGGCATCACAGTCAGGGTGTTCGATCAATGGAAACAGACCTAGTGAGGTTACAATGCATACAAAGCGAACGTGGCCGGGTGCCACCACACAACTATGAACACTGTAGAGTTTTCTCAGAGAATAATCAAGGATGCTACCTCATGCGAGCAGCCCTTCAAGGTCAGGTGGAGCATAATGAAATCCAACCATGGTCAAGCCCTGGTTCAATGTCAAGCTATCACCCTGATCGAGACTAAAAGGTTATCTTGATCCCTAAATGAGAAGTGGCCAAAGATGTATACGCCATAATCCCTTTACTCTGTGAATCAAAAGTTCGTCTTGATGGTGGGAGGATTCTCAACCTCGAACCAATTGAGGCCTGCTACGATGGTCAGAAAAATCAAAAGGCTCCTGTAGTTATCTATCTGCCGGGACCAGTACCGTACAAATCCGATAAGGCTATCCCTTAAAAATATGGTGCAACAATAATTGAGAATGGAAAGGAAACTCCATTACCGTCCGTCGTGAATATCGCAGATATCAGTCAAGTAACACGGAGCGGTCGAATCTTCAACCGAGGAGTTGGAGAAGCCAACAAAGAAAAGGAACCTCAAATAGAAGTTCCCAATCAACCAGTCAGTCAATCCTGTGATCCCGACCTTTCAAAGAACATCGATCAGATGCTGAAGCTCATCCAGAAGAGTGAGTACAACATTGTTGATCAACTGTTGCAAACTCCTTCAAAAATCTCTGTGATATCTCTTTTACTCAGTTCCGAAACTCACAGGGAGGCTCTACAGAAATTCCTAGAGCAAGCCTTTGTGGAACAAGATGTGACAATAAGACAATTCGACAGCATCGTCTCCAACATCACTTCCTGCAACAACTTGGGGTTTAATGATGAGGAATTGCCAGAAGAAGGCAAAAGTCACAACATGGCGCTCAATATTACAGTCAACTGCCAGGACGATGCATTAGCCAGCGTACTGGTAGACACCGAATCAACTCTGAATGTTATGCCGAAGTCTACTCTAATGCGACTATCATTTAAAGGATCTCCGATGAGAGGCAGTGAGGTCATCGTCAAAGCATTTGACGGATCTCGAAAAATTGTTATCGGCAAAATCGATCTTCCTATAACTACCGGTCCTCACACTTTCCAAATCACTTTCTAGGTCATGGACATCCAGGCAGCATACAGCTGTTTATTAGGAAGACCTTGGATACATGAGGCTGGGGCAGTCACTTCGACACTTCCCTAGAAGCTGAAGTTCGTCAAGAACGACCAACTAGTCACAGTCTGTGGAGAACAAGCCTTGATCGTGAGTAACCTATCAACGGCCAGTTGTGTAGAACCAGAGGAGGTCGTTGGAACTCTGTTCCAGGCACTTTCGGTGAGCAATGAAAATCAGGCAGAGAGAGGAACCTCTATTTCCTCATACAGAGATGCTCTCGAAGCGATCAAAAATAACAATGAAAAAGGATGGGGACAACTTGTCATTCCTACTAATAACAAAGCAAAGAAAGGTCTTGGCTTTTCCTCGACCTGTACCCAGACTGCTACTAGCAATGAAAGTCTTCATCCCATTCAGGATTGCTTCCACAGTGGAGGATTTCTTCCCCTAGTACCTCAAGAAGTACATACTATCAACAAGGGAGATTCCTCTGATACAGATGAAGGATGGAAGTCCTACCTTAACGAGGACGGCTATATGTCTCAGGAAGAGGTGTCTACGCCATTTTTCTATCCCGCACAGAGTCCGAGATTTATACCGAGGTCAGACGTCAAAATGATATATGGAGATTGTGATCCTGAGGGATGTCGTGCTCCACCAAACTCATTAGAGGAAGACACTATGATGAAAGACAACTTTGACCACAACTATTATGGCCCAATGGATGGTCTGCCTATCTGGAAGCCGTACCCAGGAGACTTGGGACAAGAGAATCAGCCCAACGATGCATATCAACTGAGCATCATTGAAAATAATACCTACATCCCCACAGAATCATGGGATCATTACTCAGGGCATTCAGAAAATATCCAGCGCGACGATGAATTTGCAAAGATTGCAGGACAAAAGTTCATCGACTATGCTTTTCCTGAGGTCAATGTCATTGAGGAAGATGACTCGTCCACTCCCATAGAAGTATGGGACACTTTGTGACAGCCAAGTGGCAAATATGACTTCTTAGTCAAGTACACTGCTCTTGAAAACTCTCGCATCAGATACGAGGACATCCAGCCAACTGGTTGGAGAGATCCCCTTGAGAGTGAAAACACTAGGGAAGATACAACATAAGAGTTCGCTTATGACAATTCTGCTTGGGAGGAAGACTCCAATGGTCCTACTCCGCCAGAAATCAGTGTTACTTCTAAGGACAAGTCAAGAAGGAAGATACCAGACTTTGTGATTCACCGAGGAGTTCGCCGCCAATGGGTTGTTGTCGGTGTTCCGAAAGTCGTTCATAAGTCTAAGTAATTTCCATCTTTACTTTAACCTTTCACCCTGCCCAGGTGAAACAGATGTTTTGATAGGGCTCACTTTCTGTAAATATCCCTCTTCGCTTTGCCCAAAGCGACAGAGTTTTGTTTTATAGGGTTGTAGTTTCAAGAATCGACCAAATCATAAATGAAATAACTTCGTTCTGTAATTTCCGCATTTATTGCTGTTTTCTCTTTTCGCTTTTTCAGAAAATGGTAATCCTAAAAAAAACAATTCAATAATAAAAACAAGCAGTTATCAGAAAATACACTACACACACTCTTGCATTCTCTCTATCTCTTCTAAAAACAATCATCACGTCATGCAGATTGCTTGTTTTAAACCCCATTGAAACATATGATCCAATGCCATCTCCCAACTTTGAGTTCCCGGTATTTGAGGTTGAAGAAGAAAATGACGAAGAAATTCCAGAAGAGATCTCCCGACTACTCAGACAAGAGGAAAGGTCCATTAAAGCTCACAAAGAGCCGTTGGAAATGGTCAACTTGGGTTCAGAAGAAGAGAGAAAAGAAGTCAAGATTGGGGTACTGTTCAGTCCAACTGTCAAACAAGATTTGATAAAACTTCTCAAAGAATTCCCCGATGTATTCGCTTGGTCCTATCAGGATATGCCAGGGTTGGATACCAGCATCGTGGAACATCACCTACTGTTGAGATTAGAATGTTCGCCAGTAAAATAGAGATTGAGAAGGACTTATCCAGACAGGGCCATCAAAATCAAAGAGGAAGTACAAAAACAGATTGACGCAGGTTTTCTCGCCACATCAGAATATCCTCAATGGTTAGCCAACATAGTACCAGTTTTGAAAAAGGATGGAAAGGTCAGAATGTGTGTAGACTACAGGGATCTAAACAAAGCCAGTCTAAAGGATGAATTTCCCTTACCACACATTGACATGCTGGTAGACAGTATAGCAAAGTTCAAAATATTCTCCTTCATGGATGGATTCTCGAGCTATAATCAAATCAAAATGGCGCCGAAAAACATGGAGAAAACTTCGTTCATCACCCCATGGGGCACTTTTTGTTACAAGGTAATGTCGTTCGGTTTAAAGAATGTCGGGGCAACCTATCAAAGGGCCATGACTACTCTCTTTCATGACATGATACACAAAGAGATAGAGGTATATGTCGATGATATGATTGCCAAATCCAAAACAGAAGAGGAGCATGTGACCCACCTGTCAAAGTTATTCGAGTGTCTGAGGAAGTACAAACTCCGCTTGAATCCTAACAAGTGCATGTTCGGTGTCCGTTCAGGAAAACTGCTAGGGTTCATCGTCAGCCAGAAAGGGATTGAGGTTGATCCTGACAAGGTCAAGGCCATTCGAGAAATGCCTTCTCCAAAAACTGAAAAACAAGTCAGAGGTTTCCTGGGGCGTCTGAATTACATTTCCAGATTTATATTCCTCATGACCGCGACATGCGCGCCAATCTTCAAATTACTCAAAAAGAATCAGAACTGCATTTGGACAGAAGACTGCTAAACCGCCTTCGACAGTATCAAGGAATACCTGTTGAATCCACCGATCCTGTCACCTCCATTGGAAGGAAGACCACTGATCATCTATTTAAAAGTCTTGGAAGACTCAATGGGTTGTGTACTTGGCCAACAAGATGAAACCAAACGGAAAGAGTCTGCCATTTACTATTTAAGCAAGAAATTCACCGACTATGAGACTCGGTACACGATGCTTGAGAAAACTTACTGTGCTCTGGCTTGGGCAGCCAAACGTCTTCTCCAGTATATGATTCGTCACACTACTTGGTTAATCTCTGAAATGGATCCAATCAAGTATGTCTTTGAAAAGCCTGCTCTCACGGGAAGGATTGCTTGTTGGCAGATGTTGTTATCAGAATACGACATCAAATACCATGCTCAAAAAGCCGTTAAAGGAAGTATTTTAGCTGATCATTTGGCTCATCAACTGATTGACGATCAGGAATCAATCGGGTTTGACTTCCCAGACGAAGATGTCATGTATTTAAAAATGAAAGATTGTGATGAACCGCTACCCAGTGAAGGGCCAGAACCAGGTTCCCAATGGGGACTAATCTTTGACAGAGCTATCAATAATTATGGAAACAGAATTGGGACAATCATCATAACACCTCAGGGTACCCACATTCCTTTCACCGCCCGACTAACATTCAAGTGTACGAACAATGAGGCTGAATACGAAGCTTGTATCATGGGTCTAGAAGAAGCGATCGACTTACGGATTAAGAACTTGGATGTATATGGCGATTCACCCTGGTTATCAATCAGATCAAAGGAGATTGGAACACATACCAATCAGGGTTGATCCCTTACAAAGACTATGCGAGAAGGTTGTTACCATTCTTCAACAGAATCGAGTTTCATTACATCCCTCGTGAAGAGAATCACATGGCTGATGCATTCGCCACTCTCTCTTCCATGATTAGTGTAGATCAATGGAATGACGTACCTAAGATCGACATAATGCGCCTGGAATGGCCCGCTTACATCTTCATGATCGAAACAGTCATAGACGATAAACCTAGGTATCACGATATCAAGTGCTTCCTTCAGAAACAAGAGTACCCACCTGGGGCATCCAGAAAAGACAGAAAGACCCTCGGAAGATTGGCAGGTAGTTTCTTCCTGAGCGGTGATACACTCTATAAGAGAAACTTTGACATGGTCTTGCTCTGATGCGTAGACAGACCAAAAGCAAACATGCTGATAAAAGAAATTCACGAAGGATCTTTTGGCACTCATGCCAACGGACACACAATGGCGAGAAAAATTCTGAGAGCAGGGTACTATTGGATGACAATGGAATCCGATAGCTACAAGTACATGAGGAAGTGTCACAAGTGTCAGATATACTCAGACAAAATCCATGTACCGCCTACTCATCTCAAAGTTCTTTCTTCCCCGTGGCCTTTTTCCATATGGGGAATCGACATGATTGGCATAATCGAACCCAAGGCTTCAAACGGACATCGTTTCATCCTGGTAGCCATTGATTATTTCACCAAGTGGGTCGAAGCAGCGTCATACGCCAATGTAACCCGACAAGTGGTGGTCCGATTTATAAAAAATAATCTCATCTTCCGTTATGGTGTTCCGAGCCAGATCATTACTGATAATGGATCCAACTTGAACAATAGAATGATGAAAGAGTTATTCGCTGAGTTCAAGATCGAACACCATAACTCATCTCTCTACCGACCCAAGATGAACGGAACGGTAGGAGCGGCTAACAAGAACATCAAGAAGATCGTTCAAAAGATGGTTGTAACCTACAAAGACTGGCACGAGATGCTACCCTTTGCTCTTCACGGTTATCGCACATCTATCCGCACTTCAACAGGGGCAACCCCTTTCTCTCTAGTATATGGCATGGAAGCAGTGCTCCCCATAGAAGTAGAAATCCCATCGATCCGGGTATTGATGGAAGCTAAGCTAACAGAGGCTGAATGATGTCAAAATCGACATGATGAATTAAACCTGATCAAAAAAAACCGAATCACGGTACTATGCCACGGTCAGTTATATCAGCAAAGAATGAAGAAAGTGTTTGACAAAAATGTCCGACCCCGTGTCTTCAAGAAAGGAGACCTCGTGCGCAAGAAGATACAATCTTTTCTCACTGACTCTCAGGGCAAATGGACTCTGAATTATGACGGCCCCTATGTGGTCAAGAAAGCTTTCTCAGGCGGCGCCTTGTGATTTGCAACCATGGACGAAGAAGAGTTTGCCTACCCCACAAATGTTGATGTAGTCAAGAAATACCTCGCCTAAATAAAATTAAAATAAAAAAAACGTCTCGGTGGATTGAAAACCCGGAAGGGCGGTCCAGGAAAAAATTAGAGACATAATAAAAAAATCATCCCAGTGGATTGGAAATCTCAAAGTACAATCCAGGCAAAAATTAGGGATTCATGGCAAGTAACTACGTCCAATAAAGGGGCAAATCCTCAGCAGCAGTAAAGCCATCCATCAGAAAACTCCAGTCAAGATCATCTTTGACGGAAGCTCGGGATGCCCAGAATTCAAATTTGGTAGAAGGATAACGGTCGTTATGTTTCAATGTAGCCCTTTTCCCTTAAATTACCATTTTCTAAACTTTGTAAATACTCTATGGTATCACGCGTTTGGCTGATTTCCATCCTATCAATAAAATTTGAGCCATTGTGCTTTTGTTTGCAATTCTTATTTGTTTTAGCTTTACAGAACGACATTTTAACATGATTAACGAATGTTGAAATAAAACAAAAAAATGAATTTACTTGTCAAATTTTTTTGCTTTTAAAATAAAGATGGTAATTTCTTTTGACTGTTGAACATCGGAAGAACATCGATCACTTCTCCAGAAGTCGTCGAACCTCAAAATGCAGAATCAAAGTACTCCTTCTAAACCAGTACACCTGAATAAAGGATCAACTGTGTCAAATACGAATACTCCATCTGACATCCCCGGCAGAGTTCTTACCTCCTAAGCCCGACCAACGCTGTCCCCCACAGGAACTACTTTTCCTAAGCAAGGCAGAATTGCTATTTTGGACCAAATGATACTTTTATCCCCTGCAGTGGCCGAGTATCCAGTCGTGTTCATCTACTAGTCTGTATGTCGTGTCAGTTTTGTTAGCATAAACATACATACATCTTGCATTATTGATTTACAGTCATATTCATATTGCATCACTATCACTCTAGTCGGTCTTATCCCCTAGTGATAAAAGTCATCTTGTCAATCGAGTTGTCACTCCTTTCCTCGTCAGGAAATGTCGCGTCTGAACAATCTCTCCCCCAGTTTATTTCTGGATTGGAGTCGAGCCTCGACCACTTTGATAACTTGAACCTCTGAAAAACAAGAAGACCGTCGACAAACATCATTCTTCGCCATTGAAGATGATATCTTCGCTTTCCCCGGATTAAGGAAAATCCCCAGAGAAAGCCTCGCAACCGGAGATTCGGCAACACATCAGTTTCTCTCTGAAAATTTACTATCAAAAAAGGTCATCAGAACCTCAAAATTGGGATACATCATATGGCATTTCTCCGAGAAGATCTCGAAGAAAAGTATGATGTAATATCCCCAAGCAGGAAGCAGTTTCTCAAGAGACTCATTTTCCCCAGTAGAGTCAACAAATGGCATCTCCAAAAGAGAAGATTGTGCACCTCTACAGCTCAGACAAATGGGTTCCCCAGCAAGTCTGACATCAAAACTTTTTCCCATCAAATGGCATCTCCCTTGTAGAAAACTCGGCAAGAAGTTTAGTGAAAACTGCTACACATAGCATCCCTTGTCAAGAAAGTTTATTAACAAAAGAAACTTAGACCAGTTCCTTGGTAGGAAACCAGGATTGAGGGGAAGTTTACATCAGAAACTGAGACCCGTTCCTTGGTAGGAAACCAGGATCGAGGGGAAGTTTATATCAGAAACTTAGACCAGTTCCTTGGTAGGAAACCAGGATCGAGGGGAAGTTTACATTAGAAACTTAGACCAGTTCCTTGGTAGAAAACCCGGATCGAGGGGAAGTTCATTCCAAAAACTGAAACCAGTTCCTTGGTAGGAAACCAGTATCGAGGGGAAGTTCATTTCAGAAACTGAGACCAGTTCCCTTGTAGGAAACCAGGATCGAGGGGAAGTTTTACCTTTTTTAAGCATCATTGCTTAGCAAAAGTAGATGGATGAGCAAGCAGCCATTCATAACCACCAAAAAAATTTCGGGTATTCCGATATTTAATCCTCTTGCACCCCGAATGCCTGAATACCTTCGCCATTCACACCTTCAGGTCCAAGAAGATTAAATAGAGGCATCTGTCATACCCCAACTTTTGACCACTAAGATTTCCCATCATTGTGAAAATCATCACCATAATATGGATGTACCATTATGCCTCATTAGTCTCCCCAAAGATGGGTGAGCATTCACCACAATCATGAATTAGGGTTTCAAGCCCTCTCAAAGCCTTAGACAAAGGATCAATCAAGAAATGACATGATCTTCAACTTGTCTAACCTCTCAAACACCCATAGAGGATCAAGAGGACTCCCACATCAAAAATCAAGTACAAGGTTGCAACATTCCAAGTGGATCAAGCCTCAAGATCGCCAGTGTCACCAAATTAGGGTTTTGGTCGACTAAGGCCTCTAGGTGGAAATTTTCCTCTAGGCATGAGCCAATGCTTCAAAGCATAACCTAAGATACTCCATAGGACCTCATGGACCCAATCATCAAGTCAATTTAACCTCAGGGGAGGCATTTATCAAAAATCAGGAATTAGGGTTTCTTGACCTAATTCACCCCTAAGATGAATTTTGGGACAAAACATGAGCCAAGACCTTAAGACATGATTTGAGGGTCTCTAACACACTATGTTGATCCATTTGCAATAATGTATTGATCTCAGAAGCTTGATCTATAAGTTACAATTTCATCTGGACCACAATTAGGGTTTTGAAGAAAAAGTCAAATGTGCCTTTGACTTTTGACCAAGGCATGCTCCCAAACCTTGGGACATGATTCAATACACCCTACAACACCTATGGAATCCATCTATTAAGTTTGATTTAAGTCAAGGACTTGATTTCATAGAGGATCGCACAGTTTAAAATTCATCTGCTGAAAAAGTCAACTGTACAAAAAGTCAAAAATTGACTTTTTGATTTTTTTGGTCAACCAAGGTTCCCTAACCCTAATACAATTTTAATTTGTGATTTGAATCAACATTCATCAAGAAAAATCAAGAATAGTGAGTTAACTTGTAAAAGGGGTAACCATAAAAAACTTAGAATATTTCTAAGTTATGGAACAAAGTGGTTAGGGTACCAACTTTCAAGGAACATAACTTGAGATCCAAGCAACCATTTTGGATGATCCAAAGATGGATTCGTAGCTCTCATGGCATACTTTAAAAGTGACAACTACATTTCATTCCAATTCCTCATGGATTTTTAGTTGTGGAGTGATCAAAATGCCTGAAAACATGAAACGTCACTTTTTCCAACACAGTGAAATTTTCACTAAGTCAGAATCTGTCTTGCTTTTTTTCAAAATGTAGGGGCATTTTTCACTTGGATCCAAAAAGTGTCAAGACAAACTATGATCATACATGTGTTGTATCATATGAGAGCTTTCCAAAATGGTCAAGAACTCCATCAAACTCCACCTGAGTTAAGAGTTGTGACAGCTGCAACATGTCTTGCTGCAAACTGTCTTGGCAAGGCAGATTTGTGCACAAGCGCTCGATTTGTCCAAATTGTGCAATAACAAGCATGCTTATCCATCTGCACACCTCAAGGGGGAACAACCAAGGGACAATAACTGATTCATCAGCCTCCAAAGTCCCAAAATCTACAAGTAGCATGCCAAACCTAAAAAGGCTAAAGATGCTTCAAGACTCCAATTTTGTTTTGGAGCATTCAATGGATGCTTAGAGGTGGCATGTATCAGAGCAAGAATGCACACTTCAGTTAAGCCTTATCCTTGAATCAAAGAACCATAGGCCTGTGCTCTAACCTCAAGTCAATGGCTAGAGGAGACTTGAGATTCCATTTGATCACAATTGGCCACAGACCTGTACCAGTTACCATTCACTATTCCTTGCAAAACAAACTTGCTCTACTATAAATAGAGCTCAATTGTGATCATTTTAAGTACACCAAAGCACCCAAACTGATGCTTTCCTCAAAATCACCTCTTCACTCCATTTCTTGCCTTCTAAACCAAGTCACTATCGGGTTTTGAAATTGAGAGTGATTCAAACCAAACCAATCATTCTAACACTTCATAAACATCATATAGAAGTGATCCAAACACTCACATAACATCTGGAACATCAATTTCACAAAATCACCATCCAACTGCTCAAGTTCTTGAAAGAGTTGCAGTTGGGGTACCATCTCAAGTTCCAGCTTGTTTCAAACCATTCCAAGCATTCAGACACGTCACTTGGCACCTAGGGAAGTTGTTCAGATCATTGGAACCAGTTTGTAACACCTCTAACTCAAAACACGATCACCAGCTGCAAGAGGTAAGCTTAGACTTGGTCATCTCATGATTCATGCATATTTCCTCGCACAATAATTTTGCCATATGTTCATAATCATGTATAGAGTGCTTACCCTCAATCAATTGCTTTGTATGAATCGTGTATGGAATTTTTTAACCTTCATGCAGAATTTAGGGTTCTTGAGGGTTCTCTTTGATTTCTTATTCCATGCCTAAAATAAATGAAATTAAAGACCATAGACATGATCGTGAGTTGAAAACGAGCAGATTGATATGTGGTTTGTGTGATTTCATCAAGTATTCAGTGAGTTTGATGTGAAAACGCAAATCTGGGCAAAACAGAGCACGCGGGCAAAACCAAGATGTTCTTGGCGCCCTTTTTCAAACTTTCAAATATTTGAATTTTTGTGATTTTATTTAATTGATTCAAAAATTAATTTCTCTCTAAACTTTAATGATTTTGAGTTGGTTCTTTTTTTAATAATTCACAAAAATGTTAAAATATTTTATTTTACAAAAAATTACCAAAAATATTACATATTTCATATACTTGATATTTTTGCAAAGAATTAATTTTTATTTGTTTTTTTGACATTTAAAATATTTTTTCCTTCTTGATTTTCCAAACTTGAATGATTTTCAATCATTTTGTGGATAGAAACATGACTTTTGAAACATTGATCCAAGATCACAACTCATTTCTCACATGTTTTCAATGATTTTTATTAATTTTTAATCAAAATTAATTCCATGTTAAACAAAATTAGGGTTTTGATTGATTTCACCCTAACAAATCTTTCTTAAACACTTATGGGCCTCTAAAAGAGTGTAAAACTCATTCCTTGTAAATAAAAAGCCTTTTTGGGCCTCAGATATTGTATAAGTCCCTCGGCAATTTTCCAAAACGACGGTGCGATCACTATCCACCACTTGGGCCTATCCTTGGATTGTAAGCCCCATCTTTTGTATATAAACACTTTTTGGGCCTCTAATAGAGTGTAAGACCCAACCTCTTTGTAAATAAAGCATTTTTGGGCCTCAGTACATTGTATAAGTCCCGATACCGTCAGAAATTTCGACGCAATCGTCGTTTTCAAACTATTTTCAACTGGGCTTCTCCTTGAGCTATAAGACCCATTTCTTTTCTTTAAAGAAACACTTTTGTGCCTCTAATAGAGTGTAAGACCCAACCCTTTTTTTAAACCAAACTTGTTTTAGGCCTCAGACATTGTATAAATCCCTCTGTACATTTTCAAAAGTTCGACGCGATCGTCGTCTTTTTAAACAATAAACCTTGGGCCTCTCTTTGAGTTGTAAGCCCCACCACTTGTACAAAAAACAAATCTTTAGGCCTCTACTAGAGTGTAAGACCCAAACCCTTTTTAACCAAAACCATTGGGCCTCAGACGTTGTATAAGTCCCAGTACAATCTTTTCAAAACAATTTCCCTTTTGATTTAGATTCAAGTATACGGTTGTTATCAAAACTTTCTTTAATTTCTTTGAACAACTAACAATACAGCATGGAAGCTTGCTCACCTGTAAGTTTTTACCCGCTTTCATTTACCTTCTTTAATATATATAACTGTATTGTGGGAAGCGGTGCATGGTTAGTCTTTTTTCATCCTTATACATACATGTCAAATATATATAACTGTATTGTGGAAAGCTGCGCATGGTTAGTCTTCTTTCATCCTTTTACATACATGTCAAATATATATATAAATGTATTGTGGGAAGCTGCGCACGGTTAGTCTTCTTTCATACCCTTTTACATACTTATCATATATCAACTGTATATATACTAGTATAGTTATTTAGAGTTTTCCCCGGTAACTAGGTCTAGAACTAGGTAAATTATGCGGTGTTTTCGCAAGTATACGAGTCGCTTCAGAGTAATATAAAAGATTATCGATCCCACAGAGACCAAACGTCAATCTATCGGTTTCTATTGTTACGATGTTTATCTAAGGCAAATCAATCGGAAGTTCGTGAGTGCACAGTAAAAGCTAAGTAAAGTACGAAGATATAAAATTCAATCTAAAACAACAGGCCTGAATGTAATTCACACAGTCAGATAGTATTCCAAATGCTTGTAAATAGAACCACTTATGGGGTAATGTTTTCTACTTATGAAAAGAACTAATTTAACGGGAACTGTCGCTTTCGCGTATTCATAACCGAGTTTATCCCTTAATCGAACCCTCTTATTGTCACTTATAAAAAAGCGCGCATTGAGTTAAAGTAATAAACCTATTTTTAAGAAATATAGTTTCTTGACTCAGTTGAAAAGTATTTTGACTTAGAACTTTTAACAAAAAGAGGTTCATGCGAACCGGACTTTAAACCCATAAACGCGTCTTAAAATAGTTTTAAAATCGTTTTTCTAAAGTATTAAAAACTCCTACTTAACTAGACAAAGCGCTTTCGCTTCCTTTGAACAGTTAAGACTAACCAAGTTTAACCAAAGGTTGGACGGCTTTCAATCTTACCCAACAGAAATAAAGTGCAGAAAACTTGTGTTAAAAATCAGAATAACCCCTAAGCATTTCTACTGACACCTTGTATGGAATACTACTTTAACTATGATCCTTACATTCTAACCTTAAAAATTTAGCCGGACATAGAAATGTAAATAGACATGTTGAAATAGATCATGTTAAAGTAGATTCTTTTTAAGTAAATAGTTCGGGAAAGTAAATAGTGCGGGAAAGTAAATAGTGCGAGAAAGTAAATAGTGCGAGAAAGTAAATGGTGCGAGAAAGTAAATAGTGCGAGAAAATAAATGGTGCGGGAAAGTAAATAGTGCGAGAGAATAAATGGTGCGAGAAAGTAAATAGAAACCTGCTCCAAATCGGAGGCTTTAAATCTAGTACACTGGAAATAAATGATTGGAAATGAAAATGGCGGCAGGATTAACTTCTACCAGAGTGCTCCAAACTTGATTACAGACTCTATCAAACAGTGTGATAACTCCCTGATGTGAGAAGTTTATCACTTTACAATACTGAAAATATATGGCTTGAGTTCTGAAACTAAGCTTGGATGAAGAAAAATGATCAAGGACTCATCTATTTATAGCCTAGGAAAAACTATGGAAAGACCAAAGTGCCCCCTAACTTCTTTTGGGAGGGAAACCATACGACAAAGGTGGCGCCCGCCATGTGAACCAAGGGAGAAAGAAGTGGAGATCGTGGCAGTTGACCGCAGTTGACTCCTATCCAAGTTATGGCCTACCCTATGGCGCCCGCCATGGTGGATGCCATGTGTAAAATTTCCTCAAAAACTAATTTTCTTGCTCGTTTTTCTTCATTTCTTCACGAGGAGCTCTGGGAATACAAAGAACCTGAAAACAAAACAAAACACAAGCATAACACAAGAAAATAGCAGTAAAATCCTAAGAAACATGTGCAATCCGAGTCAAATACGTAATGTGATTCAGTGTTATCAAATTCTCCCACACTTAGACCTTTGTTTGTCCTCAAGCAAAACACTTTATAGCTCATGACAGAAAAAGGTGGTATCAACGAAGGATTTGGGCTAAAAGGGCTTCTAGGTTCAAACTAGGATGAAGTGATAGGTACTAACTAAGTGAATCAAGGATATCGTAATGACACTTTTCCACAGACACGGACATAAACTTCGTTCCTATACAAACCAATCCATACTACCCCACTGTGCCTAGGCCTACCTTTTGCATCTCTTTTGGGTCCTCTTCATTCCAGTGCAATCACATTAAGCCCGTTATCCGTACATACTCATAGTAAAGTGACCGGTTAGTGATTCTGATCTCAAGCATGGGGCTCTGGTACACAAACTGGTGTAACCCCTTTTATTGACCCAAATGTAGTTGTGGGGGATCAGATTGTAACTCGCCCTACCAAGTCCAGCACCAGATACCTCTGAACCAACCAACAATGGGCAAATTTTATTCTCTTTTTTTTTATATATATATTTTTACAAATTTTTGGGTTAAATGACCTTGTGAGGGTTACCTATACCCGAGTTGCATTTTTATGAAGCGCAACATACAGATCATTCACTTATATTCATCGGTCCTTTACGTAGAGCATGCTTAGGCCGGAGCTGACTGCTAGGATAAACTACTAAGGACCTACTCTAAAAAGATAATTAAGGCCATGGTATATAGGGTATCGGGGTTGATTCCTATAATCATGAAGCCTATGGTGTTAAAACGATACCGATATTTCAAAAAAGTTTTCCCAAGTTATCCGCATCCTAACTCAAACCTGTCTCAAAGCCCAAATTTTCAGAACAATACACTTTCTTTTGTCAAAAAAAAATTTTTTGGTAAGGCTAAGGAAATGGGGAAATAGGGATACACTACACAGATGACTTGTCAAGCACATGCATATTCTAAACAAACTAAAAACAAGATAAATAAACTAGAAAGCAATAATAAAAAAAGTAAAAGGAAAGAAAATGCAAGTAAAACAGATAAAGTCTCCTCCCACACTTAAATCGAACATTGTCCCCAATGTTTCGAAATAAGATAGGGAAAGAGTAACCTGGAAGTCCTATGGCATGCTACTGGTACTGTCGTGTGAGTCAGATCGGACACCTGGACCTGTAAGGTAAGGTCAGTAACCTCCTATTGAAGTCTGGCAGTCTCCATACAAAGCTCAGCTAGCTGTGTGTACACGTCAGGTCTCTGCAAGGAAAGATTATTCGACAACACTGTAATCCTGGGAGAAGATGGTGTAGGGTGATACTATGGTAATGGTGGAGTGCAGAGACTCATCAACTGTCTCTCCATAACCCTCTAAAGCATAACTCCAATTAGCAGGGTCGTGGACACTAGTCATCATAGGATCAGGTAAAGTGAAGTAATGGATGGTCACACCGTCGATCAAGAGCCTGAACTGGTTAGGGTGAAAGGAAGCTCTCCTCATCAACCCTCGGTCTAAGCAGAAATCGATATCCATCGTGGTATACCCGCAGTAGGGAGTCAGGTGAAGCAGCTTACTAGTAAGACCCAAAGCGGTAGCAATCTCAGTAAGTGTTCCTCCCACATGGATGATTCCTTCAGAAGATCTGGCTGTGAGTGTGAGGTTATCAAGCAGAAAGTTCCCACAGGCCACGGGACGTGACTGGTTGGCACAGGAAAGGAAGAAGATCTCCTCCTCACTAACATGGATATCAGCATCAGCCTTTCCAAGGAAGGTGTGGGCAAGGATCATCTGGAAATACCTGAGAGCTGGGTTATGGATAATGTGAGATAGCTGGGTGGACGGATCAGGGCTTCCTCCACCTGTAATATCGCTCCAGAACTTGTCGATATCTCGACTCATAAAGTATCCCATAGGTAAATCAAGAATGGCATCAGGGGAAGTCTGGAAACCTAGCAAATCACCAAACCCCTTATGGGTAAAAGAGTACTCTGTCCCAAACAGCCTGAAAATGACGCTGCCGTCCTGACCATCATATGGCTCATGGCTAAATGAACTGGGGAACTCCAGGGTGAGGTTTCTGTAGGTCAAATGCATGTCATCAGCATACTCATCCCACTGGAGTTGGCTACATAGAAACCTTACACTAGGCTCGATGCCTAAGGCATCCATGCAAGCCTGGTCAGGGTAAAGGGTAGGTGCCATGGGGCGCTGATAAAGGACTAAATAGCGTTGTCTCTGTGCGTCATCTCTGAAAGCGACGTGCATGTCGTCGAGGGTCTACATCCTGAAAAGAAGGGTTAGAGAATGGGACTTGAAAACATAAACATTATAAAAGGTCAGTCTATACAAACAAACTAATAAAAACAAAATGTAAGACATGGAAAGTAATAAACATAAAAGAAAAAATAAAGAAAATCGTGGGTTGCCTCCCATGCAGCGCTTGTTTAACGTTGTTAGCTTGACGAGTAGAACTCATGTAGCTGAAGTAGGTAGTGGTGGATCGATCAGAGTGTGGCTGGAGTAGTCAATGGAAATGTCACCTCCTTCGTAGTGTTTTAACCTCTGCCCATTTACAATGAATGGACTACAAGAATGGTTCTTGATCTCAACTGCTCCGGATTTTAGGACTTTAGAAACTTCGAAAGGACCTGTCCATCTTGAACGAAGCTTGCAGGAAAAAGTCGTAAACTGGAATTAAAGAGGAGAACAGGATCTCCTATATTGAAATCTTTCTTTATAATTCTTTTATCATGCCATATTTTGGTTCTTTCTTTATATATTATGGCATTTTCATAGGCAGACTGGCGGAGTTCTTCTAGTTAATGAATGTCAAGGATGCGCTTTTCACCAGCAGTCAAATAATCTAAGTTTAAGGTTTTAATGGCCCAATAGGCCTTGTGTTCTAACTCAAAGAGTAGGTGACAGGACTTTCCATAGACCAATTGGTAAGGAGTTGTTCCAATAGGGGTTTTAAAGGCAATTCTGTAGGCCCATAGTGCTTCTTGTAGCTTCTGAGACAAATATTTTCTAGTTATTGAAACAGTTTTCTCTAAGATTTGTTTAATCTCCCTATTAGATACCTCTACTTGGCCGCTAGTCTGTGGATGGTAAGGTGTTGCTACTCTATGCTTAACTCCATATTTGCTTAAAAGTTTATCAAAAATCCTAGATATGAAGTGCGATCCACCATTGCTTATAACAAGATGGGGTACTCCGAATCTAGGGAATATATAATTCCTAAACAGCTTAATCACTACTCGTGTGTCGTTTGCGGGTAAGGCTATGGCTTCAATCCATTTAGACACGTAGTCAACAGCTACTAAGATATATTTATTTCCTAATTAGGCTGGAAATGGTCCCATAAAATTGATACCCCAAACATCAAAAAGTTCTACTTCCTGAATGTTCCTTAAAGGCATTTCGTCACGTCTGGAGATGTTCCCAGTGCGCTGGCACCAGTCACATTTGACTATATAATCATGAACATCAAGCCACATTGTGGGCCAGAAGAGGCCAGCTTGAAGAATTTTAGCGTGTGTCTTGGAGGTGCTAGCATGTCCTCCATAGGGTGCAGAGTGACAGTGTTCTATGATATTTCTTACCTCTTCTTCTGGAACGCAACGACGAAAAATACCGTCTGTACCTCTTTTGAAAAGAAGTGGCTCGTCCCAATAAAATTGTCTTACATCATTAAAGAATTTCTTTTTCTGTTGATAGTTAAGGTCAGGAGGTATGATATCAGCGGCTAGGTAATTAACAAAATCGGCGTACCAAGGTACGCCACTTACCGCCAAAGATTTTTCAGGGTTCTTATAAGGATCTAGGTTATTTTCTTCAATGGCTTCTATCTTAGCTATTAACCTGTCATAGGCAAAACCATCATTTATAGGCACTAAATCTGGTTTCAGGTACTCAAGTCTAGAAAGGTGATCAGCAACTACATTTTATGTGTCTTTCTTGTCTCGAATATCTAGATCAAACTCCTGCAATAAAAGGATCCATCGAAGTAACCTAGGTTTGGCATCTTTCTTGCTTAATAGGTAACGAATAGCAGCGTGGTCTGTGTAAACTATAATTTTAGCTCCTACCAGATAAGATCAAAATTTGTCCATAGCAAAAACCACGACAAGAAGTTCTTTTTCAGTGGTTGCGTAGTTAAGCTGAGCAGCATCTAGGGTTCTACTAGCATAATAAATTACATGTAATTTCTTATCCTTTCTTTGACCTAGAACAGCTCCTACAGCGTAATCGCTAGCATCGCACATGATTTCGAAAGGTTCGGCCCAATCTGGGGGTTGCATAATGGGTGCTGAAATTAGCGCTTGTTTCAAAAGGTTAAATGCTCCAATGCATTTTTTATCAAAATTAAATTCGACATCTTTCATCAGGAGGCCAGTTAAAGGTTTGGTTATTTTAGAGAAATCCTTGATAAAACGCCGGTAGAAACCAGCATGTCCAAGAAAACTTCGGACTTCTCTAATGGTCTTCGGGGGTTTTAGGTTTTCTATTACCTCTATCTTGGCTCTATCTACTTCAATACCCCTTTCATAGACTATGTGTCCTAAAACTATACCTTCGGTAACCATAAAGTGATATTTCTCCCAGTTTAACACCTGGTTTACATCCACACATCTTTTCAGGATTTTCTCAAGGTTAACGAGACAGTTTTTGAAATCAAATCCGCATACCGAGAAATCATCCATGAATACTTCCATAATTCCATCAAGGTAATCAGCGAAGATTGACATCATGCAACGCTGGAAGGTAGCTGGAGCATTACAGAGGTCGAAAGGCATTCGTCTATAGGCAAAGGTTCCATAAGGGCATGTGAAGGTTATTTTTTCTTGATCTTCTGGGTGAATAGGAATTTGGAAGAATCCCGAATATCCATCAAGATAACAAAAATAGGAGTGTCTGGCTAAACGTTCCAGCATTTGGTCTATAAATGGTAAAGGGAAATGATCATTCCTAGTTGCTTTGTTTAATTTTCTGTAATCTATGCACATGCGCCATCCTCCTTCTATCCGTTTTGCTACATGTTCGCCTTTCTCGTTTTGCACGACTGTGATGCCTCCCTTTTTAGGTACTACATGCACAGGGCTCACCCACTTACTATCTGAGATTTGATAAATTATACCTGCTTCCAGTAACTTAAGAACTTCCTTCTTAACAACATCACTCATTATAGGGTTTATCCTTCTCTGATGTTCTCTGGAGGGCTTCGAATCTTCCTCAAGTAAAATCCGGTGCATACACACGGATGGACTTATACCTTTCAGATTAGAGATATTATATCCTAAGGCTGAGGGATATTTCCGCAAAACATATAAGAGCTGGTCTGTTTCTTCTTGGTTTAAGGTAGCACTGACTATAACTGGACAGCTCATTTCCCCGTCCAAAAACTCATATCTTAGATTCTAGGGTAGTTCTTTAAGTTCTAAAGTTGGTTTCTTGGGGCATGGTATTGGATTGGGGATAAGGGATAAACATTCGTGAAGGTTATCATCAATGTAGGGTTCCATAAATCCATCATATTCCCTTATGAGGGTTGAAGGTAGTTTGATTGTTTCTATGGGTTCTTCTTGATCTAGTTCCCTAATGTATTCATCAATGATGTCTATGGCATAACATGCGTCTCCTAATACTGGTGCCGTGAGAAATTGCGACAAAATGAATTCTATCTTTTCATCACCTACCTCAAAAGTCAACTTTCCTCTCTTGACATCTATTATGGCTCCTGCGGTTGATAAGAATGGCCTACCTAGGAGGATTGGGATGTCATCATCTTCTTTAATGTCCATGACAACGAAATCAGTAGGGATGAACAATTGACCGATCCTAACTGGGACGTCTTCTAATATGCCTACTGGATATTTGACGGATCTATCGGCTAATTAAAGAGACATCTTAGTAGGTTGCAGTTCTCCTAGTTTTAACCTTTCACAAACTGATAAAGGCATTAAGCTCACACTAGCTCCTAAGTCCAGGAAAGCTTTATCGATGACATGACTCCCGAAAATACAAGGTATGGAGAAATTTCCATGATCATTCTCCTTTTTGGCAAGTTTATTCTCGGAAATGGAATTGCATTCCAAAAGTTTTGGATCGTCAAATCTACATTTATTGGTATGGATGTCTTTGAGGAACTTTGCATAAGATGGCATCTGGGTGATGGCTTCTGTGAAAGGGATCTCCACATGAAGTTTCTCTATGACTTTAATGAATTTCTGGTATTGGTTATTGATCTTGGTTTGTTTAATTCTTTGTGGATAAGGTATTGGAGGTTTGTATGGCGAGGGTGGTTCATTAGTTTTATCTATAGTTTCTCCTTTATCTGGGTTTTTCTGTTCTTCAGATTCCACTGATTCCTCTACTTCGTCCGTAGGTACAACGCTTTTCTTAGAATTTTGGGTCTGCCCAATGCCGGGTTAAACGGTTCATCATAAGCGGCCCCACTTCGTAAGGTAATTGCATTGGCTTGTCCTCGGGGGTTTTGTTGAGGTTGTCTAGGAAATTGTCCTCCAGGTGTGGTTTCGGGAGCTTGTTTGAGAGCTACCTGAGAGATCTGGGTTTCAAGCATCTTATTGTGGGTGACTATTTGGTCTACCTTGGTTCCTAACTGGGTAATCATTTCGTTTACATGAATCTTTTGGTTTAGGAATTCTTTGTTTTGCTGGGTCTGAGCCGAAATGAAATTTTCCAAGATTTTCTCAAGGTTCGGCTTGGGCGGCACAGCTTGCATAGGTTGGTTTTGTCTCTGGGCTTGAGAACCGGGTGGTCTCGGAGGTGCAGGGTTTTGGATAGGGTTATTGTTTTTGTAGGAAAAGTTTGGGTGATTCCTCCATCCAGGGTTATAAGTGTTTGAAAATGGGTTCCCTTGGGCATAGTTGACCTGGTCTGATTTAGTTTTATTCAACAAATTGCATTCCGCTGATTGGTGTCCTTTGGTTCCACATAATTCGCATTCCGATGAGACTGTTACTGCAGTAGCTGGGTTTGTGTACATATGTTCGACCTTAAGGGCCAAAGCATCTATTCTGGCTTGCATCATGTCTATAGAACTTATCTCATGTATTCCTCCTTGGGCTTCTTTCTTCTCCACTGTTGCTCATTCTGTTCCCCATTGACAATGGTTTTGAGCCATATCTTCGATGAGAGCGCAAGCTTCAGGGTAAGGTTTATTCATCAGAGTGCCACCAGCGGCAGCGTCAATGGTCATCTTAGTGTTATAATGAAGTCCATTATAGAAGGTATGAATGATTCGCCATGATTCCAGGCCATGATGTGGACATATTCTCAATAGGTCTTTATATCTCTCCCAAGCTTCAAAGAGTGATTCATCTTGGTTTTGAGTGAATCTGGTTATTTGATTTCGTAAAATAGCAGTTTTACTTGGGGGGAAATATCTAGCAAGGAATACTCTCCTAAGGTCTTCCCAAGTTGTTATAGAATTGGCTGGAAAGGAATCTAACCATGTAAGGGCTTTGTCTCTGAGGGAGAAAGGAAATAGTCTTAGACGAATCGCCTCAGGAGTAGCACCATTGGTTTTAAAAGTGTCAGCTAATTGGATGAAGACTTTTAGATGTTGATTTGGGTTCTCAAAAGGGAGACCCGTAAATTGGTTTTGCTGTACTAATTGTAATAGGGAGGGAGTTCAAAATTGTTAGCAGGAATATTAGGGTTTACTATACTAGAACTGGGTTCGTCATCGGATGGTTGAGCGAAATCCTTAAGGGGTCTTTGGTTACGGTCTTCGGCCATAGTTTCCTTAATTCTACGAAGTGAGAGATGTGCGCGAGCGTAACGTTCAGGTTTCGCTAAAGGATCTATAAGACTACCGGTGCTGCGAGTTCTTCGCATTGACCAGTAGGTAAAGCCTTAGTCTAGACGGTGTAACAACAGGGTGCGAAATTTGACGTAATTGGTCCCCGGCAACGGCGCAAAAAACTTGATGCGGTGTTTTTGCAAGTATACGAATCGCGTCAGAGTAATATAAAAGATTATTGATCCCACAGAGACCAAACGTCAATCTATCGTTTTCTATTGTTACGATGTTTATCTAAGGCAAATCAATGGGGAGTTCGTGAGTGCACAGTAAAAGCGAAGTAAAGTACGAAGATATAAAATTCAATCTAAAACAACAGGCCTGAATGTAATTCACACAGTCAGATAGTATTCCAAATGCTTGTAAATAGAACCACTTATGGGGTAATGTTTTCTACTTATGAAAAGAACTAATTTAACGGGAACTGTCACTTTCGCGTATTCAGAACCGAGTTTATCCCTTAATCGAACCCTCTTATTGTCACTTATAAAAAGGCGCGCATTGCGTTAAAGTAATAAACCTATTTTTAAGAAATATAGTTTCTTGACTCAGTTGAAAAGTATTTTGACTTGGAACTTTTAACAAAAAGAGGTTCATGCGAACCGGACTTTAAACCCATAAACGCGTCTGAAAATAGTTTTAAAATCATTTTTCTAAAGTATTAAAAACTCATACTTAACTAGACAAAGCGCTTTCGCTTCCTTTGAACAGTTAAGACTAACCAAGTTTAACCAAAGGTTGGACGGCTTTCGATCTTACCCAACAGAAGTAAAGTGCATAAAACTTGTGTTAAAAATCAGAATAAGCCCTAAGCATTTCTATTGACACCTTGTATGGAATACTACTTTAACTATGATCCTTACATTCTAACCTTAAAAATTTAGCCGGACATGGAAATGTAAATAGACATTTTGAAATAGATCATGTTAAAGTAGATTCTTTTTAAGTAAATAGTGCGGGAAAGTAAATAGTGCGAGAAAGTAAATAGTGCGAGAAAATAAATGGTGTGAGAAAGTAAATAGTGTGGGAAAGTAAATAGTGCGAGAGAATAAATGGTGCGACAAATTAAATAGAAACCTACTCCAAATTGGAGGCTTTAAATCTGGTACACTGGAAATAAATGACTGGAAATGAAAATGGCGGCAGGATTAACTTCTACCAGAGTGCTCCAAACTCAATTACAAACTCGATCAAACAGTGTGATAACTCCCCGATGTGAGAAGTTTATCACTTTACAATACTGAAAATATATGGCTTGAGTTCTGAAACTAAGCTTGGATGAAGAAAAAGGATCAAGGACTCATCTATTTATAGCCTAAGAAAAACTATGGAAAGACCAAAGTGCCCCCCAACTTCTTTTGGGAGGGAAACCATACGACAAAGGTGGCGCCCGCCACCCCCTCATGGCGCCCGCCATGTGAACCAAGGGAGAAAGAAGTGGAGATCATGGCAGTTGACAGCAGTTGACTCCTATCCAAGTCATGGCCTACCCTATGGCGCCCGCCATGGTGGATGCCATGTGTACAATTTCCTCAAAAACTGGTTTTCTTGCTCGTTTTTCTTCATTTCTTCACGAGGAGCTCTGGGAATACAAAGAACCTGAAAACAAAACAAAACACAAGCATAACACAAGAAAATAGCAATAAAATCCTAAGAAACATGTGTAATCCGAGTCAAATACGTAGTGTGATTCAGTGTTATCAATAAAGCCCGTTTGGTCAATTTTAAATACAAACAAAACTAGAGCCCCATAGGATTTCCAGATACAGTCTTCCCTTCTCTTGGGGTTAAACAATATGGAACAAAGAGAATGGCAGTATTCTCGGTGAACCTTTTCTCAGACTGTCACCCCTAGAAATTGTCAAAGGAATTCTACTCCCCGGAGTTGATCTATTCTCTGTGAATAGCATCTCCTGAGTGTCATACCCCAAATTTTAACCACTAAGATTTCCCATCATTGTGCAAATCATCATCACAATATGGAGAAACCATCCTAGCTTGTCAGTCTCCCCAAAGACGGGTGAGCATCCACTACAATCAAAATTAGGGTTTCAAGCCCTCTCTGAGTGCTTAGACAAAGGATCAATCAAGGAATGACATGATCTTCAACTTGTCTAACCTCTCAAACATCCACAATGGATCAAAAGGACTCCCACTTCAAGGATTAAGCACAAGGTTGCTCCCTTCTAGGTGGATCAAGTCTCAAGATCGACAGGGTCACCAAATTAGGGTTTTGGTCGACCAGGTCCTCCAAATGGAAATTTTTCATCTGGGCATGAGCCAATGTTCCAAAACATAGCCTAATATACTCCATGGAACCTCATGGACCCAAACATCAAGTCAATTTGACCTCAGGGAAGGCATACATCAAAAATCAGGAATTAGGGTTTCTTGACCTAATTCACCCCTAAGTTGACTTTTGGGACAAATCATGAACCAAGACCTCAAGAGAGAGTTTGAGGGTCTCTAATGAACTATATTAATCCATTTGGAACAATGGATTAATCCAAGAAGCTTGAGCAACAAGTCTCAATTTCATCTGCACCACAATTAGGGTTTTAAGGGAAAAGTCAACTGTAACTTTGACTTTTGACCAGGACATGCTCCCAAACCCTAGGACATGCCTCAATATACCCTATGACACCCATGGAACATGTCCATTAAGTTTGATTTAGGTCAAGGACATGATTTCCTGAAGAATTGCACAATTTGGAATTCATCTGATAAAAAGTCAATTATGCACAAAAGTCAACTTTGACTTTTTGAGATTTTTCACCAAAATGGATTTTTAACCCTAAAATGATGTTAATGTATGATTTAAATCATCAAGGTCATTTTTAACCCTAAAAGGTACCAACTTTGGAGGACCATAACTCCTAAACCACAAGGCCATTTTTTCTCATCCAAAGATGGATTTGTAGCTCTCATTACCCTCTACAAAAACTTCAACTAGACCTAAGGCCAATTCATTAAGGATTTTGAGTTATGGAGTGATCAAAATCAAGAAATCACACTTTGTTCCAACACTTAGTGAAAATTTCACTAAGTCAGATTTTGCTTCACTTTTTGCCAAATGTAGAGGGATTTTTCACTTGGATTCAAAAGAAATCAAAACCAAACTTGTTCAAACAGTTGTTGTATCATGTAAGGGCTTTCCAAAATGGCCAAGAACATTGCCAAATTCAACTTACACCATGAGATATGACATTGTCAAGTTGCCTTGCTGAAATCTGTCAAGGCAAGGCAGAATTTGCAACTTTGCTCGATTTGCCAAAATCAGCCAAATCCAATTGCTCCTATCCACTTGGACACCTCAGAGGATTGAATCTAAAAGGGACAATCACTGAGCCAAGTCTCCAAAGTCCATGGAACAAGAAATAGCATGTTGAACCTAGAATGGCCAAAATAGGGACAAGACTTCGAATTTGGATTAAAGCATTCAATGGAAGCATCAAGGTGGCATGGACTGAGCCATTCTCATCTGAAATCAGTCAAGACTTATCCAAGACCAAGGGAACCAAAGCTCTGTGCCCTAACCTCTAGTCAATGGCTAGAGGAGACTTGAAATTCCATTGGACAACATTGGCCAAACCTACTTAGCAGCTGCCATTCACTATTCCTTGCAAAACAAACTTACTCTACTATAAATAGAGTTCAATCGTGATCAGTTTGAGTACACCAAAGCCATCTAACAGATGCTTTCCTCAAAATCTCTTTCTCTTGGCAAAAATGCCTTTCTTAGCAAGGTAGCTATCGGGTTTTGAGTTTGAGAGCTTTTCCAATCAAACCAATCACTCACACACCTCACATACATCACATATGAGCTGATCAAACACTTAGATCACTTCTGAAACACCAATTTCACAAAATCACCAGCTGGTTACTCAAATTTTCAAACAAGTTGCAGCTGAGGTACCACAAAGTGATCCAGCCAATTTCAATCAAGTCCAAGCATTCAAACACAATCCATAGGGTGTAGGGAAGCTGTTCAGATCATCACCACTCATCTGTAACACCTCCAAATCAAAAATCACATTGCACTTGCTGTCACGACCTAGAGGTAAGCACATAATTGGTCATCTCTCAATCTATGCATATTTCCTCGCACAATAATTTGGCCATATGTTCATAATCATGCATGGAATGTTTTCCCTCAATTAATTGCATTGTTTGAATTGTGTATCAAAAATCCTAGCCTTCATGCAAAAATTAGGGTTCTTGAGGATTTTTCGTGATTTCTTGTTGTATGTTTAATTTAAATGAAATTAATGGACATAGACATGATCGTGAGGTTGAGACGAGCATAATGATATGTGGATTGCATGTTATAATCAAGTATTCAGTGAGATTGAGGAGAAAATGCAAATCAGCCAAACCCAGAACACGCGCGTGTTCTTGGTGTGTTCTTGGCGCCATTTTTGAATAATTTGAATATTTGAATTTTGTGATTTTGTTTAATTGATTCAAAAATTAATTTCTCTCTGAGTTTTAATGATTTTGAGTTGATTCTTTTTTTAATAATTCACAAAAATGTTAAAATATTTTATTTTCCTAAAAAATCCCAAAAATATTATTTATTTCATATAATTGATATTTTTGCAAAGAATTAATATTTTAATTGTTTTTGACATTTGAAATATTTTTTTCTACATTGATTTTGCAACTTTTAATGCTTTCTAATTATTTTGTAGGTCAATACTTAATTTTTGAAGCATTAATCCAAGATCACAATTTGTTTTTCATAGGTTAAACAATTTTGATCATTTTAATTGAATTTTTATTCAATTAAATACCTTTTTGAAAACAAATTAGGGTTTTTGGATTAATTCAACCCTCATAAATCATTTTCAAAACTTTATGGGCCTCTTGAGAGAGTGTAAGACCCAACCCACTTGTACAGAAAACCTTTTTGGGCCTCATTCGTTGTATAAGTCCCTCTGTACATTTTCAAATAAACGGCACGATCATTGCCTTTTGAAAAATAACCTTGGGCCTCTCCTTGAGCTATAAGACCCGTTCAAAAAACACTTTGGGCCTCTATTAGAGTGTAAGACCCAATCCCCTTTTAACCAAAACATTTGGGCCTCACTTATTGTATAAGTCCCGCTGCGTTAAAAGAAAACCTCGGCGCGATCGCCATTTTTAAACGAAAAATCAACTGGGCCTACCCTCGTGTTATAAGCCCCACTCTTTTTCTTTAAAACTTTTTGGGCCTCTATTAGAGTGTAAGACCCAATACCTTTGTACAGAAAACCTTTTTGGGCCTCAGTCACTCGTATAAGTCCCTCTGTACAAATTCAAACAGTGCGCTCACTGATAAAACCTTGGGCCTCTCCTTGAGCTGTAAGCCCCAAATCTTTTTATTTCAAAGCACTTTCTCCTTTGATTTTGAATATACTGTTGTTTTCAATCTTTCTTTGTTGAACAAATAACCAAACAGCATGGAAGCTCTACAACCGAGTAAGTGGTTATTGCTTTCATTTACCGCTTTCATATACATATAACTGTATTGTGGGGCTGTTTCGCTGTAAGTCTTCTTTCATAAACTCATATCAACTGTGTAATAATAGTATAGATATTTCGAGTTTCCCCGACAACTACGTCTAGAACTAGGTGACGCCGTTTCGTTTATTCGTAGAAATAGACAACTAGATCCCCAATAGGATCACCAGATACAGTCTTCTCTTCGGCTGTCCTCATTAGGAATCGTCAAGAAACTCTACTCCCCAAGATGAATGTATTCTCCGTGAATGGCATCTTTGAGTTTCTTCCAAATTCTCGAACTTTCCTGACTTGATCTATTCTCTGTGAATAGCTTGCCTTGAATTTCTCGAGGTTTGGGGACCCACGGGCTTCTTAAAAGCATCGGCCTCCTCTTGGGCATCGTACAAGGACCCACGGGCTTCCTAAAAGCAACCCCATCTCCTCTTGGGCTTAGTACAAGGACCCTACGGCTTCTTAGAAGTATTCACAGCCTCTTCTTAGGCTTCGTATAATGATCTCTTCCTCCGGGAATGATAGCCTCCTCTTGGGCTTCGTACAAGGACCCGTCGGCTTCTTAAAAGTTTCCAGCCTCCTCTTGGGCTTCGTACAAATTATCCCGACGACCTCCTAGAGGTATAGGAACAGAAATTAGTCATCTTAATAGAACAGTCCTTTCATAGAGTCTACTATTGTTTCTCAAAGCATAGTACAAAAAACAAACTCTAGACTTAGACAGTCTAACTTCCTTGAGTCTCAAAGACATTCTCAAGCGACCCCTTCGTTAAATAGGAAGGAAACCCGTAGACTCGGACAATCTCAGTACCCTTCAGATTTCCCACTTCCTTAAAGAACAGGAATAACCCAGATCCCCAAATCAGATCTCTGAGTACAGTGTTGCTCATATAAGAACTTATTTTCTCTTTCAAAATCAGTATACTGGACCTGTCACTTAACTGAAACAGTTGCATAGCCTCCTCTTGGGCTTTGTACAATGATTCTCCCCAGCAGAGTCAAACAACGTTTAGCCTCTCTCTCGGGCTTTGTACGAGACACATAAAAAGACTCTCTTGTTGAGTCAAACTTTTAGCCTCCATCTCGGGCTGTATACGAGATACTAAAAGGTTCTTATTGAGCCAAACAAATTTTAGCCTTCATCTTGGGCTTTATACGAGACACCAAAAGACTCCATCATCGGGTCAAAAACCTTTTAGCCTCTCTCTCGGGCTTTGTACGAGACACATATTAGCCTCCTCTTAGGCTTTATATAAGAAAACCACTGGTTAATCCAATTAACCTTTTAGCATCAAAGTTGTGCCTCGTTCACAGTACACAAACATCAACAACTCCTTCCCCTTCATCTAATCGCTGTAAGCGGCAAGCCTCTGGATCATCTACATCCATCCCACTGTCCCTCTTTTAGCATGAGAAATTCCTAAGGAAAGATAGCATTGCTCTACACTGAGTTAAAGTCTTCTCCTTCAGGTTAAAACCCCCCCTATAAAGGAAATTATGGCATTGCTAGGATCCGCGTATCCCAGTTAAAGTAATCCTCCTTTATACAAACCCCTCTTTAGAGATGACAAATTCTCTCTAAAGTGGAGACTTTTCAGCTTCACATCTTGGGCTTTGATCAAGATACAAAATACCTTTCGCTTCACGTCTTGGGCTTTAAACAAGACACCAAAAAACCCCCATTTCCTCCCATAGAATAGGAGGAACTACGAACGCTCTGATTTCCCTGTTTCGGTAAACGGGAATACGTAGGCATAAGATTGAAAGAAAAATCTTAGCGAGCACACTAAACAAAAACCCAAAATCCCATACTCTCATAAACATCCGTCCTAACATCCTAATCCATGTTCCCCGCCAGAAAGCTTCTGCCTAGATAAAAACCAGTATTGGCGAAAAATATAAATAACCAGTACAAGGGCCCCCCCCCACATTGATAGCATTCGTAACCTAACAGACCGCTGTTTAAACTCAGTATGCAAAGTAGGGTTAATTGGAGACATCTATTTCCCTTCCTTATTCAGCTCACAATAGGATAAAAAATGAATCGACCTGTAGTTTAAGCTCAAACCGCAGAGAGCGACCAGCGCTTAAGAACCGCGTCCAAAATCGCTCGCTACACTGAGTTTCTTCAAACCTCAGAATTTTCACTAAATGATCTATTCTCTGTGAATAGCATTTCTTGAACTTTTCTTGGTTTGGGACCCACAGGCTTCCTAAAAGCATCCTCGCCTCCTCTTGGGCTTTGTACAAGGACCCGTCGGCTTCTTAAAAGTTCTCATGCCTTCTCTTGGGCTTCATACAAGGACCCTCACGACCTCTTAAAGGTATAGGACAGAACTTAGTCATCCTTTGTTAGAGTTGTCTTTCTAAAGGAGTTACAAAAGCCCTCAGACCAATTTTTGGGTTGATACTCATCCCTTAAACGAGTCGGCCTCCTCTTGGGCGTTGTACAAAGATAGACCTTCCCAATAGACTTGGACAGTCTAAATCTCCTTGAGTCTCAAAGACATTCTCAAGTTCCTCACAAATATAGGAGAAACCCCGGATTCTGGATTACTCTCCAGCTGAGTTAAAACCCATAGGTTCTAAAACCCAGTCTCTCTCCTAAAAACTCCCCAACCAGGGTCAGTTTATCATCATATAACACTATCTCAAATCAGAACCTCAAGGTATCTGATCTATCAACCCTTCTGCATTCCCCTGCAAGAGTTGGTTTCCCCATTTGGACATGCCTCGGGATCTCAAGAATCCCCAACATAAGCTAGCCTCCTCTTAGGCTTTGTATAATGATCCTTTCCTCAGAAAAGTTATCCTCCTCTTGGGCTTTGTAAAATGATGCTCCCCATCAGAGTTGACCTTTTCAGACTCTCTTGTTGAGTCAATCACCTTTTCAGACTCTCTTGTTGATTCAATCACACTCATATACTCTCTTGTTGAGTCAATCACCTTTTAGCACTCTCTTGTTGAGTCAACCCTTTTTAGCCTCAATCTCGGGCTTTGTACGAGACAGATAAAAAATACTATCTTGTTGAGATAATCCTTTCTAGCCTCCTCTTAGGCTTCATATAATGATATCCCCAAAGAGTCAGTCTCTTTTTAGCCTCAATCTTGGGCTTTGTACAAGACAGATAAAAGCACTCTCTTGTTGAGTTAAACCCTTTTCGCCTCAATCTTGGGCTTTATACAAGACAGATAAAGACTTCCCCAGTGGAGTCAATTAACCTTTTAGCATCAACCTTGTGCTTTGATCAAGGCACACAAAAATCAACAATCCTTCTTTAGAGATGACAAATTCTCTCTCAGTCAAACCTTTTAGCTCCAATCTTGGGCTTTGAACAAGACAAAAATACCCTTTTAGCTTCAATCTTGGGCTTTGAACAAGACACCAAAACATCTTTTTCCTCCCTTAGAATAGGAGGAACTACGATTGCACTTATTTCCCTGTTTTGTTTAAACGGGAATACGTAGGCATAAGATTACGAAATCTTAGCGAGCATACTAATCAAAAACTCTAGGTCCAATACCTTCATACATCAATCAAAACTTAGGTCCAGCACCTTCCCAAAAACCCACTCTCCCTGTCACATTTCCCAAGAAACTTTCCCAAACCCATTACCGGATAAATACCATCAAGTACAAAGCAAAACCTAAAGCTAATATCATGTGGATAACCATATATAGGATGGGTAACTGACAACTGCCCATTGTATAACCTGACCCCGGACCCCCCAATCTCTTTAAGCATTTGTTCAGTTAAACATTCACGTGCAATGTTAGTTTTAGATACCTTCCCTTTCCCTTCCAGCTTCATGGAATAAATAAGAAATCAGAATGTAGCACCCTTTTCTCCGCGAGGAGGAAAACCCAACTTCAGCGATAAAGTGGTCGCGTCACCGACAAAAAACGCTCGCTACAATACCACAACCAGTGGTACACACTATCCCAGAGGAATAGATTCTGCATGCCACTTCTGGCAGAAACAAAGAAGTATACGAAAGGATGAATGAATTCAGGGAACAGTTCTTGGAAATGCTGAAGGAACTGCATGCCATTCGCAGACAGGACTTGTTTGGCAAAGATGCCGCTAACCTCTGTTTGGTCCCAAACGTCAAAATACCGCACAAATTCAAGGTACCTGACTTTGAAAAATACAAAGGCAACTCTTGCCCTCAAAGTCATTTGGTAATGTACGCTAGGAAAATGTATACCCAGACAGAAAACCAACAGCTACTAATCCACTACTTCCAAGACAGTTTAACCGGTGCCGCATTCAAATAGTACATGGGTTTAAGCCGCACCAAGACCAGCACTTTCAGAGATCTTGGGGCAGCCTTCGTTCAGCAGTATAAATACAATTTGGACATGGCGCCAGATAGGGATCAGCTCAGAGCAATGTCCCAGAAAGATAAAGAAACCTTCAAGAAATATGCTCAGAGATGGCGTGAAATCACCGCCCAGATCTGGCCTTCTCTCGAGGAAAAGGAAATGACAAAAATCTTCCTGAAAACATTAAGCTCGTTTTATTATGACTGAATAGTCGCCAGTAGTGACTTCACCGAAATGGTGAACATGGGGGTACGCCTTGAGGAAGCAGTCCGAGAAGGACGATTGGTCAAAGATGCAGAGCCATCCAAAGGCACTAAAAGATATGGGAGTGCTTTCCAAATGAAGAAAGAGCAAGATATCAGTAACATTTCTCTGGGTAAGCAGAGACGAAGGTATCAACCTCGACAGGTAGCAGCAGTAACTCTCGCTATCAACCCAGCGCCGGCTCCAACATATCAACCTCAGGTTGCTCAGAGCCAGCCAAATCAACAACAGTATCAACAAAGGAAGCAACAACCTCTTCAGCAGGCTCGCCCGCAGTACAACAATAACAATTGTACTACGCCGTCCCCAGGGTTTGACCCTATACCAATGTTATACGTAGAATTATTTCCACTTCTGTTAGCCAAGGGGCACGTTTAAACCAGGACTCCTCTCACAGTACCAGACAACCCGCCTTTTTGGTTCAAAGCCGGTCAAACTTGCCCTTAACATCAAGGAGGATCAGGACATAACATTGAGAATTGCATCAGCTTCAAATCTGATGTACAAAAGCTCGTCAGAAACAGAATTTTATCTTTCAAAGATACTAATGTAAATGTTCAAACGAACCCATTACCACAACATGAAAAGACTACGGTGGGCTTGATAGAAGGAGAACCCGACAGCAGTTATCAAATTCACGATGTACGCCTACTGGGAGCAAATTTGGTGAAAATTCATTGTAGGTAGAGCGGGTATGGCCATGCACCATCTCATAACTATCATCAATGTGATATCTACTCTAAAAACAATCAAGGATGTGCCATTATACAAGAAGCTCTTCAAGAACAAATGGATCTAGGCTGGATTCAGGATCACAGGATTCGTGAAGTAAATATGGCCCATTCATATCCAAACACTGTTCAAAATCATGACATCCGCTCAAATGAATGTCAATCTAGTGGCAATGCATTCAAGACAAAGTCAGAATTACAACTTGCCGCTGCACGACTTCAACGCTTGCCCGATTTGCTCAAAAGACAATCAGGGATGCTCTTTTGTACAAGAGGCCCCCAAGCGTGAAATGGATTTAGGATGGATCCAAGACTACCGCTGAAGGAATGAACACCAAGTCAATATGGTTTAGATCTTTGATATTCGTTTAATGAATACTAGCTTGGTAGAATTGCATGCCAAGCAAGCCAGACTCGTTTTTCTGTCCTCACACAATTATCAGGACTGCAGAGATTGCTCTGAAAATGATCAAGGTTGTGCACTTGTACAAAGAAATCTTCAACGCCTGTTGGACCACTGGTGGCTCCCAATCTACCAGGATGAAGACACGCATCAAGTTAGCATAACTAATGGAAATCCTGATAGACACCAAAGTTGTGACATCTGATTGCTAGAAACGGATTTGGTAAAGATGCACTACATACAGAGTGGGTACGGCCGGGTACCACCTCACAACTACGAACGCTGTGGAATATGTTCAGAAAATAACCAAGGATGCTACCTCGTGCGAGCAGCTCTCCAGCATCAGGTAGACCAAAGGGAAACTCAACCATGCTTGAATTTTCAGTTAATCAACATGGTGCAAGGTTTCCTCCCTGTTAAAAATAAGGTCTGAGGACTACTAGACAAAAGCATTGTCACAGTCTTTGATAAAAGAGAACCTGTCAATCATGGAATTACCAAGGATGTTTTCACCATAATTCCTCTGCTCAATGACAGTAGAAAAGTATCTAACATTCCTAATCTGGAGCTAATTGAGGTTGTTTATGACGGTCGAAAAACCCAAAAAGCCCCTGTGGTTATCTACCTGCCAGACCTAATACCTTACAAGCCAGAGAAAGCTATTCCGTACAAGTACGATGCGACTACCATAGAAGATGGAAACAAAATTCCACTGCCATTTGTTGTAAACATTGCTGATATCAATCGAGTCACCCGAAGCGGTCGAATCTTCAACAGAGGAGTTGGAGAACCCACAAAAGACAAGGTACCTCAAACTGAAGTTCCTAATCAATAAATTGGTCAATCCAGCAACACGGAACCCGTAAAAAACAACGATGAAATGCTAAAGCTCATCCAGAAAAGTGAGTACAACATTATGGATCAATTGTTACAAACTCCTTCTCAGATATCCGTTTTATCCCTCCTGCTCAGTTCAGAAGCTCACAGAGAAGCTCTATAGAAAGTCATGGAACAGACCTTTGTAGAACAAAATGTGACAGTAGGTCAGTTCGACAGCATTATCTCCAACATCACTTCCTGCAACAATTTGGGTTTCAGTGATGAAGAACTTCCAGAGGAAGGCAAAAATCATAACATGGTACTCAATATCACAATCAATTGCCAGTACGATGCTTTAGCCAGCGTACTGGTATACACAGGTCCATCCTTGAACGTCATGCCAAGGTTAAGTTTGGTACGACTATCTTTTTAAGGTGCTCCCATGAGAGGTAGTGAGATCATCGTCAAAGCCTTTGACGGATCTAGGAAAATAGTTATCGGCGAAGTTGATCTTCCCATTACCATCGGTCCCTACACTTTCCAGGTCATGGACATCCGAATAGCCTACATATGTTTATTAGGAAAACCTTGGATACATGAAGCCGGGGCAGTCACTTTGACACTTCACCAGAAGTTGAAGTTTGTCAAGAACGACAAGTTGATCAGAGTATGTGAAGAACAAGCTTTAATCATGAGCAACCTATCATTATTTTCATATTTAGAACCAGAGGAGGTTGTTGGAACTCAATTTCAGGCGCTCTCGATGAGCAATGAGAATCACCAAAACAAAGGAACGTCGATTTCCTCGTACAAAGACACTCTCCAAATAATGGGGAGTGGTGATACAAGAGGGTGGGACAGATTGTAATTCCTGCTGATAACAAGACAAGAAAAGGTCTTGGTTTTCCTCCAACATGTACCCAGACTATAAAGAAGGATGAAAGCCTTCGTCTCATTCAAGATTTCTTCCACAGTGGAGGTTTCCTCCACCCGATATCTCAAGAAATCCACACCATCGAGGATAACAACCCTTCTGATACAAATGAAGAGTGGAAATCCTATTTCAATGATGAAGGGTATATATCTTAGGAAGAAACATATACGCCATTTTACTCTCCAAATCAGAGTCCTAGATATATACCGAGATCAGACGTCAGAATGATCTACGGAGATTGAGATCCTGAAGGATGCCGTGCTCCACCCAACTCATTGGAAAAAAACACTCTTGTGAAGGACGACAACTTATATGATCCTATGGATGATTTGCTCATTTGGAAACCTTACATAGAAGACTCGGGCAAAAGAGTTAGCCAGATGATGCATGCCTGTTAAATGACCTTGAGAAAAATCCACCTGTTCTCCCAGAGTCATGGAATCCTACCAAGACATGCTAGGTTTGGATACCAACATCGTGGAACAACACTTACCACTGAAACCAGAATTTCCTCCAGTTAAACAAAAATTAATAAGGACTCACCCTGATATGGCCATCAAAATTAAGGAAGAAGTGTAGAACACAGATCGACGGAGGTTTCCTTGCCACATCAGAATATCCTCAATGGCTGGCCAACATAGTGCCAGTTCTCAAAAAAGACGAAAAAGTCAGAATGTGTGTAGACTACAGGGCCATCCTATTTTTTTATCACACTTTTTTTTTCACATTTTCTTTACAACTTCAAAAATTCATATCTCTCTCATTTTTAATCTTTTTCAAATGATTTTTTAAAAATAAGTCTTTTATAGATTTTAATATTTTATTTCACAAAAAAAAAAATATTTTATATTTGATATATTTTTTAATTTTTTAAAGAGTTTCCTTTTTAATTGTTTTTAAACATATTAAATAAATTTTTTCTCTTGATTTTTTAAAACCAATTGAATTTCAAATCATCATGTGATTAAAATATCTATTTTAAAACATTTATCAAAGTTCACAACATGTTTATTAAATATATTTGATATTTTTGTATCATTTTTATTTAATTTTCTTTGAAAAAAA
Organism: Lathyrus tuberosus; assembly: GCA_022829125.1. NCBI lineage: Eukaryota > Viridiplantae > Streptophyta > Magnoliopsida > Fabales > Fabaceae > Lathyrus > Lathyrus tuberosus. The sequence continues at coordinate 2,189,844 of JALAZF010000699.1, read as the reverse complement.
TGCATTTTTATTAAAATTAGGGATTCTTCCTTGATTTTAAATCTTCAAACTTTCAACAAACATTCTGGGCCTCTAATAGAGTGTAAGACCCAACCCCTTTTGTAAATAAATAATTTTTGGGCCTCTGCCATAGTATAAGTCCCAGTGTAATTTTAAAAAATAACGGTGCGTCCACTATTTTTCAAATGGGCTTCTCCTTGAGTATAAACCCCATTTTTCTTTCTTTCAATAAATATTTTGGGCCTCTAGTAAAGTGTAAGACCCAACCTCTTTGTAAATAAATAAATTTTGGGCCTCTGATGTAGTATAAGTCCCACTGCGTCTTTCGGTATCATAGTGCGATCACTATTTTCAAATAAGCCATTCGGGCCTCTCCTTGAGTATAAGCCCCAATCTTTTGTACATAAACCTTGTTTTAAACAATAAACAACTTGCTTGTGCCTCTCCTTGAGTTGTAAGCCCCATATCTCTGTTTTCAAAATCATCTGTCTGTTTTTTAAAACTGGTACTAAGAGGAGCATTATTCTCGGTGAAACTGGTCTTAGACCACTTGGGCCTCTCCTTGAGTTATAAGCCCCAAACTTTCTTTTCTTTTCAATTCAAGTAACCAACAACATTTCTTTAAATTCAAAATGCATAGTTTACTCAAAACTTTCTTCAATTTCTCAAAACCCTGATCATATAATTGCAATCATACAACCAATCACAATACACTTGGGTCTCTTTTCAGAGTGTAAAACCCAACATATTTTCTATTCAATGCATACCTGTTTATATACCTGTTAATTCACTTATTTGTATATACTTGTGCATATCTGTCTAGAGTTTCCCCAGCAGTTAACTCATCACTAGTGCAGAAATAGTAATTTACACCCGTTTTTTACATTTAACACCCGTTATTAGAGGGTGTGAATTCAACGGGTGAGAAATGTCTGACGAATTTACACCCGTTTTTACACCCGTTTTAAAACGGGTGTAAATAGATGTTATATTACACACTTTTTTGTTGAAAACGGGTGTAAATATATTTCATATTACACCATGTTTTATAGATAATGGGTGTAAATGTTTACATAAATACATTTATAGATGATATATTACACCCTTTTTTGTTTAAAACAGATGTATATATGACATATTACACCCATTTTATAGAAAACGGGTGTAAATTTTTAAATAGTTACATTTAAATCAAATAAATTTACACCCAATTTGATAAAAATCGAATGTAAAATGAGCAATATTTACTATAGATTTAGGAAATTTTACACCCAATTTCCTTTAAATAGGGTCAAAATATGATATATTACACCCGATTTTACTATGGATGTTGACAAATTTACAACCTATTTTTTTTTTTAAATTGAATATGCTTGTTTAGTTTCATACTACAAGAAAATTGATAAGTTGTGACGGTTAATTTTGGCATGTTACAGCGGTTTGAACCACCTCAAATTACAAGTCTCGACAGTTTCAAATCTGCGGGTAGTTTCATCGTTAATATACCTTGACTTTATAACTTTTGATCATAACTTTCTTGTGATTTTGTGAAGTTAGAAAACTAAGTAAACTTCTAGTGCAACTGTGGTTTTTAACGTGAAGTAAAAGCCTAACCAAATATATACTAACTTTATCAGATTTAGCGTTCACCTATTTAATGATACAGCCATTTTGATGTGTAAGCTGTGACTAGAGACACATGTCCGAGACACGTACAAGTTTTTCTAATTTTTAGAAAATGATTCATGAAATAACACATCATGTACCACACCACATATTTTTGTTTGCAGAGAATAATAAGAAAGTCTTGAATAAAACAAAACAAGAATTCCAATCCCGCTCTCGCCTCATTGACTACACATTCAAACTTCCAATTACAACAACTTCTTAGCCAGAAGGTATGCATTATATCGTCATCATATTCTATCTATCCTCTTATGATGCATTTTCATTAAAGCATAATCTATTTTTGAATCGCAACATGCAGGTAACAGTTTCGCCGGTGGAGTTCTTGATCTCGGCGGGCTACAAGTGTCTCTAGTATCAACTTTTAGCAAAGTTTGGGGCGTCTATGATGGCGGCCAGGACGATCTATGAGCTTCAGTGTATGATCCAAAAGTTATACCTGAAGGATTCTCTATGTTAGGTAGCTACAGCCAACCTCACAACAAACCTCTTATCGGATGTGTTCTTGTCACAAAGGATGTTTCTTCAAGTACCACAAATAGCACTTTAAAGCCACCAGTTGATTATGTTCTTCTATTCGACACCTCAACCCTCTCGTCTAATCAAGATTCTACTTTGTGTATTTGGCTACCATTATAACCTGATGTATATAAAGCATTAGGCCATGTTGTCACCACAACACCAGAAAAACCTCCCCTCAACAAAGTCATATGTGTCAGATCAGACCTCACAGAACAATGTGATTACCCACAGATTTTAAAACTGTGGGTAAAGCTATTATACCTTGACTTTATATCCTTTGATATTTCACCATAAGCAAGTATATTTCGTAGAATATCCAAGATACCATCAATACCAGGATGAACAAGAGCATCTTTGACCTGCAAGTACAACAAAAAAAGAAGAAAAAAAAAGGTGATACGAAGAGAGAATAATACAAACTGTCAAAGAGCAGTTAGCTTACAATTATATGCAATAAGATAATATGACAAAGCAACAAGTCTAGAAAAATGCTAATCTTATTAAGAGTTTGTAGCAGATAGAATTAGTCACACACATATAAATGTAGCAGAGACAATAGACACATCGCCAAATATGGTATATACTATTGCATAAATCAAGTCTCATTTTTACTGAAATCTAAGACCAACAGAGACAATAATGCATATACATACTTTGAAAGGAACCTCACACATACTATCACAGGCAGAGCCCAATACAATTTAGAGTTTTATGGTTTCAAGAACCATGATTGGGAAAAAGTAAACAATGTGATCTCTAAAAAATTGTATTTGTTGCAGTCAAGGATTCACAAGTATATTGGAAAAAAAATAGCCAAATGTAAATAACTATTTCGCTTATGAGCAAAGAATAACTTACTTACCACAAACGGAAAAAGCCCAGAAATTCCAGATCCACGTTGTCTAGCAGCAATGCTAGTGGGACCACCTAGAGAAGGGATCCATAAGACACCTTGTGTTAACAGCCCCTTCAAATTAAAAGTTTTCAATAATTAGGGAAATTATGTATTTGAAATTTTGTCTATCAAAATATCAAATTACAATAGTTTATTCCATTAATGACCTCATTTGCCGCATTAGATAAAGCTTGGTATAGCCCAATCCAAGTTGGAATAGTAGCCAAAGTTGGTAAACAACCTATACAAAATGATGAAATCATCTTCTATAAACACATCCCAGTTATGATTATGCATGTGTTTTAAACCATAATAATCATATTATTAAACATGGATTATGTGAAGAAGGACTACCATGCTTTGAAAAACATGATAAATAACTTACAGTGAAAAAAAATACAACTTTCTAACTTTCCAATTTAATTACTACGTTTCAAAATTATATAAATTATATTAAACATGTTGGTATCTCAGATTTGGTGCAATTCAGAATATATATCTTATATACTAAGAAAATATATCTTATGTTCTCTAATAGCAAATCAAAGCATAATTCAAGTAATCACAACAATGCAAGAAGCTACTACCCATCTCTAGCAAGTGGAACCTAAAAGTCCTTGAGAAATCCATAAATGGGAACTCTATCTCACATCTGACATAAGGAAGTCTATTAAATACATTCATCACATTCGTCACACTACTTTAATAGTAAATTATGGTCTATTAAATGCTAATAGGCATACAAAATTAATATTTGACCAAACAAAAGTAATATTTAATTAAAAGAAATGTAGGAATTAGCTAGTTAGCTAGTAGAGAATGCAAAAATGCAGTGGAAAAGCATGTAGTCCAACCCTGTGAATAATCATGCAAGAAATTAATTTCAAAACCTACTTACAACAGAACATAATTGATGCATGAAGTTCATTTTCTCAAATATCCCAAGTTTTAATTGACTATTCGGCTTCACACATCTAATATAGTAGAGCTTTGTTAGATTGAGAACTTCCATCAAATGTTATAATTGTAGCTGCAGAAATAAGTACAACAATACCTACCTTTTAATTGTGGTAAGGCTTATCAGATAGCATGTTTTATTCTGACAAGGTAAAGAACCATATTTTAGATACCTTATAATGAAAACCAATTGAAGAAAACTTAGCAGATTTGGTTGTCTCCTCAGAGAGTGGGGAAAATGGCCTGATACAAATGAACATTTAGAAGTACTTAACATGTCTTGATGTTCAGAAACAACAGAGTCTTTTTTTTTTGTCAATGAAGTTCTCAAATTGATACTTAACCTGAAAAAAGGGCACAAATAACATATTTAAGCAAGAAAAAAAATAGTGAAAATAGAGACTTTGTGTGTCATCTCCTCCTTTGGTTTGGTTTTGGCAATATTTGTATGTCTTCTTGGTCCTCATGCTCTTCAGCCATTTGCATTTGCTCTTCAACCTAATCTAAAAGCATGCAACCATAGGCATAGGCACATGTACTCTTTTCTATAGCTAATCTATGTGAGTATGTGTGTAGAAAATATATACAGGTTATCCAATAAATAACGTACCATCTGTTCCAGAAAATCTTTATGAGTCTTAACTTCTATCCCTATCTCTTCAGCATCCTGCAGCATAAATGTACAACATTAGGAAGAAAAAAGAATGAATCTCTGCACCTAATATAGTCTCATCAAACTAATTCTAATGCGAAAAAATACTTAACAAGTAACCAGCACATAATTGAACAACAAGTCAAGCTGCTAAGATTCTATAAACTCAGCTGGAAGCAGCAGGCATGCAAGCATCAGTTATCAAATATCATATGATTCGTATCATTCAAAGAATGGTCGAAAAGCGATCAACCAATCCAATTATCAAGTGTATAGTGACTAAACTTCACATGCATAAACTGATAAAACAGAAGCAGTGTTTGCACAAGTATTCTGTATTGATGTACTTGTTGTTGAAATGAAATACAATCTTGGTATTTATATAGACCCAAAAGTTCTACTATTCAAACAAACAATTAAAAGCTAATAATAGTCCACTATCTATTTGGTATTCCACTAACTCTAGATTTCTCCACTAACTAGATAATTAAAAACCCACTAACAAAACATTAAAGTTTATTCAACAAAACTCCCCTGTAAACTTAAATGTTTCTACCGTCCACCAAGCCCATCATCTTTTTTCCTCTGTCGAAAAGCTCTTTCGACAATGGCTTTGTGAGGATATCTGCTGCTTGGTCTTTGCTCGCTACATGCTTCAATTCGACATTTCCTTCTTTCACATGTTCTCGAATGAAATGAAAATGAACGTCAATATGTTTGCTTCTTTCATGATTCACTGGATTCTTTGCTAGCTCAATTGCTGATTTGTTGTCCACGTGTATCACAGTTGTACCTTCCTGTTTTAACTCCATTTTTTCCAACAATCTTCTCAGCCATATTGCATGACAAACGCACCAAGATGCTGCCACATATTCAGCTTCACACGTCGAAAGTGTTACTATTGGTTGCTTTTTGGAAAGCCAAGTAAAAGCAGTATTTCCCATAAAAAACACATAACCAGACGTGCTCTTTCGATCATCAATGTCACCGCACCAATCACTGTCGGAATAACCAATCAACCTGTAATCCTCTGCTTTTGAATAAAACATTCCAAGTGACACAGTTCCTTGAATGTATCGAAGGATTCTTTTTAATGCCTTCCAATGAGAATAAACTGGTTCCTCCATGAATCGACTTACAATTCCAACACTTAGCGAAATGTCTGGCCTTGTGCATGTGAGATAACGAAGACTTCCTACCAAGCTTCGAAATTTACTCACTTCGACACGATCTCCCCCATCAAATTTCGACAGCTTGGCACCTGGTTCCATTGGCGTCGAAACCGGATTACAACCTTCCATCTTATATTTCTTCAAGACTTCTTTTGCGTATTTTTCTTGAGAAATAAAGATTCCTGATTCTTCTTGTCGAATCTCCAGACCAAGAAAGAATCTCATAAGACCTAAGTCTGTCATCTCAAATTCTCGTTTCATTGTGCCCTTGAACTCTTCTATCATCTGATCATTATTACCCATAAAAATGAGATCATCAACATAAAGAGCAACAAATAACATATTACCTCCATTCTTCTTTACATAAAGGGCATGCTCATAAGGACATTGTATGAACCCACTCTCCTTAAAATATGTGTCGATACGTGTATTCCATGCCCGTGGTGCTTGCTTCAGCCCATAAAGTGTTTTCTTCAATTTCAGCACCTTCTTCTCTTCTCCAGTTTTCATATAACCTGGTGGATGTTCGACATAAACTTCTTCTTCGAGCACACCATTCAAAAATGCTGATTTGACATCCATTTGAAATATTGGCCATTTGAATTGAGCAGCTTGTGAAATTAGTAGTCGAATTGTCTCCATTCTTGCAACGGGAGCAAAAATTTCGTCATAGTCGATTCCTGCTTTCTGCTTGTATCCCTTCGCAACAAGTCTCGCCTTGTAACGTTCCACTTCGCCTTCGACATTCATCTTTTTCTTGAATACCCACTTCACACCAATGGGTTGACAACCTTTTGGTAATTCGACCAGCTCCCATGTGTTGTTGTGATTAATCGCCTTAATTTCTTCGTCCATGGCAGTTTTCCACTCCTTGTCTCTCAATGCTTCTTCAAAATTGATATTTTCAGCATCTGCCAAAAGACATACAAGATGTACTTCACTTGTCGAATCATACAAGTCTTGTAGACTTCGCATTCTGGGTTGTCGAAGTTCATCTTCATTTTCAGACTCTTCAGGTTCTGTCGAAATGCTTGTTGGTACAGCGACTGATCCAGCTTCGACAATAACCTCTGTCGAACTGTTCCAGTCCCACTTGCTCGCTTCGTTTATTCGAACATCCCTACTTACTATCACCTTCTTGTTTATGGGGTCGAATAACCTGTACCCTTTCGTCTTCTCATCATAGCCAATGAATACGTACTTCTGACTTTTATCTTCAAGCTTCGTTCTTCGTTGATCTGGTACGTGTGCATAAGCCACACTACCAAATACTCTGAGATGAGAAACTGTTGGCTTATGTCCGCTCCATACTTCTTGTGGTGTTTGATCTTCTAACTTCGAATGTGGACATCGATTCTGAACATAAATGGCACATTGTACAGCTTCTGCCCAGAATTCCTTCGACATGTTTTTGCTCTTGAGCATTGATCGAACCATGTCGAGAACTGTTCGATTCTTCCTTTCAGCTACACCATTTTGTTGAGGCGAATATGGTGCAGTTAGAAATCTCCTTATGCCCTGCTCTTCACAATACTTCATAAAAACTGTCGAAGTATACTCACCACCTCTGTCAGATCGAACTGCTTTGATGTGTCTGTCAGTTGCCTTCTCCACCATCACTTTGAACTTTTTGAACACCTCGAATGGTTCAGATTTTTCTCTCAAGAAATAAACCCAGGTCTTTCGTGAGAAATCGTCAATAAAAGAGATGAAGTACCTTTTGCCACTGAAGGATTCTGGAGTGATTGGCCCACAGATATCAGTATGAATCAATTCGAGAATATCTTTAGCTTGATATTCTGCCTTCTTTTGAAATGAGGTTCTTGTTTGCTTGCTAAGCACACAATCTTCACAAAATTTTCCTTCATATTCCATGTCTGGTAGCCCGTGTACCATGTTCCTCTTCGCTAATCTTTTCAGACCAGCATGATGTAAATGACCAAAGCGTTGATGCCACAGCGACGCTTTGTCTTCGACATTGACTTGCAAACATTTTCCTCGAACACTCCTCAAGTTCAACTTGTACATTCGATTTCTCCCCTTTTCGACTTGAGCAATCAAATGCCCTAACTTGTCCTTCAAGTGCAATATTCGATCTTTCATCAATATCGAGTAACCTTTTTCTGTGAGTTGTCCCAGACTCAAAATATTTGTCTTGAGATCTGGTACATAATAAACATCTTGGATTGACCCAGTCAAGTCATCCTTCTGCAAATAACAAATCGTACCTTTCCCTTCGACCTTCACTTTCGATGCATCTCCGAAAGACACATGACAATCTTCAATCTTTTGGATTTCTTTAAACAGGTGTTTGTGACCACACATATGATTACTTGCTCCAGAGTCGAGATACCACATAGTGTCATTTTCTGCGTCTTCTTCCTTCTGAGTCATCAACAAAAAACCGTCATTCGCTTCGACTTCGAAAGCTAGATTGGTTGTTTCTTCTACTTTCTTTTCGACTCGACAATCTTTTGCAAGATGTCCCACTTTTCCACAGTTATAGCATTTGAAGGAGTTGCAATCCTTCGCATAATGACCCTGCTTGTTACATTTGTAACATTCGACACTGAAGTAGTTCGACCGACCACCTCTTTGACCACGTCCTCTGCCACGCCAATTTTGCTGGCTAGAGTGTCCTCTGTCGAAATTGCTGCTTCGACCACCTCGACCACTGTCACGACCTCCATGACCACGTCCTCTTCCACGAGAGCTTTGAGAATAGAGTACCTTTTCGTCTTTGACTGACTCCTTCGTTTGATTTGCTTCTTCGACTGCTTCCTTCTTCTTCTTCATCTTTCGTTGTTCGTGTGCCTCGAGAGAACCTGCGAGCTCTTCGACTGAGAGCGTCGAAAGGTCCTTCGACTCTTCTATTGCACATACAATATTCTCAAACTTATCAGTTAAAGATCTCAGAATCTTCTCAACAACTCGTGCATCAGTCACTGCTTCTCCATTTCTAGTGAGTTGGTTCACCACCGTTTGTACACGCGTGATATAGTCAGATACATTTTCTGACTCCTTCATCTGTATCCTCTCCAATTCTCCACGAAGAGTTTGGAGTCGAACTTGCTTCACTCGATTTGCTCCTCTGAACACTTTTTCTAACGTGTCCCAAGCCTCCTTCGACGTAGTCGAACCGGCAATTTTCTCAAAGCTTGATTCGTCAACTGCTCGGAACAGCATATACAATGTCGTCTTATCCTTCGAACGCGTCTCTTTCAACGCCTTTTGTTGAGCCGCCGTATACTCCGTGGTGTCTGCTGGTTCTGTGAAACCATCCCTGATCACCTCCCACGCATCTAGAGATCCAAGAAGAGCTTTCATTTGGATACTCCAGTTCTCGTAATTCGCCTTCGTTAAACGCGGCAACGGCATTTGACTCATCGTATTTGCCATTAGCTCTGATGCCAATTTGATAAAATAGAAGTAGTGTGTGCACAAGTATTCTGTATTGATGTACTTGTTGTTGAAATGAAATACAATCTTGGTCTTTATATAGACCCAAAAGTTCTACTATTCAAACAAACAATTAAAAGCTAATAATAGTCCACTATCTATTTGGTATTCCACTAACTCTAGATTTCTCCACTAACTAGATAATTAAAAACCCACTAACAAAACATTAAAGTTTATTCAACATAAACACATACAAGATGAATTTAACTATGTGGTTCTGTTAATTTCCCCTCTTTTCCAACATAGTGAAACCTAAAAATCATAATTTCAAAAAAGAACAATTTTTATATTGTGTATAAGCAAGTACATAAATAGAAAGAAAAAGTAGGTAAAATTGGGGAATATAGATAGATAGATACATTACATTTCTCAATCTTCTAACTTGACCACGAAGACTGGTGATCTCGTCGTCGAATTCCATGACAAGATCAATACGCAGCTGAATTTCATCGGAGAGAGCAACGACGATTTTGGTGGTGAGTCCATCTCTGCAATTTAAACATGTTAATATCAAGAAATTGAGGGAAACGAAGAAAGAAAGAGAGAGAGGGGGAATGGTGTTACCTTGATCGATAAGGATCGACATCACCGTAAAAGGATCCACCTCTGAAGGAATTCGACGACATTAAAATTGAAGAAATACCTTGAATCGAAGAAATAGAGAGAGAAAGAAAAACCAAATTCTTGATCTTGATTACAATTTCGATTGTGCATAAACGAATTGCGTTTGTTTTGTTTTTTATATAAAATCGGAAGCTACGAGAATGAAAAATAAAATTGGTGATTTCTTTTTGTAAAGAAAGCGGTAGTGTTTCAAGTTTGTTACAAGATATACATTATTGCTTTGGAACTATACATACACACGCGCGATGCGGTTTTATCAAATTATCAATTATAATTATTATAATTTAATCTAATAGTTTAGAATATATTATTATAAATATTTACTTCCAAAAAATTTAATTAAAAAATAATTAAAATATGAAAATGTGATCGTTATAATTATCTATTAAATTTATATATATATATATGCTCCCATAAGAAAGTTACCAAGTAATCAAGCTTATTTTTAAAAGAGATGTGAACCATAATGTTCTACCTAAATGATTAAACTCTAATTAATGTTTTACCTAAAAATTTGAATCCTAATTGAAAAAAGATTAACCAATAAGTCTGATTTCTTCACCGTGCATGTCGTCATCGAGTGTGAGAATGGTTGTGCGATGATGAGAGATGAGAAAGGTTGTGTTTTGATCAATGGAAATATGGATTTCTCAAATGTGCAATGAGAAGAAGGAGATGGAGCTCTGGGGTTTTAGAGAGAATGGGGTTTCAGAGAAATGAGTTTTGATCGATGCAAATAGAATGTGTTCATTTGTTATGTGTTTTTTTATTATTTTATTTACACAATATTAATTTAATAAATTTACACCCATTAATTCACTTACTTACCCAATTAACACTTAATAAAATATATTGTGGTTTGTTAATGTGTTTAAGATTAATATTTAGAGTTATAAAAATAAACAATTTTTTTCGGCGATTTTAAATTTACACCTGTTTTACATTTAACGGGAGTAATAGAGATTTGATTATAATAATATTTTTAATTTACACCTTTTTTTTTTAAATAGAATGTCTATTGTCACGTGCTAATATTTAAAATAACATTTTATTTACAAATTTGCCACCATATTTCTTATTTACACCCATTTTCCGTATAACGGGTGTAAATTTTAAAATTATATTCGTCACTTTGCACTAGTGCATCCTTAGGTCAAACAGTAGGATACTTCTAACTTAGTCAATAACTAGTTCCCTCATAGGAAACTTCCCTCAATACAATCTACCTCCTCTTGGGCTTTATTCAATATGGAACAAAAAAAGGCGTTATTCTCGATGAAACTTTTCTTAAGACTGTAAAAACTTAGAAACATATAAAAGAAATTCATTTCTCCAGAGATGATAAATTCCCGGTGAAACCTCTTTTGAATTTCTTCAAACCTAAGAATTGTTCAACAAAGAAAGGACTTATTCCCGGTGAAACATTTCTTGAACTTTTCTTAGGCTTGGACCCACACGCTTCTTAAAAGTTCCCCATAGCCTCCTTTTGGGCTTAGTACAAGGACCAACAGGCTTCTTAAAAGTTCCCCTAGCCTCCTCTTGGGCTTAGAACAAGGACCCAAAGGCTTCCTAAAAGCATAGGATATAATTCAGTCATCTCTGCTAGTTCAATCCTCGGGAAAATCAAAAGCTCTAGAACATCCAATCATTCAAGGGTTAATCTTCATCCCTAGAACCCACAGCCTCCTCTTGGGCATCATACAAAGATCTCTCTCCAACCAGAGTCTACCTCTTCTTAAGAGACTTGGATAGTCTCAGCCTCCTCTTGGGCTTCATACAAGTAGACTTGGAAAAATTTCATCTCCATAGTCTCCTCTTGGGCTTAACACAAAGACCCACAGACTTCCTAAAAGCATAGGATAGATCCTGATCATTTTACCAATACACTTGTCCCCAGAAGAGTTAAAACCTCTAAGGTTTTCAAACTCACCTTTAAACCCCTCTGACCCCCAACAAGGCTTAACTTTCACCTTAAAAAATCCCAGCCAGGGTCAAATTACCATCAACAAATTCTCAAAAGAATCAGAGCCTCATGGCATCTGGTAAATCAACTCTGCTCAAATCAACAGCAAGAGTTAGTTTTCCTTTGGATTCCCCAATAGAACTTAGACCTTCTCCTAGATTTCAATAATCCTTAGAAAGAGTCAACCTCCTCTTAGGCTTTATATAATGATTTTCCCATACAACCTCAATCTTGGGCTTTGTACAAGACAAATATAACACTCCCTAGAGGAGTCATTTTCTTTCAGCTTTAACCTTGGGCTTTGAACAAGGCACACAAAAAATAACATCCCCACAGATGAGACCATGAGTCCTCTCTGTAGGAAGATACCTCTTCTATACATCACATATAAAAAACAAACAATCAAAACCTTTTGTCTAGATAATTGATGTAAGTGGCACACTTGTTTATTCAAAATCCAAGCAGGAGTCATTCCTTTATCATGGTTAAAATTCATCTTTCATCTAACAGCTATAAGTGGCAAGCCTCTGGATTCTACACATCCAAGCCAATGTCCCTCTCTTAGCATGAAAGATTCATAAAGGAAAAAGTGGCATTGCTCTACACTGAGTTAAAGCTTCTTCCTTCATGACATTTCTCTTATAAAGGAAATTATGGCATTGCTGGATTCCATACAACCCAGTTAAAGTAATTTCCCTTATAACCAATTACTCAATATCTGTGATGAATAGATGAGATATCTCCCTTTAGAGATGACAAATTCTCTCTTAATCAACTTTTAGCTTCAATCTTGGGCTTTGAACAAGACATCAAAAATTCACTTTCCTCCTATAGAAATAGGAGGAACTACGATTGCTCTAATTTCCCAAATCTCTTTACGGGAATACGTAGGCATAAGATTGTGAAGTCTTAGCGAGCACCCTATTAAAAAATCTTAGGTCAAGTACTTTCCCAAAAATAATAAAAAATTCGAAAACAACGAAAACTTTCTCTTAACCCTCCCAAAGGAGAAACTTTCCCAATCCTTAACAGATAAACACAAGAAAGCTTTTCAAACAGTAGAAATACATGCAAACAAAGGTTCCTATATATTACTATAGATACTCTGGGTGTTAGTAGCTTCCCTTTGTATAACCAAAGCCCGATCCCCGATATTTTCGCATTTGTTAAAGAAAACATTTGCAAGCAGGGTTAGTTTATGATATCTTCCCCTTCCTTTAGAGCTTCACAGGATAAATACAGAAATCAGGAAGTATCACCAAATACGGTAGGTGGTCGCATCACCAAAAAATCGACGCTACACTAATTTTTCATATTTTTCCAACTAACTTGTTAATATCATTTCACCAAATAGTTAGGATGCACATATTCTTCAAAATTAACAATTGATTTACTAAATTACTAATCTAGGATACACACAAGTGTACAAAATTATAAGTATGTTTACACGGTGGACAGCTACAACAACAAAACCAGTGAAAACATACAAAAATATCCAACCATTTATAAGTCTTTTCCCACACTTGAATTACCAACATGCAATCCACAAGAAGATGAGTTGTAGCTTCAGTAGACAACACCAAAATCACATTTGCTGACAATAAATAATAACACCAATTAACATCAACAGATAACACCAAAGTCAAGAAACTCAAATCAGATATATATAGACAATTCTATATAACTCACTAAATAAAGCTTAATTTTTATATAACTCAAAGAAACATGTTGCCCAACGGAGTCGCAAATCATACAAATCATCTTGTGTTAATTCTGTTGGGTCATCAAATACCTACAATACGTAAATAACAAATAAAGTTATTCTTTGAAAATTCACATTAAGTTGCAAAAAGCAAAGTAAATAACAAAATAAAGTTATTTTTATTACCTGCATCCAAGACTCGCACTACTAAAAATATTGAATTTAGGGAGGGTAATTTTCCGTCACTAATACACTAATTTTCTGTCACAAACAAATTTAGTGACGGATTTTGTGACGACCATATATCCGTACCGAATTTCAATGTCGCAAAATTTTAGAGAGGAAAATTTCATTCCGTCACAAATAGTTACGAAATAAATCCGTCACTAATTCTATTATTCCTTCACTAAAAATTGAGCAAAAAACAATTTCAGAACATAAGTTTCCGTCACTATTTAGTGATGGAATAATCTTTTCATCACAAAGTATTATTATAACTAATTTAGTGACAAAACCTATTTCCCTCACAAAATTATTGATATTAATATTGTAAATATTTTGTCCAATTACAATTATTATATTATTAGTGCAAATGTATTTACTATATAAAAAAACAAAAATCATTAGTACTTTATAATACTCTAAATTGTGTTCAAAAATATTATAAATATTTATTACTAAAATACATAAAAAGAAACGCAACTGTTATATTCATTGAAGCCAAATTTATTTATATATATTTTCTACCAATTTCATCTACTTTACTTTAATAATTAGAACAAAAATTTATATACAATGGAAATTGAATAATAGCATGTGTCTTTACAAATTTATGCATTCGTAAATTAACCAACTCGCATCTAGTAGCACTGCTGCACTGGTTAACTTCAACCTCTTAATCTTCATAAGTTAGCACATGCAAAAATTTCAAGAACTAAGTGGTTGAGATTAATGACCTGCAAAAAGAGTAAATGTAAAACTTAAATTTTGATTCTCTAAAAAAATATTGTAGTTTACAATATGCACTTAACATATATTATATTGGTGAGTAAGAAGTAAAATAAGCTACTATGTACAAAGAGTAAATTGATCCAACACCATTTCTAGTAAAATCACCAATATATTAGAAATAAAAGCATGTAATAAAATAATGAACGTTCAAGAAGCTACCTACCCCAATGAACATCATGACTTTACAAGTAATTTGCATGTAGAAAAGCAAGTGATTATGCCTGACAAAATATGAAATAGTAAAAGCCATGATAAAAAAAGAGACATAATTCTCCCACTAAATGATAAGTGGAATGAAAATATAAAGACTAAATTATGGATGAACTTTATAGCATAGGTAACCAAAACAACTAGTCGATAGTTTTCAATTGCATGTTATAATCACTAAATATCAATAAGCTAGTGACCACTATGTAGCATAAGTAAAACTAATTACCTAATAAGTTATCAACAATGTCATAAAGTGCTCATATGCAAATATTAAGTTAGAAATACCATAAAGTACAACCATCTTCTATTCATATATCACCATCTTGTAAATCCACTTGGATATGATGCTTCCCACCTTCAATTGTAGAAGATATGTCATTTTAGATTGATGACATATGTATGAGATAAAGCACAACAACTAGCAACACAATTATTATAATCAAGATAAAAAGCAACACTAGCTACTTCAATCTCAATATAAAACAACTAGAATCTATGTCAAAAATGCATCAGTTAACCATTTATAAATCTCACTGCATTATTTGCTGGCTCATCAGCACCGTATCTACACCCACCCCACCACAGTTTATCATTAATATTATCAACAAAGAAAACACAAAACAACACATACAAAGAGTTTATCATTAATATTATCAACAAAGAAAACACAAAACAACACATACAAAGATTGATGTAATATATTTTTAACACAAAAAGGTTTGAATGAACACATAGGTAGTTAAAACGTAAAGAGCTACTGATATTCATCCTCAAGAGGCACTTAGTCATCCTTTTATAAAAATTCCAATACATTGATTTAACCCACTTAAAAAATAGACCAAAAAATTACTAATCAAAATTAGAGAACATAGATGAATAAAAACATAGATGGATAACATATTGAATTAATTTAGTACCTTGAAAGTATACCTTCAGCTTCTTTAAACCCTAAGCACAAAAATTAAAACGATTTTTTTTTATCAGAACACACAAATTCAGAGACAAGAAGCAGAAATATATATCCTAATGCATGATTGAAGATCGAAAGTTGGTAAATCGGAAGATAAAATACTCTTAGAAGTCATTGTTAGAGGTGATGCGTTCGATCCGAACGATTTAGGATTAAATTAGAGGCCCAACAATGGTGATATTGTTAGCGATAATGTGTTTAACGAGGGTGAAAGTGTTGACAAGGATATGTGAAATTGTTCACACAGAGAGAGAGATGTCTCTTTGAAGGAGAGGGGGCTTCGAGAGAGATCGAGACCGATATAATGAATGTGAGGATATCTTTTTTTTTCTTCAGAAACACTAACAAAATCATGATCTCATAAAGAAAAAAATTCTGAAAAAAGATAAGAATAAAAAAAATCAAGGGAATGTACTCCTTCATGAAGATCCATCCGTCTTCTACGCTTGACACCGCCGCGAACTCCCTCGCCGGCCGCCGCGGAAACTACTTGCGTCGACCCCTTCACGATCACCACCACACCCACCGCCATTAAACCGAGGAATCACCGCGGAAGCCTCCTCCTTCACCGAACGACGCGCCGCCGTCTTTGCAACCCATAGCCCGCCGCAAAACCCTCGCCGACGACCACGACGCAACCACCGCAAGAGCCATCCGGCCGATCCCGTGCGTGAATCTCCGCTGCCCTCTCTTTCCCGTCGCTGTCGCCATTGATTGTGTGATCTTGTTTTTATTGTTGAATTATTAGGGATGGGATTGAAAGGGTGTATGGGTTGTTTGAAAGAAAAGAACATGGGAGGGGGAGAGGTAGAGGAAAACGGGAAACACGTTTGTCAAATGTGAGGATATCAAGTGAGAGAGAGAGAGAACGTTAGTGAGTGGTCCAGGAAATTCTTAAATTATCCTTTTATTTAATATAATTTAGATTTTTTTTCTTCTAAGCTGAAAAGAGAAGAGGGAAAGTTTTAGAATATGAGAGGGAAAAAAAAAGAGGGAAACTTTTCAGGATATAAGAGGGAAAGGAAAATAAATAGAGGGGATTTATTTTCATTTCAATTTTCAAATTTTTTTAAATTATTAGAATTCATCACTAATAACATCTAAAATGTTTGTGAGAAAAATATTAAAGAAGAATAAAATTTATCTTAAAATATTTCTCTAAAGTTACTATTGTCAAATTTGTGAGGGAATTTATGAGGGATTTTTAGTGACGGAATATATCCGTCACAAATAACTTTGCATATTTGTGAGGAAATTTGTGAGGGAAATATTAAAGAAGAATAAAATTTATCTTAAAATATTTCCCCTAAAGTTACTATTGTCAAATTTGTGAGGGAATTTATGAGGGATTTTTAGTGACGGAATAGATCTGTCACAAATAACTTCGCTAAAGTTCATCTGTTCATATTCATGATTTTCCCACACTAAATCCATCACAATTAGTGAGGGATTTATTTCCCTCACTAATTTCCGTCTCTAAATTACATTTTTTTAGTAGTGTCGGTTATATTAGCAGAGACAATATCCAACATATTTTTCATCACATAGTACCCACAATAAATATAGTTATGTTGTCGCCTTATCTACAAATGAATGACATAATTAGTGAATACTTATGATAAAATTAAATATAGAATTATAATTTACACCACGCTTACATTGGGTTGAAGCCATGTAGCCTTTTTTTCTATTGTAATTTGCCATTTGATAAACCCCAAAAGCATTAATTAAAAAAAAAAAATCTATATAAAGCGACATAAAATATGAAGTTTCAGATTATGACATCATTTCCGGCACACATGTCACTACTTCTAACATTAAAGCTGAATTGAGTAGGTGAAGAAAATAAACTTTTCATTAATTCATGAACATAAATGTATAAAAAAATAGCTTTAACAGTAATAATTCTCTCTTTCAACATCCAATGCGATATAATATATACATATCAGATTAAACTCAAGTTCAATTTATATTACTATATACTGACAAAAAATACATATCAAAATCAAGGACAATCATAACCACTTCAATTGACAACTGACACTTACATGAGAGAACCAGAGAGTGAAAAATAACTTCTATAAAAGTGTAAAATATAATTCAAGAAATGGAAGAAGATATGAAACTGGAACTATATTTTACACTTTTATAGAAGTTATTTCCACTGAGTGTGAGAATATTTCTTTTTTCAACCATGCACTTAATCATCCAAACTTGTCAGTACTAGTTCAATTCTAACATCTTAGGTCATAGTTTGATTCTAAAAATTTTAAATACCATATTCATGTGCTATGTTTACAGAGCAAACGTCCCATTGTAAATCCACAAAACAAAAATTTCTACTTAAAAACAGAACTCATAACGAAAAAGAAATGTCAACAAACTCTGAACAAATCCAAAGTGACAAACAATTAACATTTACGATAAACATGAACTATGTAATCTACAAGATTAATGTTGTAAAATAATAGTATATCAAACATAAAGGTAATTATAGAAAAATCAATCAAGAAAAACAAAATAATAAAGGGAATATAACACCGTTGTAACTTAAATTAAAACTTGTTACCAACTCGATCGCCGGAACGAGTAGCCATGAAACCATGCCATGTCAATGGTCCAATAGCTAACAAATTGCGACACCGCTTTGAGATCACAAATCTGACACCTGAGTAAAACAAGGTACTCTCCTAAGATCTTGTAACGATAACGATATAAACTAGGTCATCCAGAAGCATTGTGGAAACTGAAAAAGTATCAGATACAAGTACAAATACCTAATCGAGGAAATGGAAATTGGGAAATATATATATATATATATATATATATATATATATATATATATATATATATATATGTATATATATATATATATATATATATATATGTATATGTATATATATATATAGGGGCTTTCTTGGGTGAAGTCACTAAAATACCTTCTTTGATGAAGTCATTAATCTGACCAATAAGAAACAAGCCCTAATAAGCTCTAATTTAATCAACGCCACATCAGCGTTATAGTGCAGCACATTTATAGTGAACCTCTTTTTATTTAAAACTTTTATTTATTGCATATCAGTCCTTCATTAAATTAATAATAATGATATATAATTTAAAATATAACATTTATTTAAATTTAAATTATATAATTTGCAAATAAAAAAACAGAGTATCAATTAATTTGGTCTTCTTGTTCTTCTTCGTTCTTCATTTTTCCACCTTCAAACCACCATTATCGGAACACTCCAAACACCACCTCACAGGTTCTCCCAACATGACTCTCTCTAATAGCAAGCTCACACTCCAGATAGCAACCTCAGATTCCGATTCTATGGCATTTTCCGATTCAATTGCTCATTGGATATAACACCACAATTATCATTCGAGGGCGACATTCGTATTGAAGACACAGTTGCTAAGGTGAATACGAAATTGTTTGTTATATTTATTTGAAATTAGTTATTATGATTTACTGATTTCGAATAAATTATAATTGGAGGTGTTAAATTTGATTTCAATTTGGGAATTAGGGTTCATGCTTGAATTTGTTTTCTATATATGGGTATTTCAATTTGGGAATTAGGGTTTATGCCTGATTTTGTTTTCTGTATATGGGTTTCAAATGTAATGATTTCGATTTTCAATGTTGTTAGTTACGTTTGAGAAGTAGAAGATTGTGGTTATAGATAAGCTTCACCAAGGACTCTTGGAGTTGGTTTGTCAAGTTACTTCTTGATGACATTGGTGTTGAGAGTAGGTTCGGCTTCATATTTGATCAGCAAAAGGTATATGTAATGGTCCATTGGTGGTTATTGTAGTTGCTTGTCATTATAGTCCACTAATGATCTATGTTATTATGTGTTTAGGGAATAGTGCAAGTATTTGAGGAAGAGTATACTGATATTGAAAACAGATTTTGTCTAATGCATTTTTATGCTAACTTCAAAAAGTAGTTTGGAGGTGGTACAATCTTCAGAGATCACCTGATGGCTGCAGGAAAATTGATGCATTTAAAAGTAGTCTAAAAGTGTGGTAAGTAATTAGTCAAAAATTGTGTTTAAAATTAGTCTAAAATTTTATTTAGTATTATTTTGTAAAAAGTCCGAATTGAATATTTGATCATCACGGTGAGCTTATGATTTGGATTTGATGATACAATGTGGTTTTGTTGCATTTTGAATCAGCATATATGAGTATGCATCGTGTTGAATAAAGGTGAAGTGAACTTGGAACCGCTCAAGTTAGACGTTAGTTCAATTGAATTGTGCATGGCCAGATAAAAGAGGTATGTGAAATCCAGATGTGAAAAATCATCATTTTTGTGATTTGGTGTGTATTTGTCATATACTAGTACTAGTAGTATTTTGTTTTGAATTTGTCAAAAAGGTCAAAACACATAGTAAACAAAGCAACAATGTTTTAAAACTTGAACTGTGATAAGTTGAAATAATGCAACTGTATTTGATGTCTTAAAATTCCCAAATTCAAAATCACATAGTAAACATCTATTACATAAGCTGAAACAACCACTGCAACTACAAATAAGCCTACTAACAATGTAAATGAAACAATGTTTTAAAACTTCAACTGTTAAATGGTTTTCACAATCATACAAACATAAAACATCAAACTTCAATCACATTTCAGTGATGCCTTATGACGCTTTTCCTGATAATTCCAATAAGCTTTTGACCTTGACACCACTTCATCTAGCAACACATTATTTGCTGAATGTACCAAAAATAATGCTAGTTTCATTCTTGTCGATGTCGAAACCTATATATAATTAAAAATATTTAGGACAATTAGAAATATAATTACAAGAGAAATGATTAAATTAATCATTTTCACATGAATTCAACTTACAGTGATATCATCTAAATACCACCATTGTAGGCAACACTCAATCATCCATTTGCAGACCCAAACTCCACAATCATTTCTGCATTCAGTCCCTAAGTGCATTAGTGACACATAATAGGTAATACTATCAATTGAATAAAAAACAGTAATATATGAGTACTTACGATCCGGGTCGTTGTTGAATGCACGTCGGTTGACATATGCTGAATGTTGTTATTACAAGATTAGGTGATTTGGTATCATAAAAGGATTCATGCATCAGAATTTCCTCAAGAAATATGGCCTGCCACATAGTACAAACCAAAGTTAAACAAAGCTAAACAATTGATTGGATAGTATAAAAACCAATTCGCACACACATGCATACCAATTTTTTAATTGCACGGTGTTTGATATAATGTCTTTCAGGACAATCCCATGAGTCCAACCAAACCAATTTGTTGTCCAAAAAATCAACAACAATTAGAAACCAGTGCACTCCAATGTCGTTCATGGGAATAAAAATCTGCAAAAACTTAATATTTAGTAGTATGATGAAATTTTTTTATGTGCCTATTATTTTGGCAACGAAGTGACACACAACTCACCTTGGAAACTCATTCTTTTGGTCTCATTATGGAAGGTTGGTATATATTCCTCACATATTTAGCAGTATGATGTCCGCTCAGGGCATATTGCTGCAATTAGAATAAGTGTATCTTAAGTCAATAATTAATACTAAAGGAATGTACATTTGAGGGTACTATTAGTAGTAGTACTCGCCGCAAACTCAGTAGGCAGATACCAAGAGGACTTAGATTTTCCCATATTATTTATGAACCAGTTTTGTCTTGAAACGACAAGATTGATAATCTGTATAGTCAAATGAAAATGATGTTAACAAAATTATACATTAATTGTATAAATTATACTCATAATCATATTAACAATAACCTCCTGGTCCATAGGGCATTCTGGCATCAGCGTCCTTAGAGCTTTCCTATCTCCATATACATTTGTAGTTGTTTTGACCAAAACCTCATCACTACAGAGAAAATAAATATAATCATCAAAATAACTGTGATAAATAAACTTACTATTAGGTTTTAGCATGTGTATTAAAAATAAATACCCGTTAAGTTCTTCTTCGTCGCCCGTAAAGATGTATGCAGTCGTGTAAGAACAAATGTCATTTAGATACGTGGTTTGAGGTGGTCTAAATGTGATTGGCATCCACTGTCATTAAATACACATGAAACAAATAATGTTTTAATAAGAAATTATATAATATCGTGTAGTATTAGGATTTATTGAAAATAAATAATCAATACTTACGCCAGGAATTATAATAGGAGCATGAACACCTTCATATCCAACAAATTCACCTAAATGACAGTTGATGTAAAAGTCATTATCGCAGGGTTCCTCATCTTGACTGAAAAGCGTCTTCCGAATCTTTTGTAATTTCCCGTCATTTATATTTCTCTTACCCCTTTCCTCTCTGTTGTTTTTCGGGGGAGCCGAGGTTGTGCCCATAGTCGCCTTACTTTTATACTTTGTGGCTTTCCTTTCAGTTGCCGCAAAATTTTTAGCGGTACGCTTGCGATCCACGATAGGTGTAGACGCTGAGGATTCATAACCATGTGATTCGTAGTTGTCACTGCCTAATGTAGTAGTATGATGGCTATTCAAATCATTTTAATAATCAGTTTAGTAATAGTATCGAAGTAGAATACAAACTAAAGTTCCACAATGTGTTATAACTAACATATATGATATTGAAAACTTGATTCTCAAATTCGAAAAATTATCAATCAAACACATGTAAGACCTTGAATTTATGATAGAATCTCACACACGCATACACATAATATGGCCCAGGGCACAGAAACACACACTTGCCAATGTTCTCATGGATTTTCAAACCATAATATGTGAAGTATAAAGGGAAGAAAATGATTGACTGCTAAAGTAGAAAGTAGGAAATAATGATTTATTACCTGGATGATATCTCGATAATCTCAGTTTGTAGGTGCTTCATGCGAGTCTCAGAGTAACTGTTCCTAACTTGTTTTGAATGAGTTGAAATGTTTGAAGTCTTTTTGCTCATCTTATATGTTGAATTCGTTTTAGTTTTGCTGCGTTTTGTGCGTCTGTTTCCCATTGCTGGAGATGTTTGCTTCATTTTGATTGTTTATGAAGTTGTGAGGTGTGGAAGAGTAAGTGCTTAGTTAAAATGTTTTAGCAGTTGGAGTGTTAAAGTATGAATATGATTAAAACACAACGGTTAGAATGCCAATGCCCAATAGTCATGTCAGATGTTGTGTCTTTAATGCACTTGAAAACTGCAACTGTTGGTGCATAATAAATGGGAATGAGAATAGTCACTTGTGTTAAAAGCCACTATTGGTCAAAAAATAAAATTAGTGTTATTAAAAAATGGAACAATAAAGCACGATGGAGGAATTAATATTTACTATAAAATTAAAATTCGTATTATTAGAAAGGTTTTGGAAGATTAAAAATTAGAGTGGTCGGTAAATTAAAATTATATTTACCCTAAACCCTAATGGAAGAATAAAAATCAGAGAATCAACTATTAACACAAAGCCATTTGCGACCCATTTTTTTACCATGGAATCGGAGAAGAACTTCACTTCAATTCGCATGAAAAGGTAAAATTCTATCAATAAGAAGTCTGCATGTTAAATTTTAATGGATTATTCTTTGTTGGTATGTAGTTTTAATATCCGTTTTTCCAGATCCCTTGAGGAGGTGGTATATCTGAGAGATGTGAGAGGAAAATTAATGGATGATAACTTTGTGGAGTTTGACAGGAACAACACAAAGAGGTTGAAACAATCAGATTTTATTTCAAGGTAAGACTTCAAAGGCTGATCTGTAATGGTTAGAGTTAAAGTAGAAAAATTTGAACAGTGCGTTTGCTTAACATGCTTTGTGTGTAATTTGTGTGCAGCAATGTGGAAGAAGTAGTTGTTGAATATCCAAACATTGGTGATGGTGTAGCAAGGCAAACATGGTGCCTTTGGAAGATAGAAGTCAATGATCCAAAGATTATGCAAAAAAATGTTTTGGTAAGTTAGTTATTGTTTCATTGATCCAACCTAACACATTGATACATGCCTGTGTTATTATAGTAAGGATGTTCATTTAATTTAATTGACGGTTGCTTTTGAAATGTGCAGCAATTACCTCAGACTGTGTTAAAGAACTGTGATTTAATAGGAAAGAGTAGCATAGAGCTTGTTGATTCCGCGACTGGTGATACTTGTCTTTGTGATCTTCACACAAATGTGAACGAGGACTGTGTGGAGAAGTTCATATGCCACGGGTGGTATGAACTTGCAAAGGACATGCGGCTGGAAAGAGGAGATGTGTTGGGATTTAGCATCAAATATCCCCCAGTTAGAAGTATGACGGTGACTCGTTTGAACCGTCGAATCCAAAGATGATGTTGCTGGTGGAAGTTTTTTTTTATGTTTAGTTTTATTTTGTTTAGTTAAAAGTAAGTTAATGTTAACTGATACAATGGTTTCTGGGTCCTGCTGTTGCTGGTAAGGGGAAAATGGTCAATAAAGTTGCTATGGTTATAAAGTGTGATGTTGTTTGGTATATTTGGTAATAGTGTGTTGTTGTATGAGTGGTTCACAGCTCCCCTTGCTTGTTTCAAGGGTTGATGTTTTCTATTTTGTACTGTATTGTGGCCATACTCTTTGTTTCTTGCACGTCTTGTGCTTGCTAGTTAATGATATTGCCTTTTGAATTGATTTACATTTGTGTTACATTTGAATTGTTTTAGTTGATTGGTGAAGTGGTGAATTTATAAACAATATTCATTATAAACATTTGAATTGATTTACATTTGTGTTACATTTGAATTGTTTTAGTTAATTGGTGAAGTGATGAATTTATAAACAATATTCATTATAAACATTTGAATTGATTTACATTTGTGTTACATTTGAATTGTTTTAGTTGATTGGTGAAGTGATGAATTTATAAACAATATTCATTATAAACACTTGAATTGATTTACATTTGTGTTACATTTGAATTATTTTAATTGATTGGTGAAGTGATGAATTTATAAACAATATTCATTATAAACATTTGAATTTATTTACATTTGTGTCATATTTCACATTCAATCACATCCAAACTCATTCAATCTACATTGCAAATCACATTTCATTCACATCTATAACATATTCATTTTCAATTTAATGTGACAATCATAAACATACACACATCCAATATCAAAAAAAGAATAACCAAGCAAAAGAAATGGGGACAACCTTCAAATATAGCAAACAGTTTTCATAGTATATAAACACCTTACACAGAAACCTTAACAAATCCTTGAAACACATTTAACATCACAAAGTTTCACATAAAAACCTTAACCATTACTCCTAACCATTAGTTTCACATACACTACATAAAAACCTTAACCAGTTTTTAGACAAACAAAGTTTCACATACACTACATAAAAACCTTAACCATTACTCCTAACCATTAGTCACAACCCTAATCATTACCAACCAGTACTGTACGCTCCACCAGCTTCACATAAAGTCGATCGCCTGGATAGGTTACCAAAAACCGAAGTCTATCCTTTCTTCTAAGCCTTTTTTGCTTAGCATATTCGTACCATCCATGACCTATAAACTTCTCCATTTTATTAACCTTTCCATCTCTCTTTGCATAGTGTATCTTGGCTTGGTAAGTCTTCCCAGTATCATCATCAACAAGCTGAATCGATTTCTGGTTCAAACCTAGCTGAGTCCTTGTTACAGCTCTAGGAAAGTGCTACACACAACAACAAACGGTTAATCATTAAATTTCTACTTTAAAACATATGCAAATATGGACATAAAAACCCTTACCAAATCATTCTTGCTTGAAATGAATCCAAACCAAACTTCCTTTTCCCAAGCGTTATCAGGAATTTCTTCAGCTACGACATCAGAACTACAAACATATAATGACAATTTTCACATTAATCATTTAGTGATTTTTCTGAAGAAGACAAGTCATTTGCCATCCAGACTAAAATGTAAACAACACGGGATCTATTTAATAATTTCATTGCATGCATGGAAATAATATGACACCTCTATTTAGATACTACCAAACGACTACACAGACTTATATTTTTTTCCATTAACCACCAAAAAATCTATCTAAACTGTAAAACCATCGTACCTGGATGCATTAGTTGTTCGACGGTGGTCGGCCATTGCTGTTGATTACTCTTTTAATCTTTCACGATCGCGAGATGACGGACCTTTTTGGGAACTGGAAGGAGAAACAAAACGCTTTTATGTGGGAATAGTGTGTTTTCATCGGTTGCACTCATTATATTAAGGTTAGGGTTAGGGATATGGTTAGGGTTAAGGTTAGGGTTAGGGTTAGAAAAATAAAGTTTTTAAATTTTAGAAAAAATTAAAAATTTTAAATTTTAGAAATAATTAAAATTTTTAAATTTTAGAAATAATTAAAATTTTTGAATTTTATAAAAAATTATAGTTGAGGGTCAACATATCATTTGACTCATAGTTGAGGGTCAACTATCATTTGACACATAGTTGAGGGTCAACATATCATTTGTCACAGAGTTGAGGGTTAACATATCATTTGACACATAGTTGAGGGTTAACATACCATTTGACACATAGTTGAGTATCATCAATCATTTGACACATAGTTGAGTATCATCAATCATTTGACACATAGTTGAGGGTCAACATATCAGTTGACACATAGTTGAGGGTTAACTATTATTTGACACATAGTTGAGGGTCAACTATTATTTGACACATAGTTGAGGGTCAACATATCAGTTGACACATAGTTGAGGGTCAACTATTATTTGACACATAGTTGAGTATCATCTATCATTTGACACATAGTTGAGGGTCAACATATCATTTGACACATAGTTGAGGGTCAACACATCAGTAGACACATAGTTGAGGGTCAACTATCATTTGACACATATTTGAGGGTCAATTATCAGTTGACACATAGTTGAGGGTCAACTATCATTTGACACATAGTTGAGGGTCAAGTATCATTTGACACATAGTTGAGGGTCAACTATCATTTGACACATAGTTGAGTATCATCTA
Organism: Lathyrus tuberosus; assembly: GCA_022829125.1. Lineage (NCBI taxonomy): Eukaryota > Viridiplantae > Streptophyta > Magnoliopsida > Fabales > Fabaceae > Lathyrus > Lathyrus tuberosus. The sequence goes on along the minus strand of JALAZF010000699.1, from coordinate 2,163,023 downwards.
TCATTTGACACATAGTTGAGTATCATCTATCATTTGACACATAGTTGAGAGTCAACATATCATTTGACACATAGTTGAGGGTCAACATATCAGTTGACACATAGTTGAGGGTCATTTGACACATAGTTGAGGGTTAACTATCATTTGACACATAGTTAAGGGTTAACATATCATTTGACACATAGTTGAGTATCATATATCATTTGACAATAGTTGAGGGTCAACATATCAGTTGACACATAGTTGAGGGTTAACATATCATTTGACACATAGTTGAGGGTCATTTGACACATAGTTGAGGGTTAACTATCATTTGACACATAGTTGAGGGTCATTTGACACATAGTTGAGGGTTAACCTATCATTTGACACATAGTTTAGTATCATCTATCATTTGACACATAGTTGAGGGTCAACATATCATTTGACACATAGTTGAGGGTCAACATATCAGTTGACACATAGTTGAGGGTCAACTATCATTTGACACATAGTTGAGGGTCAACTATCATTTGACACATAGTTGAGTATCATCTATCATTTAACACATAGTTGAGGGTCAACTATCATTTGACACATGGTTGAGGGTCAACATATCATTTGACACATAGTTGAGGGTCAACATATCATTTGACACATAGTTGAGGGTCAACATATCATTTGACACATAGTTGAGGGTCAACATATCAGTTGACACATAGTTGAGGGGGTCAACTATCATTTGACACATAGTTGAGGGTCAACTATCATTTGACACATAGTTGAGTAAAACTATGTAGCATAAGTAAAACTAATTACCTAATAAGTTATCAACAATGTCATAAAGTGCTCATATGCAAATATTAAGTTAGAAATACCATAAAGTACAACCATCTTCTATTCATATATCACCATCTTGTAAATCCACTTGGATATGATGCTTTCCACCTTCAATTGTAGAAGATATGTCATTTTAGATTGATGACATATGTATGAGATAAAGCACAACAACTAGCAACACAATTATTATAATCAAGATAAAAAGCAACACTAGCTACTTCAATCTCAATATAAAACAACTAGAATCTATGTCAAAAATGCATCAGTTAACCATTTATAAATCTCACTGCATTATTTGCTGGCTCATCAGCACCGTATCTACACCCACCCCACCACAGTTTATCATTAATATTATCAACAAAGAAAACACAAAACAACACATACAAAGAGTTTATCATTAATATTATCAACAAAGAAAACACAAAACAACACATACAAAGATTGATGTAATATATTTTTAACACAAAAAGGTTTGAATGAACACATAGGTAGTTAAAACGTAAAGAGCTACTGATATTCATCCTCAAGAGGCACTTAGTCATCCTTTTATAAAAATTCCAATACATTGATTTAACCCACTTAAAAAATAGACCAAAAAATTACTAATCAAAATTAGAGAACATAGATGAATAAAAACATAGATGGATAACATATTGAATTAATTTAGTACCTTGAAAGTATACCTTCAGCTTCTTTAAACCCTAAGCACAAAAATTAAAACGATTTTTTTTTATCAGAACACACAAATTCAGAGACAAGAAGCAGAAATATATATCCTAATGCATGATTGAAGATCGAAAGTTGGTAAATCGGAAGATAAAATACTCTTAGAAGTCATTGTTAGAGGTGATGCGTTCGATCCGAACGATTTAGGATTAAATTAGAGGCCCAACAATGGTGATATTGTTAGCGATAATGTGTTTAACGAGGGTGAAAGTGTTGACAAGGATATGTGAAATTGTTCACACAGAGAGAGAGATGTCTCTTTGAAGGAGAGGGGGCTTCGAGAGAGATCGAGACCGATATAATGAATGTGAGGATATCTTTTTTTTTCTTCAGAAACACTAACAAAATCATGATCTCATAAAGAAAAAAATTCTGAAAAAAGATAAGAATAAAAAAAAATCAAGGGAATGTACTCCTTCATGAAGATCCATCCGTCTTCTACGCTTGACACCGCCGCGAACTCCCTCGCCGGCCGCCACGGAAACTACTTGCGTCGACCCCTTCACGATCACCACCACACCCACCGCCATTAAACCGAGGAATCACCGCGGAAGCCTCCTCCTTCACCGAACGACGCGCCGCCGTCTTTGCAACCCATAGCCCGCCGCAAAACCCTCGCCGACAACCACGACGCAACCACCGCAAGAGCCATCCGGCCGATCCCGTGCGTGAATCTCCGCTGCCCTCTCTTTCCCGTCGCTGTCGCCATTGATTGTGTGATCTTGTTTTTATTGTTGAATTATTAGGGATGGGATTGAAAGGGTGTATGGGTTGTTTGAAAGAAAAGAACATGGGAGGGGGAGAGGTAGAGGAAAACGGGAAACACGTTTGTCAAATGTGAGGATATCAAGTGAGAGAGAGAGAGAACGTTAGTGAGTGGTCCAGGAAATTCTTAAATTATCCTTTTATTTAATATAATTTAGATTTTTTTTCTTCTAAGCTGAAAAGAGAAGAGGGAAAGTTTTAGAATATGAGAGGGAAAAAAAAAGAGGGAAACTTTTCAGGATATAAGAGGGAAAGGAAAATAAATAGAGGGGATTTATTTTCATTTCAATTTTCAAATTTTTTTAAATTATTAGAATTCATCACTAATAACATCTAAAATGTTTGTGAGAAAAATATTAAAGAAGAATAAAATTTATCTTAAAATATTTCTCTAAAGTTACTATTGTCAAATTTGTGAGGGAATTTATGAGGGATTTTTAGTGACGGAATATATCCGTCACAAATAACTTTGCATATTTGTGAGGAAATTTGTGAGGGAAATATTAAAGAAGAATAAAATTTATCTTAAAATATTTCCCCTAAAGTTACTATTGTCAAATTTGTGAGGGAATTTATGAGGAATTTTTAGTGACGGAATAGATCTGTCACAAATAACTTCGCTAAAGTTCATCTGTTCATATTCATGATTTTCCCTCACTAAATCCATCACAATTAGTGAGGGATTTATTTCCCTCACTAATTTCCGTCTCTAAATTACATTTTTTTAGTAGTGTCAGTTATATTAGCAGAGACAATATCCAACATATTTTTCATCACATAGTACCCACAATAAATATAGTTATGTTGTCGCCTTATCTACAAATGAATGACATAATTAGTGAATACTTATGATAAAATTAAATATAGAATTATAATTTACACCACGCTTACATTGGGTTGAAGCCATGTAGCCTTTTTTTCTATTGTAATTTGCCATTTGATAAACCCCAAAAGCATTAATTCAAAAAAAAAAAATCTATATAAAGCGACATAAAATATGAAGTTTCAGATTATGACATCATTTCCGGCACACATGTCACTACTTCTAACATTAAAGCTGAATTGAGTAGGTGAAGAAAATAAACTTTTCATTAATTCATGAACATAAATGTATAAAAAAATAGCTTTAACAGTAATAATTCTCTCTTTCAGCATCCAATGCGATATAATATATACATATCAGATTAAACTCAAGTTCAATTTATATTACTATATACTGACAAAAAATACATATCAAAATCAAGGACAATCATAACCACTTCAATTGACAACTGACACTTACATGAGAGAACCAGAGAGTGAAAAATAACTTCTATAAAAGTGTAAAATATAATTCAAGAAATGGAAGAAGATATGAAACTGGAACTATATTTTACACTTTTATAGAAGTTATTTCCACTGAGTGTGAGAATATTTCTTTTTTCAACCATGCACTTAATCATCCAAACTTGTCAGTACTAGTTCAATTCTAACATCTTAGGTCATAGTTTGATTCTAAAAATTTTAAATACCATATTCATGTGCTATGTTTACAGAGCAAACGTCCCATTGTAAATCCACAAAACAAAAATTTCTACTTAAAAACAGAACTCATAACGAAAAAGAAATGTCAACAAACTCTGAACAAATCCAAAGTGACAAACAATTAACATTTACGATAAACATGAACTATGTAATCTACAAGATTAATGTTGTAAAATAATAGTATATCAAACATAAAGGTAATTATAGAAAAATCAATCAAGAAAAACAAAATAATAAAGGGAATATAACACCGTTGTAACTTAAATTAAAACTTGTTACCAACTCGATCGCCGGAACGAGTAGCCATGAAACCATGCCATGTCAATGGTCCAATAGCTAACAAATTGCGACACCGCTTTGAGATCACAAATCTGACACCTGAGTAAAACAAGGTACTCTCCTAAGATCTTGTAACGATAACGATATAAACTAGGTCATCCAGAAGCATTGTGGAAACTGAAAAAGTATCAGATACAAGTACAAATACCTAATCGAGGAAATGGAAATTGGGAAATATATATATATATATATATATATATATATATATATATATATATATATATATATATATATGTATATATATATATATATATATATATATGTATATATATATATATATATGTATATATATATATATATATATATGTATATGTATATATATATATATAGGGGCTTTCTTGGGTGAAGTCACTAAAATACCTTCTTTGATGAAGTCATTAATCTGACCAATAAGAAACAAGCCCTAATAAGCTCTAATTTAATCAACGCCACATCAGCGTTATAGTGCAGCACATTTATAGTGAACCTCTTTTTATTTAAAACTTTTATTTATTGCATATCAGTCCTTCATTAAATTAATAATAATGATATACAATTTAAAATATAACATTTATTTAAATTTAAATTATATAATTTGCAAATAAAAAAACAGAGTATCAATTAATTTGGTCTTCTTGTTCTTCTTCGTTCTTCATTTTTCCACCTTCAAACCACCATTATCGGAACACTCCAAACACCACCTCGCAGGTTCTCCCAACATGACTCTCTCTAATAGCAAGCTCACACTCCAGATAGCAACCTCAGATTCCGATTCTATGGCATTTTCCGATTCAATTGCTCATTGGATATAACACCACAATTATCATTCGAGGGCGACATTCGTATTGAAGACACAGTTGCTAAGGTGAATACGAAATTGTTTGTTATATTTATTTGAAATTAGTTATTATGATTTACTGATTTCGAATAAATTATAATTGGAGGTGTTAAATTTGATTTCAATTTGGGAATTAGGGTTCATGCTTGAATTTGTTTTCTATATATGGGTATTTCAATTTGGGAATTAGGGTTTATGCCTGATTTTGTTTTCTGTATATGGGTTTCAAATGTAATGATTTCGATTTTCAATGTTGTTAGTTACGTTTGAGAAGTAGAAGATTGTGGTTATAGATAAGCTTCACCAAGGACTCTTGGAGTTGGTTTGTCAAGTTACTTCTTGATGACATTGGTGTTGAGAGTAGGTTCGGCTTCATATTTGATCAGCAAAAGGTATATGTAATGGTCCATTGGTGGTTATTGTAGTTGCTTGTCATTATAGTCCACTAATGATCTATGTTATTATGTGTTTAAGGAAAAGTGCAAGTATTTGAGGAAGAGTATACTGATATTGAAAACAGATTTTGTCTAATGCATTTTTATGCTAACTTCAAAAAGTAGTTTGGAGGTGGTACAATCTTCAGAGATCACCTGATGGCTGCAGGAAAATTGATGCATTTAAAAGTAGTCTAAAAGTGTGGTAAGTAATTAGTCAAAAATTGTGTTTAAAATTAGTCTAAAATTTTATTTAGTATTATTTTGTAAAAAGTCCGAATTGAATATTTGATCATCACGGTGAGCTTATGATTTGGATTTGATGATACAATGTGGTTTTGTTGCATTTTGAATCAGCATATATGAGTATGCATCGTGTTGAATAAAGGTGAAGTGAACTTGGAACCGCTCAAGTCAGACGTTAGTTCAATTGAATTGTGCATGGCCAGATAAAAGAGGTATGTGAAATCCAGATGTGAAAAATCATCATTTTTGTGATTTGGTGTGTATTTGTCATATACTAGTACTAGTAGTATTTTGTTTTGAATTTGTCAAAAAGGTCAAAACACATAGTAAACAAAGCAACAATGTTTTAAAACTTGAACTGTGATAAGTTGAAATAATGCAACTGTATTTGATGTCTTAAAATTCCCAAATTCAAAATCACATAGTAAACATCTATTACATAAGCTGAAACAACCACTGCAACTACAAATAAGCCTACTAACAATGTAAATGAAACAATGTTTTAAAACTTCAACTGTTAAATGGTTTTCACAATCATACAAACATAAAACATCAAACTTCAATCACATTTCAGTGATGCCTTATGACGCTTTTCCTGATAATTCCAATAAGCTTTTGACCTTGACACCACTTCATCTAGCAACACATTATTTGCTGAATGTACCAAAAATAATGCTAGTTTCATTCTTGTCGATGTCGAAACCTATATATAATTAAAAATATTTAGGACAATTAGAAATATAATTACAAGAGAAATGATTAAATTAATCATTTTCACATGAATTCAACTTACAGTGATATCATCTAAATACCACCATTGTAGGCAACACTCAATCATCCATTTGCAGACCCAAACTCCACAATCATTTCTGCATTCAGTCCCTAAGTGCATTAGTGACACATAATAGGTAATACTATCAATTGAATAAAAAACAGTAATATATGAGTACTTACGATCCGGGTCGTTGTTGAATGCACGTCGGTTGACATATGCTGAATGTTGTTATTACAAGATTAGGTGATTTGGTATCATAAAAGGATTCATGCATCAGAATTTCCTCAAGAAATATGGCCTGCCACATAGTACAAACCAAAGTTAAACAAAGCTAAACAATTGATTGGATAGTATAAAAACCAATTCGCACACACATGCATACCAATTTTTTAATTGCACGGTGTTTGATATAATGTCTTTCAGGACAATCCCATGAGTCCAACCAAACCAATTTGTTGTCCAAAAAATCAACAACAATTAGAAACCAGTGCACTCCAATGTCGTTCATGGGAATAAAAATCTGCAAAAACTTAATATTTAGTAGTATGATGAAATTTTTTTATGTGCCTATTATTTTGGCAACGAAGTGACACACAACTCACCTTGGAAACTCATTCTTTTGGTCTCATTATGGAAGGTTGGTATATATTCCTCACATATTTAGCAGTATGATGTCCGCTCAGGGCATATTGCTGCAATTAGAATAAGTGTATCTTAAGTCAATAATTAATACTAAAGGAATGTACATTTGAGGGTACTATTAGTAGTAGTACTCGCCGCAAACTCAGTAGGCAGATACCAAGAGGACTTAGATTTTCCCATATTATTTATGAACCAGTTTTGTCTTGAAACGACAAGATTGATAATCTGTATAGTCAAATGAAAATGATGTTAACAAAATTATACATTAATTGTATAAATTATACTCATAATCATATTAACAATAACCTCCTGGTCCATAGGGCATTCTGGCATCAGCGTCCTTAGAGCTTTCCTATCTCCATATACATTTGTAGTTGTTTTGACCAAAACCTCATCACTACAGAGAAAATAAATATAATCATCAAAATAACTGTGATAAATAAACTTACTATTAGGTTTTAGCATGTGTATTAAAAATAAATACCCGTTAAGTTATTCTTCGTCGCCCGTAAAGATGTATGCAGCTGTGTAAGAACAAATGTCATTTAGATACGTGGTTTGAGGTGGTCTAAATGTGATTGGCATCCACTGTCATTAAATACACATGAAACAAAGAATGTTTTAACAAGAAATTATATAATATCGTGTAGTATTAGGATTTATTGAAAATAAATAATCAATACTTACGTCAGGAATTATAGTAGGAGCATGAACACCTTCATATCCAACAAATTCACCTAAATGACAGTTGATGTAAAAGTCATTATCGCAGGGTTCCTCATCTTGACTGAAAAGCGTCTTCCGAATCTTTTGTAATTTCCCGTCATTTATATTTCTCTTACCCCTTTCCTCTCTGTTGTTTTTCGGGGGAGCCGAGGTTGTGCCCATAGTCGCCTTACTTTTATACTTTGTGGTTTTCCTTTCAGTTGCCGCAAAATTTTTAGTGGTACGCTTGCGATCCACGATAGGTGTAGACGCTGAGGATTCATAACCATGTGATTCGTAGTTGTCACTGCCTAATGTAGTAGTATGATGGCTATTCAAATCATTTTAATAATCAGTTTAGTAATAGTATCGAAGTAGAATACAAACTAAAGTTCCACAATGTGTTATAACTAACATATATGATATTGAAAACTTGATTCTCAAATTCGAAAAATTATCAATCAAACACATGTAAGACCTTGAATTTATGATAGAATCTCACACACGCATACACATAATATGGCCCAGGGCACAGAAACACACACTTGCCAATGTTCTCATGGATTTTCAAACCATAATATGTGAAGTATAAAGGGAAGAAAATGATTGACTGCTAAAGTAGAAAGTAGGAAATAATGATTTATTACCTGGATGATATCTCGATAATCTCAGTTTGTAGGTGCTTCATGCGAGTCTCAGAGTAACTGTTCCTAACTTGTTTTGAATGAGTTGAAATGTTTGAAGTCTTTTTGCTCATCTTATATGTTGAATTCGTTTTAGTTTTGCTGCGTTTTGTGCGTCTGTTTCCCATTGCTGGAGATGTTTGCTTCATTTTGATTGTTTATGAAGTTGTGAGGTGTGGAAGAGTAAGTGCTTAGTTAAAATGTTTTAGCAGTTGGAGTGTTAAAGTATGAATATGATTAAAACACAACGGTTAGAATGCCAATGCCCAATAGTCATGTCAGATGTTGTGTCTTTAATGCACTTGAAAACTGCAACTGTTGGTGCATAATAAATGGGAATGAGAATAGTCACTTGTGTTAAAAGCCACTATTGGTCAAAAAATAAAATTAGTGTTATTAAAAAATGGAACAATAAAGCACGATGGAGGAATTAATATTTACTATAAAATTAAAATTCGTATTATTAGAAAGGTTTTGGAAGATTAAAAATTAGAGTGGTCGGTAAATTAAAATTATATTTACCCTAAACCCTAATGGAAGAATAAAAATCAGAGAATCAACTATTAACACAAAGTCATTTGCGACCCATTTTTTTACCATGGAATCGGAGAAGAACTTCACTTCAATTCGCATGAAAAGGTAAAATTCTATCAATAAGAAGTCTGCATGTTAAATTTTAATGGATTATTCTTTGTTGGTATGTAGTTTTAATATCCGTTTTTCCAGATCCCTTGAGGAGGTGGTATATCTGAGAGATGTGAGAGGAAAATTAATGGATGATAACTTTGTGGAGTTTGACAGGAACAACACAAAGAGGTTGAAACAATCAGATTTTATTTCAAGGTAAGACTTCAAAGGCTGATCTGTAATGGTTAGAGTTAAAGTAGAAAAATTTGAACAGTGCGTTTGCTTAACATGCTTTGTGTGTAATTTGTGTGCAGCAATGTGGAAGAAGTAGTTGTTGAATATCCAAACATTGGTGATGGTGTAGCAAGGCAAACATGGTGCCTTTGGAAGATAGAAGTCAATGATCCAAAGATTATGCAAAAAAATGTTTTGGTAAGTTAGTTATTGTTTCATTGATCCAACCTAACACATTGATACATGCCTGTGTTATTATAGTAAGGATGTTCATTTAATTTAATTGACGGTTGCTTTTGAAATGTGCAGCAATTACCTCAGACTGTGTTAAAGAACTGTGATTTAATAGGAAAGAGTAGCATAGAGCTTGTTGATTCCGCGACTGGTGATACTTGTCTTTGTGATCTTCACACAAATGTGAACGAGGACTGTGTGGAGAAGTTCATATGCCACGGGTGGTATGAACTTGCAAAGGACATGCGGCTGGAAAGAGGAGATGTGTTGGGATTTAGCATCAAATATCCCCCAGTTAGAAGTATGACCGTGACTCGTTTGAACCGTCGAATCCAAAGATGATGTTGTCGGTGGAAGTTTTTTTTTATGTTTAGTTTTATTTTGTTTAGTTAAAAGTAAGTTAATGTTAACTGATACAATGGTTTCTGGGTCCTGCTGTTGCTGTTAAGGGGAAGATGGTCAATAAAGTTGCTATGGTTATAAAGTGTGATGTTGTTTGGTATATTTGGTAATAGTGTGTTGTTGTATGAGTGGTTCACAGCTCCCCTTGCTTGTTTCAAGGGTTGATGTTTTCTATTTTGTACTGTATTGTGGCCATACTCTTTGTTTCTTGCACGTCTTGTGCTTGCTAGTTAATGATATTGCCTTTTGAATTGATTTACATTTGTGTTACATTTGAATTGTTTTAGTTGATTGGTGAAGTGATGAATTTATAAACAATATTCATTATAAACATTTGAATTGATTTACATTTGTGTTACATTTGAATTGTTTTAGTTGATTGGTGAAGTGATGAATTTATAAACAATATTCATTATAAACATTTGAATTGATTTACATTTGTGTTACATTTGAATTGTTTTAGTTGATTGGTGAAGTGATGAATTTATAAACAATATTCATTATAAACACTTGAATTGATTTACATTTGTGTTACATTTGAATTATTTTAGTTGATTGGTGAAGTGATGAATTTATAAACAATATTCATTATAAACATTTGAATTTATTTACATTTGTGTCATATTTCACATTCAATCACATCCAAACTCATTCAATCTACATTGCAAATCACATTTCATTCACATCTATAACATATTCATTTTCAATTTAATGTGACAATCATAAACATACACACATCCAATATCAGAAAAAGAATAACCAAGCAAAAGAAATGGGGACAACCTTCAAATATAGCAAACAGTTTTCATAGTATATAAACACCTTACACAGAAACCTTAACAAATCCTTGAAACACATTTAACATCACAAAGTTTCACATAAAAACCTTAACCATTACTCCTAACCATTAGTTTCACATACACTACATAAAAACCTTAACCAATTTTTAGACAAACAAAGTTTCACATACACTACATAAAAACCTTAACCATTACTCCTAACCATTAGTCACAACCCTAATCATTACCAACCAGTACTGTACGCTCCACCAGCTTCACATAAAGTCGATCGCCTGGATAGGTTACCCAAAACCGAAGTCTATCCTTTCTTCTAAGCCTTTTTTGCTTAGCATATTCGTACCATCCATGACCTATAAACTTCTCCATTTTATTAACCTTTCCATCTCTCTTTGCACAGTGTATCTTGGCTTGGTAAGTCTTCCCAGTATCATCATCAACAAGCTGAATCGATTTCTGGTTCAAACCTAGCTGAGTCCTTGTTACAGCTCTAGGAAAGTGCTACACACAACAACAAACGGTTAATCATTAAATTTCTACTTTAAAACATATGCAAATATGGACATAAAAACCCTTACCAAATCATTCTTGCTTGAAATGAATCCAAACCAAACTTCCTTTTCCCAAGCGTTATCAGGAATTTCTTCAGCTACGACATCAGAACTACAAACATATAATGACAATTTTCACATTAATCATTTAGTGATTTTTCTGAAGAAGACAAGTCATTTGCCATCCAGACTAAAATGTAAACAACACAGGATCTATTAAATAATTTCATTGCATGCATGGAAATAATATGACACCTCTATTTAGATACTACCAAACGACTACACAGACTTATATTTTTTTCCATTAACCACCAAAAAATCTATCTAAATTGTAAAACCATCGTACCCGGATGCATTAGTTGTTCGACGGTGGTCGGCCATTGCTGTTGATTACTCTTTTAATCTTTCACGATCGCGAGATGACGGACCTTTTTGGGAACTGGAAGGAGAAACAAAACGCTTTTATGTGGGAATAGTGTGTTTTCATCGGTTGCACTCATTATATTAAGGTTAGGGTTAGGGATATGGTTAGGGTTAAGGTTAGGGCTAGGGTTAGAAAAATAAAGTTTTTAAATTTTAGAAAAAATTAAAATTTTTAAATTTTAGAAATAATTAAAATTTTTAAATTTTAGAAATAATTAAAATTTTTGAATTTTATAAAAAATTATAGTTGAGGGTCAACATATCATTTGACACATAGTTGAGGGTCAACTATCATTTGACACATAGTTGAGGGTCAACATATCATTTGTCACATAGTTGAGGGTTAACATATCATTTGACACATAGTTGAGGGTTAACATACCATTTGACACATAGTTGAGTATCATCAATCATTTGACATAGTTGAGGGTCAACATATCAGTTGACACATAGTTGAGGGTCAACTATCATTTGACACATAGTTGAGGGTCAACATATCAGTTGACACATAGTTGAGGGTCAACTATTATTTGACACATAGTTGAGTATCATCTATCATTTGACACATAGTTGAGGGTCAACATATCATTTGACACATAGTTGAGGGTCAACACATCAGTAGACACATAGTTGAGGGTCAACTATCATTTGACACATATTTGAGGGTCAATTATCAGTTGACACATAGTTGAGGGTCAACTATCATTTGACACATAGTTGAGGGTCAAGTATCATTTGACACATAGTTGAGGGTCAACTATCATTTGACACATAGTTGAGTATCATCTATCATTTGACACATAGTTGAGTATCATCTATCATTTGACACATAGTTGAGGGACAACATATCATTTGACACATAGTTGAGGGTCAACATATCAGTTGACACATAGTTGAGGGTCATTTGACACATAGTTGAGGGTTAACTATCATTTGACACATAGTTAAGGGTTAACATATCATTTGACACATAGTTGAGTATCATATATCATTTGACAATAGTTGAGGGTCAACATATCAGTTGACACATAGTTGAGGGTTAACATATCATTTGACACATAGTTGAGGGTCATTTGACACATAGTTGAGGGTTAACTATCATTTGACACATAGTTGAGGGTCATTTGACACATAGTTGAGGGTTAACATATCATTTGACACATAGTTTAGTATCATCTATCATTTGACACATAGTTGAGGGTCAACATATCATTTGACACATAGTTGAGGGTCAACATATCAGTTGACACATAGTTGAGGGTCAACTATCATTTGACACATAGTTGAGGGTCAACTATCATTTGACACATAGTTGAGTATCATCTATCATTTGACACATAGTTGAGGGTCAACTATCATTTGACACATGGTTGAGGGTCAACATATCATTTGACACATAGTTGAGGGTCAACATATCATTTGACACATAGTTGAGGGTCAACATATCATTTGACACATAGTTGAGGGTCAACATATCAGTTGACACATAGTTGAGGGTCAACTATCATTTGACACATAGTTAAGGGTCAACTATCATTTGACACATAGTTGAGGGTCAACTATCATTTGACACATAGTTGAGTATCATCTATCATTTGACACATAGTTGAGTATCATCTATCATTTGACACATAGTTAAGGGTCAACATATCATTTGACACATAGTTGACGGTCAACATATCAGTTGACACATAGTTGAGGGTCATTTGACACATAGTTGAGGGTCATTTGACACATAGTTGAGGGTTAACTATCATTTGACACATAGTTGAGGGTCAACCTATCATTTGACACATAGTTGAGGGTTAACATATCATTTGACACATAGTTGAGGGTCAACATATCACTTGACACATAGTTGAGGGTCAACATATCATTTGTCACATAATTGAGGGTCAACTATCATTTGACACATAGTTGAGGGTCAACTATCATTTGACACATAGTTAAGGGTCAACTATCATTTGACACATAGTTGAGTATCATTTATCATTTGACACTTAGTTGAGGGTCAACTATCATTTGACTCATAGTTGAGGGTCAACATATCATTTGACACATAGTTGAGGGTCAACATATCATTTGACACATAGTTGAGGGTCAACATATCAGTTGACACATAGTTGAGCGTCAATTATCATTTGACACATAGTTGAGGGTCAACTATCATTTGACACATAGTTGAGCATCATCTATCATTTGACACATAGTTGAGTATCATCTATCATTTGACACATAGTTGAGGGTCAACATATCATTTGACACATAGTTGAGGGTCAACATATCAGTTGACACATAGTTGAGGGTTAACTATCATTTGACACATAGTTGAGGGTCAACATATCATTTGACACATAGTTGAGGGTCAACATATTATTTGACACATAGTTGAGGGTCAACATATCAGTTGACACATAGTTGAGGGTCAACTATCATTTGACACATAGTTGAGGGTCAACTATCATTTGACACATAGTTGAGTATCATCTATCATTTGACACATAGTTGAGGGTCAACATATCATTTGACACATTGTTGAGGGTTAACATATCATTTGACACATAGTTGAGGGTCAACTATCATTTGACACATAGTTGAGGGTCATTTGACACATAGTTGAGGGTTAACTATCATTTGACACATAGTTGAGGGTTAACATATCATTTGACCCATAGTTGAGTATCATCTATCATTTGACACATAGTTGAGGGTCAACATATCATTTGACACATAGTTGAGGGTTAACATATCATTTGACACATAGTTGAGGGTCAACTATCATTTGACACATAGTTGAGGGTCAACTATCATTTGACACATAGTTGAGGGTCAATTATCATTTAACACATAGTTGAGGGTTAACATATCATTTGACACATAGTTGAGTATCATCTATCATTTGACACATAGTTGAGGGTCAACTATCATTTGACACATAGTTGAGGGTCAACATATCATTTGACACATAGTTGAGGGTTAACATATCATTTGACACATAGTTGAGGGTCAACTATCATTTTAGAAAAAATTATAGTTTTCGAATTTTAGTTTAGAAAAATAAAGTTTTTGAATTTTAGAAAAAATTAAAAAAATTTATTTTATAAAAAATTATAGTTTTCGAATTTTAGTTTAGAAAAATAAAGTTTTTAAATTTTAGAAAAAATTAAAATTTTTTAATTTTATAAAAAATTATAGTTTTCGAATTTTAGTTTAGAAAAATAAAGTTTTTAAATTTTAGAAAAAATTAAAATTTTTTAATTTTATAAAAAATTATAGTTTTCGAATTTTAGTTTAGAAAAATAAAGTTTTTAAATTTTAGGAAAAATTAAAATTTTTTAATTTTATAAAAAATTATAGTTTTTGAATTTTAGTGTAGAAAAATTTAGTTTTTGAATTTTAGAAAAAATTAAAAAATTTTAATTTTATAAAAAATTATAGTTTTTAAATTTTATTGTTAAATGAAATAGATTAAATTAATAATCAGTATCTGCTACAGTATAATTTGATAATGTTTTTCACTATTTTAAATCACGGCCGCTTATTTATTGTGGAGGTTTGCGATTAATCTGTCACTTATATATATTAACCATTGATTTACATCGAACGGCTATTAACTATACTACGTCAACGCATATGCTGCACCGAATTGAACCCAAATCCTTCCACAAGCTGCATGTTCTATGCCGCTTCATGTTTCGTTCTCTCTCACCCATGTCAATGCACTTTTTGCACGCCTCCCCCCCCCCCCCCCCCCCCCCCAAAAAAAAACTCTTACCATATTCCAATGCACTTTTTGCACGCCTACAATAGCGTCTGATTATCATTTATTCCTAAACCTCCATTCAATCATGTCTTCGGCTTCTGTTTTAAACTCTCTGCCGCTTCAAATACCAGAATGTGGTTGCAATAAACCAATGAGGTTGTTCATCTCCAATTCAAATGATAACCCTAAAAGGAGGTATTGGAAATGTGCAAATTGGGGGGTGAGTTGGATTTCATTTTTATTTGTTATGAATTCTTATTTGTTATGATTTCTTATTTCTTGTGGAATGATGAATTTTAAAACAATTTCTTATGTTAAAACAATTTCTCATTTTATGTTTGTTTTTAATGTTTCGTTTGATTCATACACACAGGCAATTTTAAGCTGTAAGCTGTTCATATGGGATGATGATATTGATGGTCAACCTGCATATGTTCGTAAAATAGGACATGAAACAAGAAATTTGTTGTTGGATTCGAACGATGACCATACACACAGTGCGAAGAAATGTTGTGGTTGCAACTGCGCAGAGATTTTGAAGGACTTGACTGCCATAGTTACAGAACTTCAATGCAAGAAAGGAGAGAAGATGAAGTTGAAACTACAAAATGAAAGAAAGGCATCCAAGATGTTTAAGTCTTGCTATTTTTTTCTTGGATTATAATCATTTGTTATTTTAAGATGTTTTAGACCTTGTTTTTTTTTCTTGTACTATTGTCATTTGTTGAATGCCTAATACAAGAAATTGATTATGTTGTCAAAATGAGGTTGTTCATCTCTGTTTTAGATCTTGATGTTTATTGTATCATTGTCCAAATGTTGTATTCATCTCAGCTTTATCAAAAATTGAACTTATGCACCATTGATACACCAATGGCAGATCATATTTTTGTTAGCAGCATTTTAATATGTGTTGGCCAAAGAAGATACACCATTACTTTGTGATACACCATATAATTTGTTCAACTGATACACCATTAACCACAAAATGGATTCAACAGATACCACAATAGAACCATGAAGGATTCAACTGATAAAACATCTTGAAATTAGGCCATCATGCATTCAGTTCCAAACACTTATATTAGGCATTCAGTTTCAAAGAAAACACAAGCAATACAAATCATGAGCAAAGATAATTTTTCAAGACATTGCAACATTGCAAATATCCAACAAGTTATTTTACGATGTTCAACACCTTGCTGTTTTTATCTTGGATTGTTTTCATTTGTCTAATAACCAATACAAGAAATTGAATATGTGTTGGTCATATCTTTGTTAGTAGAGTTTTAATATGTGTTGGCCAAAAGAGATATACCACAATATAATTATGAACAAAGATCATTTCAAGACATTGCAAGATTGCAAAACTACAACAAGTTATATCAGTACAGTGAGGGTGCTTAAATTTCAGAGAAAAATGGTCATCACATAATGCCATACTAATCCACATCGGTTTCAAATAAGATGTTGGAATTACACATACAGATTCACATACTAATAATATCAAAACACTTACAGATTCACAGGTTCATTTCAGCCACAAACAACATTGTACATTGAGAACATTATCACATTCCAGCATAGGCCCGGCCGATTTCATAAACACTACCTAAAAACATCGTTTTTTTTACTCAAATTACATAGATGGGTATACTCAATCATGACCAGCAGATTTCAT
Source organism: Lathyrus tuberosus (assembly GCA_022829125.1). Classification (NCBI taxonomy): domain Eukaryota; kingdom Viridiplantae; phylum Streptophyta; class Magnoliopsida; order Fabales; family Fabaceae; genus Lathyrus; species Lathyrus tuberosus. The sequence continues at coordinate 2,145,836 of JALAZF010000699.1, read as the reverse complement.
CACTAGTTGTAGTAGAGACTGAAGCACGAATTTGAATTTTCCCCATCACTCATTTCATACATTGCTTGCAACATCCACATTTGCTGAAAATTTCTTTTGCACACTTCTATCACCATTGCAACTGCTTTTTATTTTCTTCTTCTGTTGATAAATATAAATTATTATTTGAATATAGATAATTACACAATATAATTATAAAAACATATAATACCTTCGAAATTTGGCTTAAAGAATAAGTTATCGACACCAACTCCAACTCAACATTTCGCTCAGATGGCGCGTTTTCTGTACTCTGCAAATTAAACAATAATAACTGTTATGTTTAAAAAAAACAAGACATTGACTCTAACAATCAGATCACAAGTTATCCAACTTACCGAACAATTCCTTGCATTATGAGTTGTACTATTGCATTTTGAACAGTGCCTGACAGCTTTTGTGTCATTCTTTCTTTTCTTCGGAGCACCTTTACTCTTCACCGTTATTGGATCACCTACAGCTGACCTTTGTGTCCCAATTTGATCGTCATTACTGCAATATTTTTTGTGTAACTTCATGATGTCCTCCATTATTTCCCCGTAAACACCACTCTTCTTTGAAGCTTCTTTGCAGAAAGCAGTAAAAAGAGAACAATATGCACCAAAACGTGCAACCTCAATCGAATTTGAATCAACTGTACCATTATCAACCATGTTCAAATATTCAATTTTGGCGTCCTTTGTCCAGCGCGACAAAACCATACTACTAGGAATTTTTTCAACATGTTCTTCCTTCATGACATAAAAAATATGAAAACATGGAAGCCCACGAGAATCAAATAACTTACAAAAACATTGAAATGTTGTACCATCATAAATCACTCGTCTTTCATAGTTTTCCTGACAATATTTTGTCAATATGTACATCTTAACATCACCGCGTCTTACATAGCTCTTAACGATCAACGCACCAACCTTCATGATTTCATCTTTAACTTCTTTGAAAATCTCGGCTGTATAAATTTTAGCGGCTTCGCTCTCAATCAAACGCAAGTGCGTTGTCAACACCGGTTCTGGAAATTTTGATTTAAAATCGGCTACCAGTTCATTGTTTCTATAGTGTCTAAGAGCCTCATCAAAATTGTGCATAAATTCAAAAATGCAGCCTTTCTTCCTTACGTAACTCTTGATTATTGTATTAACCGCTTCACGTTGAGATGTTGTTCTTATACGTCCAAAAAACTTGTCACGTAAATACGCAGTTGCCCACAGTGACTTGTTCTCATAGGTCTTGGTTACCCATGAATTTCCTTCAAGTTAATTTTCTTTAATTAGCTCTGACCAAAATTCTTCAAATTGATCCTTTGAAAAATTTGAGTACATTGCTTTTTTAAAGCCTTCCAAAAATTCTGAGTTCTTTACATTTTCACCTGCATTCTTATTCAAATGCCAAGCAAATAACCGATGGGTTGCATCGGGAAATATCTGTTTTATAGCCTCCCGCATAACACCATCTCCATCTGTTACCACTGCTTGTGGGTATTTGTCATCCATGCACACTAAAAAACAACTCAACAACCACTTATAGGTATCCGTTGTTTCATCCGATACCAACGCAGCACCAAAAATGACTGTCTGAGAGTGGTGGTTACACCCTGAAAATATAACCATTGGGTAGTTGTATTTGTTCTTCTTGTAAGTTGTGTCAAACGCAACCACATCGCCAAAACAAAAATAGTCGGATCTACTGCTCCCATCAGCCCAAAAAAGAGACCTCAGTCGTCCATCACCGTTGACGGCATATTTTGCATATAGCATGAGATCAGTATATGACTTTACATTTAGATAATTTAAAGATGCGGCAACGTCACCATCTTTAATAGTATCACACATTTTTTTATCAAAATAATTGTATAGATCTTTCTTTGTAAATCCAACTTCAGCGTATCCACCCTTCTGAGCAACCATGTACCCCATTATATGACAAGTTCTAACTCCATGTGACTGAAGACCATCAATCTGAGCTCTATCCGCTTCAGAAATTTGACGATAACCGGGGTGTAAGTGTATAAACCTATATGGGGTTAATTCATGGTTATGAACCTCTTCGAAAAATGACACTACATATATACCCTTTTTGACTTTGTAGTGCACACGAAGCCTAGCTAAGCAATTAGTACGGGTCGACGTCTCTCCTCTCTTTTCCTATCTAACCTACAAAAGTGCTTATCCTCTCTTAAACCATGCCTGTTGCATACAAACTGCCTCATTACTATTATTTTACTACCTTCAGGCCCTCTACTCCTAATATCACTTTTCCTAATGGCAAAACCTTTGCATTTAACATACTTATAATAAAAATCATAAGTGTCATTAATAGAATCGAATTCCATAGCACGAATATCATCAGAAGTCATGGAATTAATTCTTACCCTTTCATCTAATTCTGCCGCATCAACTTCAACGACATTATCAGCATCGTCGACATCGTCATCTGAGCTTTGATAACTGTCACCCTCATCATCATTTAATTCAACATCAGAAATATCAGCATCAGTGGAATGAACTTCATTGGAATCAACCTCAAATGACTCGTCTGAGCTTTCCATCGTGAACCTGAATTAAAACAACTTTTAACACATCAAAACTCAACATCAATCACAATACCTAATTCCATAATTAAAATCAAATGTAACTCAGAAAATTGAAAATCGAAATCATTAAATTTGAAACACATATACAGAAAACAAAATTAGACATAAACCCTAATTCCCAAATTGAAATCAAATGTAATACACCAATTCGATATCATTAAATCTTAGTAACTAATATCAATTAAATATAACAGTGAATGACGTATTTACCTTAGCAATTCTGTTGTCAAGAAGAACACAATCAAACCCTTGTGAACAATGGCGGAACGCGATTTGCAGATTATGGGTGGTATGAGCCGAGCACGAACTGAGCACAAGCAAATAATGGCGGAATGAGTACGAGGCCCTTGTGAACTAAACCCTAAACAATGGAGGCATGTTGCTGAGCATGAATTGAGAGTTGAAATTCGCAGAAGAGAAAATGGAAAGATGAAAAATAGAATGATGAAGTTTATATAATTTTCCACTTTTATTTGATTTTCAATTTAACAACTACAATAATAATTTTGTCATTTTTAATATGATAAGGACTTAATTGCAATATTAATAATATTAGATTACATAGTAAGTTGTATGTACAATATAATCCTACGTGGCACTCATTAAATTAGGGCAAATTAGGGTTTATTTCTGATTGGTCAAATTAATGACTTTACCAAAGAAGTCATTTTTGTGACTTCACCATAGAATTTGCCATATATATATACTCACATTCAGATAGCTAAAAATCTCATACTCAAAGCATGGAGATGATGAAGTCAATTGGAGAAAAACCGATGGACGGGACCGACCAGATTTATTTAGGGAAGAAATAGAAAGAGATAGGTTGAAATCGTTTGAAACAAACAGTGGTCGAAATCGTTTAGAGATAGAGAGAGGTCAAATTATGATAGCTTTTAGTAATTGACAATTTCAATTTGGGATTAAGAAGATTTCCATCATTAAAGATTAGAGGGATAAAGGGTTTAGAATTGGGATTTAGAGGGTTTTGATGGAGAGAACACATGGTTCGGAAATCACGTTTTGGTTTGATAAGCTCAGTTTAGGATTGTTTCAGAAATGTTTTTGACATGGCAAACATATGGTAGTTATTCAAAATACCTGAAGAGAATCTGAAGTAATGTAACGAGGGTGGTTGATTCGCGGCGGTGTGTGGTGGTTGATTCGAAAATGATGGTGGAGGAATGATTTACGGTGGGAGACGAAGATGAACAGGATGGTTGTGATGTGTTTTGTGATGGAGACGAAGATGAACGGTGATGGAGACGAAGATGAAGATTTGAGATCGTGGCTGCTAGGGTTTTAGTGAGGCGTGAGGAAACAAAAAGAAATGATATTTGTACGTGAAAATTGACGTTTCACATCGGTTGCTACTAGGCCCGATGTAAAGGCCCACGTTTCACATCGAGTTCAAATCAAGGACCGATGTGAAATCTTTTATAACAAAACTTCATATTATTTATGAAACTACCACCTTGTTATTTTTTCTCATTTCTCGCTAGACCTTTCTCATTCCTCATTTACGAAACTTGATGGATAAGAGTGTCACTTTTACAGACGTCGTCTACCTATGGCACTTCGAGGACTTCGAGTGGATCCATGAGTACAACTGGGGGGACTGCTTGTTTTGTCTACCTGTACTCGTAGCTGAGAGAAGATTGTATGTGGAAGAGGAAGCAGGTCACAAGCATCATCACACTAATGACAGTAATAATTATTGGTCTTTGAATGTTTCTTTGTCATTTTTATTTCATCTTTGCAAAGCCATTACTAATGATTCGTGTGTTCTAAACTTTTTATTTCAAGGTTGGATCCTCCAACACTTCTCGCACATCTCTGGTTGGGCGAGTGTACCGTCTTACACCAAGGATATGCCACGCGCTATTGCTTTTTCTCCGCTCAGAGGGAACCAGGCGACCAAGCCTTATAGAGTCTATCTTGAGCGTTTGGTTGTCGAGGATATGCACTTCAACTACTATGTTGATCACCGTGAGACACGACCATTTGATGAGATAGTGTTATGCTCTAGATTTTTGGCCTGCGGATTGCGTCTCGCTGCTCCTCATCTGCCCGAGCGCGTCATGCGGTAGTTCGACTAAACTCATATTATTCCCAGACACCCTGTTGTCTCTGCTCCTCTTGCCTTGAACCGTAGACATATAGATGACATGTTTGATGATTATGAGAGTCATCTAGTACCGCAGGAGACACAGAGTACCATTGCTGAGAGTGACTGGAGCTACGTCGAACGGTACATCAGATGGCTCTTCAAGGTGTCCCAATCGTACATGGTGCATGTTGCTCCAAGAGATCTGTTGAGGCTAGCTCATCAGGAGATACTAGAGGAGGAGCAGGCCCACCTAAATCATGTTGAAGATGTCTTATCTAGATGTGATCTCATAGTGGAGATTGCGCAGGCAAGCATTGACACATGTATCTTCCCTGATGGGCCTGATGTGAGCTAGGTCCTAGATGTCATCATGACGGAGGCACGGGGGCCATTGATGTATCGGAGACATCGTCAGACGACGGAGGGATTGATGATCGAGGAGGTAGATAAGGCAAAGGAGGTAGAAGAGAGGTAGTCATACATACACAATAGTACATTAGTGTATAGTGGTAGTAATATAGCCTGTATTTTATTTTGACATGCTACTTTATTGGTTTTGATTATATGGCATTTTTTACATTTATTGGTCGTTATTTATATTTGTCATTTTTGGACCATCTGAATTTATGTATGTCTTTTTTTTTTTGAATTTCGATTGTATGGTATGGTTTAAATCTGCATCTAAATACACGTAAACAAAGCCTAACATGAAAAGTAGTGTTCTGATACGTTACAGAGATACATCTCCATAAAATTCATGGAGATGTATGTCATGTATAATTCACGTGTATAATGACTTCTTAGTGTGATGCATAGTATATTTTAAATTATTACGGAGATGCATCTCCAGAATATTTCAATGTTCATTCGGAATTTGGTGCGTTCGGAGATACATCTCCGAAATCTATGAGCGTTTAAATAATTTTTCGTGGTAGTTATGAAACATAAATGGTGCATTAAGAAACCTACTAAATAAAATTTGTATCAGCTAAAGCCCAAAATTATAATTAACAAGTAATACAAATTTAGAGCTTTCTCCATTATCCGTACTTCACTTTTTTTTAATTCAATTTAAGTTTTAACTCTCTTCACTAATTTTTCTATAAATTTTCATTTAAAATTTTAAATTTCATTCACTTTTCTACTTGTGTATTCTTTCCTTCCTTTTATTCTTATTCTTATTTTCTCTTTTCCCTCTTTCTCATCTTTATACATGATCTCTAATAAATTGATCTTTAGTGTTTTGTAGAAAAATTGAAAGTGTTCTATCCTAGAACTAGAAATAGTGTATGTGGTAAGAATCCTGAATTGATGGTGCTGATCTTCTATACGATGTCGTATGGAGGACCTGCAAAGTTAGCACTCTAACGCGCAAGTCAGATCAAGATTCAAAATAATTGTAGTGAAAAGTGGAAATCATAAAGTGTACCTTGCTTTTTGTGTGAGATAGCTATATCTTGGGTCTTGCGGAATGGGTATGAGTTGATTTGGGCCTTAGCTATTTGTCCCTTTGGTTTGTCCATAACAGTTGCCCTCAAGGCTTGCCGGGCTTTTAGATAGCTGTTGAAGCCTTTAGCGGTCGTGGTCGACCTTCAAGGATGTCATCTGATTCAAACTAGAAGTGAAACGTTTGGAGCGAGATGAAAAAGTAGTGGAGGATAAGTGCATTAAATACTTTCTTAGTATTGAGACATTTTCACTCCTTGCACCTAACACGTAACCCTAGGTGTGCAGGTCAGGGAATGATTCCCCTACCTATGGTACTTGAGTATTTTTTTCCTCTTCGTTCTCCTTGACGGGATGGTAGATTTCCTGCCTTCATATATTTATCTTTTTCTTAATCTGAATCATTGATTCTCCATTGATTCTTTTAAATAAAGGATAAATTTTACCCCCACAGTTCCTTTTCGTTGTCCTGCTATTCTTTACTCTTTCTTCCTAATAGGTTTAACTCACATCTTTCTTGCTCAAACAATTAAAGCTTTGTTGCTTTCTTGTCCATGATACCGCCCTCTTACCCTTTTATTTTACGTTATCGCCTTCATTTTCATCTAATCACGCATAATCTAGGGAATGTACCTATGGCCAATATTTTCGATCATACTGACGCGAACTACTACTCTTGAGCGGATCCTGCATATTTAGAAAATTTCTCTCGTTATACTCAGGAGGATTTTGTGAGGAGAGATCCTTTTGAGGCGGGATCATCTTCAGATTGGATGATATCAACGATTCCTACAGATAAATGGGCGTGCTACAAGTTTGAAGGGTCAGTACTACAAAAAAATATTTAACCTCAGACGCGAAATGCATTTAACCTCGGCTATAAAAGTGAGGTAACAAAGGGCATCATGACAAATGGCCACTTTACCCTTCGGTTTCTGAATAACTAAGGGGTAAAGTTATCTGAACATAAGTTCGAACCCCAACATTTGTTTTTTTATTATTTTCAGAACTGGATGGCGCGCCCAATATTAAATCTCGGTTTTGTGTAAAATCGAGGTAATAATGCAATATTTTTACCTCGGTTATAAGTAAAAAATAAAGGGGATAACATTATATATATATATATATCTATGTATTGATACTTTCGTTTGCACTTGTATTACAGAACCATATCACAGAATATATAACCATATTTTGCAGATTTCTGAAACAGAAACTTGTATGTTTTTCAATTTCTCAAACAAAAATTGTGTACCACAAATATTAATTGTTTACACTAAATGCAACGCCAAAATGGCACACACCTTATAATTTTACAATAAAAACTAAAAAAAAATTATTAACCAATAAAAGCAATAACCAAAATGCAAACTCTTGTAGGTTGTCCAAAAGTTATATGCTAAGATATGTCATTGATCGTTAAGCACCTATAATTTGAATAACATTTGAAACCAATTAGGATAATTAACAGCAACATTAAATCTTTAGTAAAAGGGATGGAAATGAGTAAAATAAATAATTATAAATTACTAAGTGATATTAAACAGTTACTTACTAGTTTTCCCATAACTCCTCTTTAAGGTCACGATGAATAACATGCACATCATCTGAATCATTTTTTTTCAGATGAATGACGTACATGTACTGTGAAACAAGGGGGCTCATAGTTAAAATCTTGATTTTTATTAATACTATTAGGAAGATATTTTATGTAAAGAACATTGACCATCTAGTGTTAGAAGGATTAATGACATAAAAAACTTTTTTTGCTTGGGTTTCCATGATGAATGGTTTGTTCTTATAAGTTTCCTTTTGAAGATCAACCCATGTGAATTTTAATTCATCGGTTTCTACACCAGTGTTACTGTCAATACACTTACACTTAAATAAAGGCACTTTAAAAACAAAATAATAAATCTCCAAAATCTCCTCAATGACCCCAAAGTACGCTCTATATTCTAGTATAGGATTGTTATTTAAATTTTGGCATAGCAGACAACAGATGTTCTAACACATGTCAAGACATTGTTTTGCATAATTATTAAACAAAGAACAAAACTACAAACTGATATCCAAACTATCAGTAGCTGCAGAAACACAGATGTTTCGACATCTGTTCCAATATGTTAATCAATACTAAATTGTATATTGCAGAATGATAAACAACATAGAATATGATGACCCAGTTTGGTGCAACTCACCTACATCCGGGGGATACCAATCCAGGGAGAAGAATCCACTATCAGTGTATAGTTTTATGTAAACAACTTCAAGTTTACAGTAAACACCCACGTTTACCTATCACTACCCAATGAAGACTTTATCATTAGAAGTCACATCTAATTGATAAGAGAAACCCATCTCACTTCCTAAATCAAAACCTGTGATTATCTAACAGTTACTACACCATAATTGTATCATCCCTATTGAAAGACACCAATTCCAATACAAAGTTCAGTCAAGCATCCTTGACTAACAAGTTAACTTGAATTTGCTTCAAAGCTTCATCCAAGAACAATACACGATTCATTACCTATGGGTTTCTGAATCTATACAAGTAGCTAAGTATACCACAATGCATCAAATCGATACAGAGGGAGACTTACAAGAAAGCCTACGACTCTCAAAACCCTAAACCTTATTTTCTAACTTTACAAAAGTGTTACAATAGGTTCAGTTGTTCTATCCTAGGTCTTGGTCTTTTTTAATACTCTTCTGCTGCCTTGGGCTTCGAATCTTCTATTTATTGAACCCTTGATCCACTGCTATAATCATTCCTTGATTCTTGCACCAGATTCAGAACCTGGTATATTTGTCGAGTCAAAATGTTAGGATATTGTCTTCGACATCTTTTTCTGCAGAATTCTTCATTAAGTTTTAACCAAAATTTAGTCAAACCTCGGGAGCTTTAAGTTATCTTTGGAACTAGAGAAGTACATGGATTCAACTTTAATCATAACTCCACTATTTTGCATGGTACTACGACCATCCTTTGATTTTGTATACAATGAAGAATTAGTAATGTCATACGCACTCCAAGTAATTACATAAAATTTAGGAATACGTGACCACCATTTAATTATCTATGATGCATTACTCTCTTTAGAAACACTTTCATTAAACTAAGTTATGAAAGTTTTGTTATGCTCTACCAACAACCATCTTTCATTCATCCGAGGAAATTTTTCCTTTTTAAAACTTTTGTGAGTGGTCAAGTAAGGTTGAACTTCATCCATGTTATTCAATATATACAAATGTTCTTGAAGAACTACATCTCGGCCAAAATTCTTAACATTTAAACCTTGAGTGCCTCTACCTTCATATCTTTCATCAAGATGAGCAAGGAGGAATTCAGTGATATTGTGATAGTTAAAGTGTCATTTATTTGGAAAACATTCATATGCATCACTCCAGGACTAATTATATTGATGTGAGCACAAAATCAAATATTTAATTTCATTTAGAAAAATATTACTTGAAAATTTTATATTGGAAAATGCAGTTGATATGTTAAGAAAGTAATTTGCCTCTTTATTTCCAATTTGTGGATGCCATGCAAAAAAAATTCAAAGGAATTTTATATTAGTTAAGATGGAAATTGTTGAGTATGACTCAAGTCAGAGATGGAAATTGCTAAGCTGGTAATTTTTTTCTTATTATATAAGAGAATAATTATTATGCACGGTAAGTGTAAAATATTTTACACGATCAATGCATCATAACCATTCACAAGTGATACTTTATATATGATTAAAGAAAAAAAATCAAACATCTATAAAAATTTAACGGTTATGATTTAGTGACAGTGTAAAACTTCTTTATATATATATATATATATATATATATATATATATATATATATATATATATATATATATATATATATTGTTTGTAATACTAAAATCTTTTTTTAAAGCAAGGAATGACATTACTAAACCAAGGAGCACAGGGGGTACTCAACCCTTACAAAGAGTTTCTGCTAGATAGATACACAATAGGGTTGGACAACCAATTGGAAAAAGAACAAGATTTTGGTAAAACATAACCTCTAGATAACCATTTCGACGCTGAAATTTTTATAGAATTAACACATTTCTCCTCTGAAAAATTTTGTAAGGTTGAAAACCATATCGTTACGACATAACCATAAATTTCAGACAGTTGCAAGCAAGATCACAAGATTCTCTTTCCTTCGATACCTGCTGCTAGTGCCAGACCAAACTGCTGAGAAATATTCGAGGCAAGATGGTCGAATAGGAAATATGCATCCAGACCATAAACCAACAGATTTCCGAACCTTAACTGCTACTACACACGAACCAAAAATATGATCTTCATCTTCTGAACAGGTCATGCAGAAAACACAGACCATTTGCAACGGATCCACCACCACACCACGTTTTGCAAGTTGATTTCTAGTGGGAATTCTCTTCTTGAATAATCTCCAAATAAACACCTGAATATTAGACGGCAACGGAGTCTTCCACAGCCTCTTAAGACAATACAAAGTTTCAGAACTGCCATCAACATTAGGCTCAGAAAATGATAGGCCATCGTACCCTGCAGAAACAGAATACATCCTATCATCATTCACAACCCAACATATTCTATCATGCTTATCAGGCGAATGAATCAAGGCAGCAGTAACATTGGTTAAAGTTTTACAGTCCATAAATTCCTCCTTCTGTTCTGAACCTTCAGTAAAGGCTGATAAAGTATCCTCCCACGCGAGGCTGCCCGGCAGGGGCAAAAGAGCTTCAGATAAAACCATAAAAGGATTAGAGATCCTTAAGAGACTCCTCATGCACCCATTTGCTGAACCAAAATGAAAGCAATTTGCCATTGCCAACTTCGCACGACAGTTGGTCTATGAACCAGCCCGCATTGCTAACATCGTCAAAAGATAATTGAGCAAGGTCTCTCCACCATATTGATCCATCAACTTTCAAACCAGCAGCTAATATGCAGAGCAACTCCCATGAATTGTAGGACTTAGAATAACGAGGCAAGAAAATCTTCTTCCACAACGAGTCCTTCTCCGTTAAGATACGCCACTTCCATTTTAAAAGGAGCGCCTTATTAAACAGAAACAAGTTTTTGACTCCCAACCCACCTTCGTTCTTAGGCTTGTAAACCACACTCTATTTAACCCAATGGATCTTCCTATCATAATCCGTTCCACCCCACAGAAAATTACTTTGAATTTTGACAATCTCCTTAAGAACTTTGGCTGGAGCTAAGTAAAAAGATAACGAATAAATAGGAAGGGAATTAATGATTGAATTAATCAATACTACACGACCCCCTATAGAAAGATATTTCCCCCTCCAATCTGCAAGTCTACGACGAATGTTACTAATAACGTGAGTCCAGTTAGAGCTTTTTCTAGGACTATCTCTAACCAAAATACCTAGAAACAAGAACAATGACTTACCTCTTCTACAACAGAGGAATTCAACCGCAGCTTGAGTAAAATCTTCAGTAAGATTGAATCCTCCTGGGCAGCTTTTGAAAAAATTAACCTTGAGTCCAGAAACCATCTCGAATCCTCTTAATATTCCTTTGATCCCCCACAGGTTTTTCTTACTGCATTCTCCCAAGAACATCGTGTCATCCGCGAACTGGACTAAACTAATACTCAACTCCGAGTCAATGTGAAATCCTTCATATAGACCCAAGCCTTCAGCTCTCTTCATGAGTTGGGTTAGACCTTCCATAACTAGCAAAAACAAAAAGGGTGAAAGTGGGTCACCTTGGCGTAATCCACGAGTAACTTTGAAGTCCTTAGTAGCACTCCCGTTCACTAACACCGAACATGAGCCACTGAAAACCAAAGCCTCCATCCAACATATCCACTTAACCCCAAATCCCATCCTATAAAAAAGGAAGCGCAAAATATCCCAAGAAACGCAATCATATGCGCGTTCGAAGTCAACCTTAAAAGCTATGCACTTTATTTTAACTCTTTTGGCCATATCAAGCACTTCATTAACAACTAACACCCCATCCCCAATATTCATGTTGGAAAGAAAAGGTGACTGTTCTTGAGAAATAATAGACCCCAATACTTTCTTAATACGGGCTGCTAACAATTTAGAGAATATCTTCTGCACACACCCAACCAAGCAGATCTGTCTGTATTGGTTCAATCTTTGAGGGTTTTTGACCTTCGGGACCAGCTTTAAGAAAGAAGCAGTTGTTACTTTTAACAAAATAGGGTGCTTTGCGAAATCCTTCACCATCTTTATAACATCCTCTTTAAGAATATCCCAATGTTCCTGCAAAAAAAAGAAAAGACATTTCGTCAGGCCCCAGAGATTTTCCACCGTTGCACTCCCACACCGCTACCTTTATTTCATCATACGAAAAGTCTACCACCAACGAATTGCTCTCCTCCTCAGCCAAAGCTGCAAACCAAATGCCTTCAAGGATAGGTCTGTTATGACAAGTCTTAGTAAAATTCCTTTGAAAATGTTCAAATACCGCCTATTTAACTTCCTCGACCTCCTCTACCCGACTCCCGTCAAATTGAACAAATGAGATATGATTCCTCTTCTGCCTCCCTCTTATTACTCTATGAAAGTAACTCGAGTTAGCATCACCCTCCATAAGCCAAAGCATCCTAGATTTTTGCCTAAGGTAGTTTTCCTTCAGCTGCAAATTATTCCAAATTTCCTCTGCTGTCCTACATCTCTTTTCCTGAAAAACTTGAAGATCCTCTCCCGAGACATCGTTGTTGCTAACGAATAAGTCAAGATCATTAAGCAAGGCCACATGTTTATCCACTTTTAAGTCGACCCACCCAAATACTTCCTTACTCCACTTCCTCAAGCTCTTCTTAATAAACATTAGTTTCTCCTTGAAAACATAGTCCCCTATTCCAACTACATTAATCGACCTCCACTATTTCATAATAAATTCCTTGAAGCTAGGATGCTTAATCTATCCGTTGAAAAACCTGAAGGGCTTAGGGCCCCAATTAGCTCTACACGCCTTCAACCAAATAGGATTGTGATCTGATATTTCTCTATTTCTGATATTTCTCTATTCCTTTAAGCAAGGCCACATGTTTATCCACTTTTAAGTCGACCCACCCAAATACTTCCTTACTCCACTTCCTCAAGCTCTTCTTAATAAACATTAGTTTCTCCTTGAAAACGTAGTCCCCTATTCCAACTACATTAATCGACCTCCACTATTTCATAATAAATTCCTTGAAGCTAGGATGCTTAATCTATCCGTTGAAAAACCTGAAGGGCTTAGGGCCCCAATTAGCTCTACACGCCTTCAACCAAATAGGATTGTGATCTGATATTTCTCTATTTCTGATAACTTGACCAACGATCCCCCACTCTTCCGCCAAATCACTAGAAAAAAGAAACCAATATATTCTACTCATACCAGTACCACTACCACTGAACCAAGTGAATAAGCCACCAATGCACGGTAAGTCTATACAACCCAAGTCGTCAACAAACCTGCAAAAACCTTGAATTTCAGACCTCCTTCCGCTCGAAGATAAACCTTTTCTTTCACTATCTCTCAAGACAATATTGAAGTCACCTCTAACAAACCAAAGAATCCTAGAGAATTTAGATTTCACCTCTAGAAGCTCACTCCAGAATTTCCTCTTAAGAGCAGACTTGCAAGGAGAGTAAACATTTACAAAAAATATCTCCCTTCCTTTCCAACTAGCATTAATACCTACAAACCCTAGGCCCCTAAAGCTGAAGTGCAGATCTAAAATTCCTTTCCTCCATAAAATTAACAAACCACTAGAAGCTCCCACAGCACTCGATACAGTCCATTCGACCTCCGAATCTCCCTAGAAAGAAGAAGTCGTAGCAAGATCGATGACAGCCAACTTCGTCTCTTGAATAAGACACAGATAAACCTTCTCTTTTTGAATGATGTGACCTAACCTCTTTCTTTTAATCACACTTCCACCTCCCCTAATATTCAAAGACAGAATATTCATGGGACAACAATTTTGGATAACTTCTTCTTAGACTCTCCACATTTACATCAATATAATCTCTTCCTCAACCACCTTGTCTCCACATCCTCCTGAAACACCCAAAACGGAAATCATCTCTCTAATCTTCAGAGAAACTTTTGATTCTACCTTTGCCCAAAATCTTTTATTGCCCTGGAGGACTTCCGAATCTGTGAAAGAATGGTATCTCTGCCCTGTTGCCATGGAGCAGACGACCTTGTCCTTCTTCATATTAATAGGACGATGGGGTTTCTTTTTACTAAGGATACAGCTAGATTCAGATAACGAGGAAAATATGATACCTTGGTCTAGAATAGGAAGAAATTTGTTGCCAGGATCCAATCCACCACCAGGAGTGGAAACATACTCAGCCTTAGAAAATTCTGCCCTGTCTGAGCCCCCTTTTGTAGATGCAAATTGATGAGACTGCAATGAATAAGGGCCGGAATACTTAGGATTCTTGGATTTTCCACCTCCCTCTCCTAATCCTATGGGCTGAACCAAATGGGGCTTAATAATATCATCAAAAACAAGATTAGGAGTCTGGCCCAGACCATTATCTCTTTCCACATTTCCCTCGTCAGCATTAGAAACCTTAGGAGTAGGGACGGCGCAAAAAGCTGCTTCAGAAATAGGTCTGCTAGCCAGATAGATATCACTACTACTTTCATCATTTTAATTATTACACTTTACCTCACTAGGGACAATAATTGCCTTTTTGGAGAAATTTCCTTCCTTTGTAGACTCTACACCTCTATCTAGGGACGTACCATCTTCAAAGAAACCATGATCTTCATCATTGTTCAACATATCATTCCAAGATGAGATGTCTTGAATGTCTTCAAAATCCGACGTTGGACTGCATTCCGCCGCTTGATAAACCACCTTAGACAACTGCCCAAAGGATTCCTTAACTACTCTAATCCTAAAATCAACGTCATTGATACGAACCATAAGAACTTCGTTGATACGAGATCCACGGGACGTCCTAACCATTAGACTAGCAACATCCATCCTAGATTGGTTGGATGTAGTGTCGTCACAACAAACATACTTCCCCACAGTTGTTGCAATAGTTTCGAAAAAACTAATACACCAAGCGTGACTGGGAATACCGTAAACCCTTAACCACATTAATCTTTCAACATCAACATCTTATATCCTCCACTTTCTAACTTCAGCAAACCATTGACTCAGCCAGTCTGCTGCTCCCTCCACTAATGCTTCCAACTCCCCTGGTTCATATTCTTCAAGAAGACAAAGGTTTGCTCCCATCGGAGTCACTTTCACAGCAAAGTAACCCTCTGCATACATTAACCTCTGTATATTATACTGATCATTAAAATAGCAAGTGTACTATTTTTACGATGTAGTAATAATAGGGATTATCCCCAGCATCGATCTCGAGGACTGCGCGTGATTGTAAGTGCAGATGCTAATTCAATTAAACAAAATTTCCTTAGGGTTTGATTGTTTAAAAATTATAACTAAGAATAATAAAATGAACAAAATTATAAACTTGACTTAAAACAGATATGAGAAGCATGCTAGAGGAAGTGTATGAATTGCACTGCAAAGACCCTCAATCCTTATTCTAGGAAACATTACTCTAAACAAACCCTACCAATTCTTAAGGTTATTTTCCCTAATTCCTTAGCAGAAAAACCTTTGAGATTCTATCTCTACCCCAATTCCTTAGCGGTCAAGAAAGAATCACAAGCATTATATTTTATCAAGAATAATTCGGTTATTACAGGGTATCCCCATTCCTAGGCAATATCTATTGTAATATTATTATGCAAAAGCGTTAGGTTGGTTGGTCCGACCTAAACCCTAACCGTAAATCAATTTCAATATGTCCGATCGAAAAGCATTAAAAACATTGCATAACAAAAGATTAAGGGAAAAAGTAATATCTTATAGAACTATGAAAATTCAAGTCATTACAATGCAATTCAGGGACACCCCTAGCATTGGGGGGTTTAGTCGCTCATAGTATTAAAAGAAATTACAAAATAGTAGATAGACATTACAAGATTAACGGATGAATTTGATCTTCAATTGCGGATGCTCATGAAAAATCTTCCTTCTCCCGATCACTTGATAGCATTCCAACTCTCACGTAAAATCCTTCATAAAATCCAAAATGTCTTCTCCCTTCTCCAAAAACGATCCTAAGTAACCACAATTCACTTGACAGCGACAGGAAATACCCATAATGCCATTTGGCGGACCCCAAACATAAAAATGAGAAAAATCAAAAAATTCTCGCCCAAACCAACACGGCCCGTGTCAGATAACACGACAGGCCGTGTTGGCTTTCTGTCTTGATAAAAGAAGAATTTCCATGCCAGACTTGCTGACACGGGCACCCATGTCAGCCCCCTGCCTTCCATGCAATTTTCACTTCCTAGCATCCTCCTAAAACGGGCCGTGTCAGGCGACACGGGTGGCCGTGTCAGGGCTACTGTAACTTTAAAGTTTCATCCTTTTGGCTTCTTCCTGACACAGCCCGTGTCAGGTGACACGGGTGGCCGTGTCAGGTGACACGGGTGGCCGTGTCAGGCCACTATCTTTATTCCAATTTCAATCCGAATCTTGCAATTTCTCTCATTTTTTCACTCCGATTCCTCCTGAATATTTATATGAACCTGAAAACACTAAAGAACACAACCAAAGCATAAAATGCGGTAAAAGAGATATAAAACAAATAAACAATAACAAAGTATTAAGTAAAACAAATAGTGAAATAACGTATGAAAACCACTGATCAAACTCCCCCAAACTTAAACCGTTGCTTGACCTCAAGCCACAAGCTTGCATAAAGATTTTTCAGATCAAGCGGTACATATCAAATTAAAGAATTGTGAAGGTAAGGTGTGTCGATACTCATACGTGAGCCCTTGTTCCGATTGGCTAAAACTAGTTCTCTTGGTAATTATCCGTTAATGAAGGTATTACACAAACACATACCGCGATAAAGCCACGGACCTACATCCCCCCTTTCAATTACCTCTCCAACTATTCTTTGGGCTTAAGTCTTTTCTTCGATTTTCTACCCCTTTCATTTGGATAATCACATTAAGGCATTTTTTTTCGTTTTCCCTCACATGTACAAGATTGATCAAAACTTTTCTAGGCACCCTTATCTTTTTTTTCTTGCTCATTGGCGTTTATTAGTCCACTTTGGGACGACAATTGAGACTCAACCGCCGTTAGGCTAAGTAACCGGGTGAGGGTTACCCAACTTAGAAGGACTAGTTGTCTTTATCGCCATTATTCATTTTTTTCGGTGCCTTAAATCATTCTCTCAATCAACCCTATACATGCGATTCTTTTTAGTTATGTCAGACTATCACTATGAACTAATCGGGGGATACTTCACAAATCCAAGTACTATGACACAAATCTACACATTGGACTCGCTTTCTTACTCCGGGGAATCTAGGATGTTCGGGTCATTCCTAAGTTTTCAAACTTTCCCAATGCCTAGTTATGGTCTTTCTTCCCTCAAACTCTATATACTTTCCTGACTACTTCACACAACACATAATTCATAATTAAAAAAAATTACTACGGTGCTAGTTCGGGGGAAAATTCAGATTGGTTTTCATAAAACAACACACAAAACAGACATGACCCGTACAAAAAGGAAAAACTAAAGGCAATAAATCCTCCCCCAAACTTGAACTACACATTGGCCCTAATGTGTTAGAACAAGAGCGAGAGAGGTCACTCACAGAGAGCCTTACTAAGGATGCTGACGGTAATGCAACACCACTGCTACATCATCATTTGCACAAGTAGGATCAGGATTATTTCCTGCAACCAAAATAAAACAAACAACAAAAAGAAAGTAATTAATCAGACAAGCGTGGGTTGCCTCCCACGTAGCGCTTCGTTTAACGTCGCATGGCTCGACGGGTTACTCCCCAATGCTATGGGGGATACTTCAGCTTACACATTTTGTTGCTTGACCTTTCCGCAACAGAGCGCCGGTCAGATTTAGGAATAAGAGCGACATTGTGATTCAACTCACATCCCACTTCCACATTATTCCTTTGATGTTTTTTCTCTTCTTTCTTTGATGTTTCTTCCTCTTATTGACTTCTTGACTGGATTTTGGAGTCTTGCTAGATGCAATAGATGACTCAGATGTTGCAACCTTATGGATTATTCCAGAGACTTTTTCAAGAAGTGGTTTTGAGCTTTTGCTTTTTCCCACTGTTCGGATCATTCCAACTGAGGGGTGATTACTTTCCTCTTGACCTTTCTTCTCGAGCTCCAACACTTTTAAGGTTATTTCCTCAAAATATTTCAAAGTTAGAGTACCAACCTCAATATCCACACTGCACCGACTAGTCATCAAGAATGGTCGACCCAGTATAATAGTCATCTCCTCATCCTCAGGTAGATCAATGATCTCAAAGTCTACTGGATAGGTGAAGTTATCAATGGTCACAAGCACATTTTCTGCTAAGCCGAATGACTGCTTGGTTGTGAGGTCGGCAAACTTCAGATTTGTTCCCGTTTCACTTATTTTTTCTATACCCAGCTTTTTGAAAATTGAGAGGGGCACGAGACTCACACTAGCACCCGAATCAATCAAGACTTTCTTAAAAATTCTGTCCTTTATGGTACTGAGGATTGATATAGAACCAGGATCTTTCCGTTTGATTGGAATTCTCCTACCTTGTGATCCCCCACTGCTCTCCTCAATTATACTCTTTAACTCCTCTCCACTAGGTTTCTTTTTCCCAATGACCTCCTTCATGAATTTCTTATATAGAGGCATTTGTTCAAGTGCTTCAAAGAAGGGCATATTAATCTCTAACTTTTTTACCAATGAGCAGAATTTCTCAAAGTCTTTTTCTGGTGTCTCCTTCTTTGTCACTCTTGAGGGGTACGATAACTTGATCTTAGGTTTAACTGCTTCTTTTCTTTTCTCTTCGGCTGGCCTGGTTTCTTCTGGCTCTCTCTGACTTTCTCGCACTTCTAGATCCACCTCTACCCACTGATACTCATTGGCTGCCCTTTCTTCTTCTTCTGCAACTTTCTGGCTCCTTGTGGTAACAACATTAACATTCTCCTGACTCTTCGGATTTGGTATGGTGGCACTTGGGAGGGTGCCTGGTGCTTGAGAATTTGCAAATTGTTGAGATATCTGACCTAATTAAACCTCCAGGTTTTAGATGGAGGTTGTGGTATTCCTTTGGTTATTCCGGGTCTCTTCTTGGAATTACATGTTATGAGCTGCCATCTTCTCAATGGCAATCCCCCATTGTGCTTTTTGGGGAGCCTGTTGCTGCTGTGGGTATTGGTGTTGATTCTGATCTTTCCAGGATAAGTTAGGATGTTTCTTTCACCCCAGATTATAAGTTTGAGCGTATGGGTTATTCTGCTTTAGGAATTTTATCTCTTCAATTTGTTGCGGAGTCGCAACACAATGTGCAGTATAATGGGGTCCAATACAAATAGCACAACTCATGGGTTGACCAGTTTGAACTTGTGCCACACTTTGAGTACCCACTTTTATAGCCTTTAACCTTCTTTCAACTTCCGCAGCACTATGATCTTCCACCTTCACAACCTGATTATTCAACTTCAAGTCGATCACACCCTCAGATTTACTCACACTTCGATCATATAACTCCAAGTGTTCATTGGCCGCAATAGCTTCAATAATTTTCTTGATACCAGTCGCGGTGGTGAAGTTGGATGATCCACCAGCAGCTGTATCAATAAGTTGCTTAGTTTTCATTCGGAGCCCATTTACGAACATCTGCATCTGCTCATATTGATCCATGTTGTGAGTTGGACAGGCTACCAAAACCTTCTTGAACCTCTTGTAGGCGTCGCCGAGTGATTCTCTGTCCTTCTATTTAAAGTTCACAATATCATATCTTTTTCGGATATAAATAGAGGCCGAAAAATACTCATTCAGAAACGCCTTCTCCATCTCTTCCCAAGTAGTAATACTCCCAGCAGGTAACGAGTAGAACCACTCTTCCGCATCTTCCGCAAGGGTGAAAGGAAACATTCTTAACTTTTTTGCTTCCTCGGTGTGCCCCTCAATCTTGAAAGTGGTGCTCATAGTCAGAAATCTTTGCAGATGTTTATTGGCATCTTCATTAACCTTTCCGGTGAAAGGTCTCCTATCAAGTTGAGTGATGGTGCTCGGATGCAACGGGAAATTTGGCACATTCACCGTTTGTTTCACAATTTTTAACCTACCAGCCGGTGGATTTGCTCCACCGTAATTGCCCAGGAGTCTCTCAGCTGGTTGATTTCCAGCCATAATCACAGTATCTCTATCCGCGTCTGAACCTATTTCTGAACCTGAATCTGATTGCTCCGAATGAACAGAAACTCTTTCTTCTTCTACTTCTGAAGCTGTCAGTCTTGCTTGTCTACGCCTTGCGTGTAAAGTTCTTTCGATTTCTGCGTCAAAATTAAAATTTGCTGAGGGTTCTCCTCGCATAAAAATGTTAGACGCAGATTAGTAGTAACAGTAATAATCCAAAAGTTATAAAAAACAAATAAAAAAAAATAAAAAATAAAAATAACAGAAAAATAAAAGTTTAGTCACAGAGTGACAAAATTTCAATTGAATTAACACACGAACTTATAATTTGGCAGTTCCCGGCAACGGCGCCAAAAACTTGATCGTTAAAATAGCAAGTGTACTGTTTTTACGATGTAGTAATAATAGGGGTTATCCCCAGAATCGATCTCGAGGACTGCGCGTGATTGGAAGTGCAGATGCTAATTCAATTAAACAAAAGTTCCTTGGGGTTTGATTGTTTAAAAATTATAACTAAGAATAATAAAATGAACAAAATTATAAACTTGACTTAAAACAGATATGAGAAGCATGCTAGAGGAAGTGTATGAATTGCACTGCAAAGAACATCAATCCTTATTCTAGGAAACATTACTCTAAACAAACCTTACTGATTCTTAAGGTTATTTTTCCCTAATTCCTTAGCAGAAAAACCTTTGAGATTCTATCTCTACCCCAATTCCTTGGCGGTCAAGAAAGAATCACAAGCATTATATTTGATCAAGAATAATTCGGTTATTACAGGGTATCCCCATTCCTAGGCAATATCTACTGTAATATTATTATGCAAAAGCGTTAGGTTGGTTCGTCCAACTTAAACCCTAACCGTAAATCAATTTCAATTTGTCCGATCAAAAAGCGTTAAAAACATTGCATAACAAAAGATTAAGGGAAAAAGTAATATCTCATAGAACAATGAAAATTCAAGTCATTACAATGCAATTCAGGGACACCCCTAGCATTGGGGGGTTTAGTCGCTCATAGTATTAAAAGAAATTACAAAATAGTAGATAGACATTACAAGATTAACGGATGAATTTGATCTTCAATTGCGGATGCTCATGAAAAATATTCCTTCTCCCGATCACTTGATAGCATTCCAACTCTCACGTAAAATCCTTCGTAAAATCCAAAGTGTCTTCTCCCTTCTCCAAAAACGATCCAAAGTAACCACAATTCACTTGACAGCGACAGGAAATACCCAGAATGCCATTTGGCGGACCCCAAACATAAAAATGAGAAAAATCAGAAAATTCTCGCCCAGACCAACACGGCCCGTGTCAGACAACACGACAGGCCGTGTTGGCTTTCTCTTTTCTTGCAATGTTGTTCTTGCTCTACATGAAACTTGCCTTTACCCTTAACCCCATGATCTGAAAAAGCAGCTTTCACAGCACGCTGGAATTTGGGTAAGTTGGCGTGTAACTTCTTACCCTCTAACCATAAGTTATCTAACTTGAGAACTATGCTTCTAACATCATGAACTCCCACAAATCGAACGAAACCGTATTTTCTTCCAAATTTATACCTTTTAACCGGGATAACGACCTCGTCAATCACTCCAAAATCTTCAAAATGATTGAAGAGGTCCTTCGCCCTATAGAAATCAGGAAACTCTTTGATGAAGATTGTCATTTCTTCCTTTGAATTCGGCTCCGATTTTGCATCCTTGTTAATCTTCGTATCTCACCTAGGCTTCTTGGCTCTGCTCCTTCTTGTTACCGTGTTCCACTCTCCATCATCATGTTCTCTTGAAAAACCAACCATAAGAGAAAGACAAATAAGAGAGAAGGAGGACCTTTTCTCTCTAGAAATAATAGAAGAATTCATTCAAATGATAGAACGATACTACCATTGCCCTGTTGTTGCGAAATAGACACACTTGGTCAAATTGTATATACAAATATCTTGTTTTTTGTTTGAGAATGACATTTTTTTTTGTTATCAATTATTCTAACAAACATCATATAATTTTGAATTTCAAAATATTTAATGGCATTGACATCTCCATAATAGTCTATAAATCCTTGCTTTTAAGAGTTCTAGTCATATAACATGTCTACCAACATGTTGATAAAATTCCATTATAATTCAAAGATAAGCCTAGTCACAAGTGAGTGCCTACTAGATTTAAACAACGGAAGTTTTTTCTTCTTCATTATCGCACCATGTAAAGGATCATGGTATGAATTTGGTTCACTATAGCTTAAGCAGACACTGTGTTAAACTTTATTTCATCACGTATGTGGAAATCGCCGTGTTAGATTAAGGTGACTTTGCATGGCTGCATTATGATTTCGACAATTGAACACTTTGATGAAGTGTCAAAACATATCTTGTAGCTTATGTGGGTATGCAGTGGAAATGACGTTACATGTTGTGGGTGACTGCCCAAGAGCAAAGGAAGTGTGGGTGTATGAAGTGCCTCTAGAAATTTATCATGAATTCTTTAGCTTTGATTTGAGAAGTAGGGAGGGCAGACAGACCCAAATCCGCGGGGTCCATCCGCATCCGAATCCGAGTCAACGGGTGAAAATCCGAGTCAACGGGTGAAAATCCGAGTTGACTGGGTTCGAGTTCGAGTTCGGGTTCGGGTGTCATCCGATATTTTGGGTGCGGGTTTGGATAGTGTGAAATCCGCGTCTGAAACCCGAAACCACACCCGCTATATATATATATATATATATATATATATATATATATATATATATATATATAATTTCAAATAATTTGAATGGTGTTGTTGTATTTTTGTGTTTTTGCTACGGGTTCGGATTTTGGTGGAAAAACCCGAACCCAACGGGTGTGAGCGTGAGTGTTATTTTGCCACCCGAATAGCTTTTGGGTTCGGATTCGGATTCGGGTGGTGATTTCGGGTGCGGGTTTTGGTAGTGTGAAACCTGCACCCGACCCGACCCGTTGCCATCCCTATTGAGAAGTGGATAGCTATGAACATAAATTACAAATCCAAGAAGGAAGGTGGTTGGAATATCTTTGGGCAATGACTTGGTATACCGTTTGGTATTGGAGAAATAAAGAGGAACATGTGGAGAATTTTGTTATGCCTTGGAACACTAGTATGCTTGTCTCCGGTCGAGTGAAAGATTACGAAGAAGCCTTGGTTTTTAATAACAAGGTTGTGGGTAGAAGTAAGGAGGTTCATCTTGTTAAGTGGCTACCTCCTAAGTTGGGAATGATAAAACTGAACGTGGATGGAGCTTGCATTGAAGGTGTTTCTACAGGGTGTGGGGGCTTAATTTGAGATGAAGAGGGTTGCTGGTTGGATGGTTTCACCAAGAATTTGGGGATTTGTAGTA
Source organism: Lathyrus tuberosus (assembly GCA_022829125.1). Lineage (NCBI taxonomy): Eukaryota > Viridiplantae > Streptophyta > Magnoliopsida > Fabales > Fabaceae > Lathyrus > Lathyrus tuberosus. The sequence continues at coordinate 2,121,992 of JALAZF010000699.1, read as the reverse complement.
GCTATTTGGCGGAGTTATGGGGTATACTTGAAGGATTGATGTTTGCTTTAGACTTGGGATTTAGGAGAATCAAAGTTAATAATTATTCCGCAGAGATCGCTATGGATCTTAATCAAGGTCGAGCTAATAGAATCGAAGACCTTGAGATGCTCAGGAAGATTGAGAGCCTTCTTAGTCGCTTTGATGAAGCTATTGTTACGCACTCTTTTAGAGAAGCGAATCAATGTGCTGATACCTTGGCTGAAGCCGAGTGCAGATTATCTACGAAATTCTCTTGCTTCTCTATTACTCCGAGTTATATTGAGCATTTACTAGTGGAGGATAGGTTAGGGGGTATCACCTCTAGGGAGATGTATTTGTAGTTTGTTTTTTCTTTGGGCCTTTTGTCCCTCATCCTTACAAATAAAAAAAATAAACATATCTTGGATTCAATTTAAAACTCTTGTTATCACTTGCTCGATAATGGATGACTAGTTCATAAAATTGTCTAATATACTATAAAATCAAATGAAGAAATGGATTATTACGGGTATTAACTAACTCAATAACAAGCTAATTGAACGTGTAAATAAAATAGCTAATTTGACAAAATATTATATTTAAAAAAATTCATTCATACATCAAGAAATTTATTGTATAATATATACATTAGGAATGGGATTAAAAATTAATAACATTACGTGATTATGTATTGTCGAATCTTATATGGTATGGCCATCTCCATGTTGGTACATGCATAATGACATTCTAGCTAGGTTTATAGTAGTATCTTTGAAACTTTCAGAGAAAAAGGAAGTATGAACTTCTTTATTCTTCTTCTTTCACGAGCCTGAATTTCAGAAGCTCCAATTTCATTCATGTAACTTTGAATTGACTTTTGAATATTACCCGTCTCCTTTTAACGCTAAAATTAAAATAAGATATGATAAGCTAAAACTCCAAGAAGTATTTGTATTTTTAGTCTTTATAGTATGAAAGACGTGAAATTTTTTAACTAAATATTTTCTTCTTACTTAGAACATTGAAGTTTTATAATTTTTATTTATTAAGGTTTGAATAAATTTTAGCATATATATATTTCTATTAATATTTATTTTCAATCCTTCATTAATAAAATTGGATTTTTATTCCTTGTAAGAACAAGATTTGGTTATGCATCTTGTCTCTATGTTTTGATAATAACAATGAAGTATTTGTGTGAGAACAATTTTGGTGTTCTAACGTCTGTTATTCTGATTGCTTTAACAAACAAGTTCTAACTATGATAAAGACCATGTGCAACGTCACTCTGATATTCTCTATGGTCACTTCTGTGTGAAGAAGCAAGATTGGTTCTAATCTACTGTGCGTCAGAAAGATTCTGAGAAGACACTATGTTGCTGTTGTAACGTCTCTTGGATTCTAATTTCTGAGTGTGACTCTGATGTTCTATTTATGAAGCCTGTATAGCTTCTGAGACTGTTAACTTCTGAAGACTAAGTGCTGAAGATTCTAAAGACAAGGTTCTGCTGAACGAAGTTTTGAAGACTCTGATGACTTAAGGATTTTGAAGATTAAAGGTTCTGAAAATTAAGTGCGGAAGATTCTGAAGACAAGGTTCTGCTGAACGAAGTTCTGAAGACTCTGAAGGCTTAAGTATTCTGATAACCAAGGGTTCTGAACAAGAAGTGCTGAAGACTCTGAAGACAAGATTCTATTGAACAAGTTCTGAAGACTCTGAAGACTCAAGACTCTGAAGACCCAATGATTCATTCTTCTGATCATGCTTCAATCAAATTAATTCAGAAGCCTCTGATGAATAGAAGAAGATGAAACGTTTGCGTGGGAAAATAGTACATAGTACAGATAAAGCACGTTCTTTTCCACTACCCTGATTTGGTGGTACAAAAGGACAATTTCAGTGTACGATTTTCAACCCAGCATAACGGCATTATTTCAAGTCGCCAGTACTCTTATCATATTACTGATCTGCCCTTCAACTGATCTTTTTCTGGCTATATATAGACTTGATCATTCAACGAATCTGATGCTGATAAGCATGAGCGTAAGAGAGCAGATGCATACGTGCAAGCATGATTGAATGAAGTGAGCAAAAAATGATGTAGTACTCAGTGTGAAAAGGAAAAATATCAAAAACGCTGATTCACATGAAGAAAGAACTCAAGAAACAGAAGAAGATATGAGTGAACAGTAAAGCACCACAATACAAAGAAGAAGAATGTTTTTACTGTATAGTTTCACTCTAAGTTAGATTGAGCTTAAAATGTATGTTTACTCTGCTTGTATAGAAGCATTATTATTGTAAATAAACCGTTGTAACAAACAGATTGTTTGTGTTCCCTAAAGGACCAGTTGGGTCAGAATTCTTTAGGAAGACTAAGACAGTGTGTTTTAGTGTTGTTAGTCACTTGCAGTTGGCTTGTTCGTTGTATTCCTTAAAGGACCAGTTAGGTCAGAATTCTTAAGGATACTAAGACAGTGTGTCTTAATGGTGTTAGTCACTTGCAGTTGGCTTGTGCGTTGTATTCCTTAAAAGACCAGTTGGGTCAGAATTCTTAAGAAGTCTAGGACTAGTGTGTCTTAGAGGTTGTTAGTCACCAGCAGCTGGCTAGTGCAATTGTAATCAGTTTGGTTATAGTGGATTAAGTCCTTGTGTATAAGGCAAAATCACCTTGGCGGGTGGACTAGATTAGCTTGATAGTTTTCAAGTGAACCGGGATATATCGTGTGTCTTTCTATTGTCAGGTTATTTATGATCTTTGTTTGAGTTTCTTAAAAACTTTCAAAGTGGAAAACCCATTTCAAACCCCACTTTCTTGTGTTTTTCTTACACCTTCAATTGGTATCAGAGCTCCGGTTCTGATTGTGATAAATGTTTTATCAGCACTTAACAGTGTTCAGTATCGATCAAGTATTTGTGTTAGATATCATGGCAGCTCCTGCTAAAAACACTACTGAAGAGAAAGATCATTACAGTGCCAAACCACCAGTCGTTGATGGTGAAAAGTTTGATCACTAGAAAGACAAAATAGAAAGGTTTTTTCTTGGTTATGATGTAGATCTTCGGGATTTGGTAGTCGATGGCTACACTCACCCAGCTGAAGCTACATGTGCTAAAATATCCAGATGTGATATAACCAACCAACAGAAGAAAGATTATAAGAATCATCACAAGGCAAGAATCATAGTGCTAAATGCTATCTCTTATACTAGGTATGAGAAGATGATGCCAAATCCATTTTTTATTCTCTTAGGATGATTCATGAAGGGAATGCTCAAAGTAAGAAGACAAAAGCGCTTGCCTTAATCCAAAATTATGAAGCATTCAAATGGAGGATGAAGAGACAGTTGAGGCCATGTCTTCAAGGTTTCAAATGCTAGTCGCATGACTCAAAGTTCTGGACAAAGATTACTTAACTGCTGGACATATGAAAAAGATCATCAGAAGTCCTCCTAAGAAATGGATACTTATGGTAACAACTCTAAAGCTATCAAAAGATCTCAACAGCGTAAGTCTTGAAGACATTGTTAGTTCTTTGAGAAGTCATAAGATAGAACTGAAGATGATGAAAAGTGAATCCATCGTTCTTAAGTCTAAACCTAGAAAGGCAAAGACTTATCAAGATGAGGAAGAATCAGAAGATGAGTTGTCATTAATCTCCAGAAGAATCAACAACCTCTGGAAGCATAGGCAAGGCAAATTCAGAAGATCTAGAAGAAACAAGGGCCACTCTGAGTTATCATCTGAACAGAAGAAGCATAACTCTGGAAAGAAGGTTATCTGCTACGAGTGTAATGAGCTAGGTCATCACAAGAATGAATGTCCAAAGGTCAAGAAGGACAAGAAGCCTAAGAAGAACTTCTCCAAAGCGAAGAAAGGTCTAATGGCAATTTGGGACGACTCTAATTCTGAAGAAGAAGAATCTGATGAAGAACAAGCAAATGTTGCGCTAGTAGCAACAATCGAAGATGAAGTTTCTGGAGAACCAAAAGACTAAATATCATCAAAAACAGAATCAGACTCAGACTCTTGCTCAGAAATATCATTAGCAGCTCAGTTGAAACACCAGCCATGGTAACTGAACAGAAGTTGCTCACGACTCATGACGAGAAGAAGGCATCTGTTTCAAAGTCTGAAACTTAAGCCTGGAGGCCTCGCCAGTTTCTGAGGAAACTAAAAAATGAACTATAGATGAATCAATTCATGTCAGATTCAATGATAAGCTTGGCTCTGAAAAGTCAAAGCTAGTTGGAAAGCTTAGAGATCTGAAGATCGTGTCATCAAAATCTAAGAAGTAGAAGATTCAAGAGAAGAAGTCGAAGATGCAAATTCTCCAGATCCAAATACAACATTGTCAAAAAGCTGAGAACAACTCATCTCATCAGAAGAAGAACATATTAAAGAACTCTCATTCTGAAGAATTGATTCTGGGAGATAAAGCTGATTCAGTCAGAAATCATTCATCCTTCAGACATTTCGAAGAAACTTTTCTGGGTCTAGTGTCTCTGATAGAGCCAACAACAGTTGATGCAGCTCTAAAAGAAAATGAGTGGTTTCTGGCCATGCAAGAAGAACTGAATCAATTCACCAGAAATGACGTCTGGGATCTTGTTCAGAAACCCAAAGGTGTTCACGTCGTTAGAACTAAATGGGTGTTCAGAAACAAGCTAGATGAGAAAGGTTGAATTCTAAATGAATATGATGGAAGAATTCAGATTCTTTCTGGGAATTCAAATTGATCAAAGATCAGAAGGAACGTACATTGAGCAAGTATGCAAAAGAAACTTCTGATGAAATTCAACATGATGGATTATACACCAGCTAAGACTCTAATGCATCCAACGTGTATTCTGGAAAAGGAAGAGATTACGCAAGAGACAGATTGGAAAGAAAAAGCAACTCTGAAAACTTACGCAGATGCTATAGATGAAGAACCAGCCAGAAGATCATCAGATAAATGAGAGTAACATTTCTATTTTTGTGATAATACTGTTGTTATCTGTTTAAGTAAGAATCCAATCTTATATTCTAGGGATAAACACATAGAAATTAAATTTTAGTAAAGACTACGTTCAGAAGGGAATTTTATGTTTAAAATTTATAGATTCAGACCATCAATGGGCTGATATTTTTACAAAACCCTTGGCTGAAGATAGATTTTTATTTATTCTGAAGCATCTGAAAATGGACTATTGTCCAGAGTAAGATTTCATCAGAATCAGATGTGTTTAGTCAGAGTCTGAAGATATCAGATTTTCATTTAAACTCAGAAGCATTTGTTTTAACCTCTGTTATTAGAAGATGCTTTGTCAAAAGTGTATTTGATCAGATGGAAACCTTTTCGTTTTCTAGACTCTGAGGATATCAAAACGTGTCACTTAATTAAAGGGTGATTAACGCGTGAGCAGTACTTTTCTTGGAATTGGTTAAATCACGATTACGTTCATTTATTAATTCCCATTATTATGCTTAACACGTCACGTTCACTCAACTTCACTCCACTTACACGTTATATACCCACTCACACCACTTCACTCCTTTTACATCTTAGAAACCCTAAACCCTCTTTCTCTCCAAACTGCTCTCTGTGCTTTCTTGTTTTCAACAATAAACTTCATTTTCATCCCTTCTACCTCAACAATCAACATGATGACCACCTCTTGTAACGCCCCGAAAATCTAAATTAATCATTTATTTATTTATTTATTTAATTTAGAAGGAAATAAGAAGTTTTAGTAATTTTGGAGAATTTTGGATCAAAAGGGTATTTGTTTTAATAATTTAATAGAATAAATAATTAATGTAGTATTTATACTATTATTATTATTAAGAATATTAAGAAAAAGGGCAAGGTGGTCTTAAAGGAAAAAGAGTAAGGATAGAGTTGGAAGTTCATAAACTGGAATATTTTGTCTAAAGAGGAGATGACCGATCACTTTCTAACTGATCGTGTGTTTGTGAAGAACGCTGAAGAAGAGAAAAGAAGGAAAAGAACCCTAAGGCTTGAAGGCTGCTGAAGAATCATAGAGAAGGAGGAAAGTTACTAAATTTCTCTAAGGTATGGGGAGTTTTCACGGTTTATTATAATTTTATAGGAATTGGTGTATGAATAGATTAGGTTTTGTGGATTCTTGAGTAATTGTGGTGTTTGATGATATAGATTGTGTTAGGAGTGAGTGTTGTGATGAGACTGAGTGAAACAAATTGGTGTATTTGATGTATGTGTATTGTGTGAGTCATTTTGGTCAAATTTTGTATTGGACAACATTGAATTTTGGGGTATTTTGAGTCAAAATCGCAGCAGAAAAATCACTTTTTGGAAAATCGGGGTTTTGTCGCATCCTGACACGGGCCGTGTCACACAACACGGGCACCCGTGTCAGCTTGCGGATTGGGGGAAAATAAAATTTTTGTTACACGCCTTCTGACACGGGCCGTGTCACAGGACACGGGCGGCCGTGTCAGGCTACTGTTTCTGCTGAAATTTTTCTGTTTTGGGTTTTTTTAGTGCAGGCCTTCTGACACGGGCCGTGTCACAGGACACGGGCGGCCGTGTCAGGCAACTGTTTTGCTGTTTCTGCTGTTTTTGACGTTTTCTCTTGCTGATTGTTGCTGTCTTGTTGTTTTGCTGCTGTGTGGATGATAACACATGATTGTATGGTAAATACTTGTTGAATATGAAATGAATGATGCGCACGTTGATTTCTATTGAATTGAGAAGAATTAGCATCATTGCATTTCATAGCATTTTATGTTGGGACTTCGGTCCATTGGTAGCTTCCATCCCATTGTGCGGATTGAAGTGATACATTGATTACGTTATGCTCCTTTTGGAGGGTTGATGGCCAGTGTCCATCCACGTTGAATTGGTACCACATGCATCCTTTGCATTCCATTATAATTGACATTGCATATAAATGATGTTGTTGTTGATGAGGCTATGATGTTGTTGTTGATGAAGCTATGATATTTTGTTGATGATGCTATGATGTTGTTGTTGTTGACGATACTATGATGTTGCTGTTGCTTTTCTGTTTATTTTCCATGTCCTTATATTATTATAATGAATTGTGATTTCTCACCCTGCCTGCTTGAAAATGTTGCCTCTTATGTGGGTAACTTGCAGATAACCAAGAGTAGGTGTGCGGTGCCAGAGGATTGAGTCTCGGAGCGTCCTTTGGCCGTTTTAGTCGAGTTTTAAGTGGTGTCCTGCTCTGGGTCATGTAACATCGGGTCGGGATTAGTTGTGAACCTTGGGTTTCCCTTTGGTTGTATGTTGGAATTTCTTTTTACATCGTTGATGCCATTTTGAATTGGAGGCTTTTATCTATGAAGTATTTTGTTGACCTGAAATAAAAGTTTGATTCCGCTGCCTAGTTGTCAATTTATGTTAATGATGAATGAATAACCCATGTTACGGGACAGGACAATGATTTTGAATGTTGTTTGAATATATGTGGCACCTTTCTTGTTGATTTCACTCTGATAATATTAAGTGTTTTTCCTAAAATTGTATGTGGGGTAGAAGGGTGTTACATTAGTGGTATCAGAGCAGGTCGGTCCGTCCGGCCAAGTTGTCGAGTCGTAGTTTGTTTAACAATCGAGTATTGTTAACTAGTTCTAACTTTTGTTTGTGTTGAAGTGACAAGCTGAGATGGCTGGAAGGAACGATGCTGCAATTGCTGCTGCATTGGAAGCAATGGCTCAGGCCTTGCAGAATCAGCCGAACGCTGACGAGAATGCTGGATCTCGCAGTTTGGTAACTTTTCAGAGAGAGAATCCGCCTACCTTCAAGGGCAAGTACAATCCTGATGGAGCGTTGGATTGGTTGAAAGAGATAGAAAGAATTTTCCGTGTGATGGACTGCACTCCAGCGCAGAAGGTTCGATATAGGACTCATATGCTAGCATTCGAGGCTGATGACTGGTGGCTAGATACTCGTCAGAGGTTGAAAACTGCAGGTGAAGGTATCACTTGGGATGTGTTCCAAAGAGAGTTCCTGAGGAAGTATTATCCAGAGGATGTTTGTGGTAAGAAGCAAATCGAGTTTCTTGAGCTGAAGCAAGGGAACATGTCGGTTACTGATTATGCTGCAAAGTTTGTTGAGTTGGTTAAGTTTTATCTGCACTATAACGATGATGATGTTGAGTTTTCAAAATGCATCAAGTTTGAGAGTGGGTTACGCCCAGAGATCAAGAAGGCAGTTGGATATCAGAAGATTCGTGTTTTTGCAGATTTGATTGATAGTTGCAGAATTTTTGAAGAGGATAACAATGCTCATTATAAGATCATTAATGAGAGGAAGAGCAAGCACCAACAGAATCGTGGCAAACCTTATGATGCTCCAGCTGGAAAAGGTAAACAGAAAGTGGTTGATGGCAAGAGGACTAGTGGGGGAGATGCTCCTGCTGGCATAACTTGTTTCAAATGTGGGAAACCTGGTCATAAGAGTAATTTGTGTACTGCTGAGGTGAAGAGGTGTTTCCGTTGTGGTAAGACTGGGCATGCCATATCTGAGTGCAAGCATAAAGAGATGATTTGTTTCAACTGTGGAGAAGAAGGACACATTAGTAGTCAGTGTCAGAAACCGAAGAAGGCGTAAACTGGTGGGAAAGTGTTCGCTTTGGCTGGGACTCAGACAACTAATGAGGACAGACTCATCAGAGGTATATGTTTCATTAATAGTACTCCCTTAATTACTATGATTGATACTGGTGCTACCCATTGTTTTATTGCTGCCGAATACGTTGAGAGATTGGGTCTTGTGTTGTCTTCTATGAATGGAGAAATGGTCGTCGAGATTTTGGCTAAAGGACCGGTGACTACTTCTCTTGTTTGTTTAAAGTGTCCTTTGTCGATCTTCGACAGAGACTTTATGGTTAATTTGGTGTGTTTGCCGTTATCTGGGATGGATGTAATCTTGGGAATGAACTGGTTAGAATATAACTATGTTCATATCAATTGTTATAACAAGTCAGTAAGATTTTCTATTGTTGAAGAGAAAGAAGCTAGTTTGTTGTCTTTTAATCAGTTACAACAGTTGATGCAAGAAGGAGCTCAGATGTTCTCAGTGATGGCGTCGTTATCCGTTGAGAGCCGAGCTGTGATTGAGGAGTTGCGAGTGGTGCGTGAATTTCCTGAAGTTTTCCCTGATGAAATTCCTGATGTGTCTCCAGAAAAAGAAGTGAAATTTGCAATTGACCTTGTACCAGGTACCAGACCTGTTTCTATGGCACCATACAGGATGTCTGCATCTGAATTGTCAGAATTAAAGAAACAATTGGAGGATTTGCTTGAAAAGAGATTTGTGAGGCCAAGTGTATCGTCGTGGGGAGCTCCAGTGTTTTTAGTAAAGAAGAAAGATGGAAGTATGAGGCTCTGTGTTGATTATAGACAACTAAATAAAGTGACATTTAAGAACAAGTACCCACTTCCGAGGATAGATGACTTGATGGATCAATTGGTAGGTGCTCGTGTGTTTAGCAAGATTGATTTGAGGTCGGGCTATCATCAGATTAAAGTGAAAGAGGAAGATATTCAGAAGACGGCTTTTAGAACGCGTTATGGACATTATGAGTATTCGGTGATGCCTTTCGGTGTTACTAATGCACTGGGAGTATTCATGGAGTACATGAACCGTATCTTTTACCCTTATTTGGATCGGTTTGTGGTGGTGTTTATTGATGATATATTAATATACTCTAAATCGGAGGAAGAGCATGCAGAACACTTGAGACTAGTGTTGCAAGTTTTGAAAGAGAAGAAGTTATATGCAAAGCTGTCAAAATGTGAATTTTGGTTGAAGGAGGTTAGTTTTCTCGGTCATGTCATTTCAGGTAGTGGCATTACTGTGGATCTGTCTAAAGTAGATGTTGTGTTACAATGGGAAACCCCAAAGTCGACTACCGAGATTAGAAGCTTCTTGGGACTAGCTGGGTATTACCGGAGGTTTATCGAGGGATTTTCTAAGTTAGCACTTCCGTTGACTAAGTTGACTTGTAAAGGTAAAGCTTTTGTGTTGGACATTCAATGTGAAGGAAGTTTCAACGAATTGAAGAAGAGATTGACATCGGCTCCGGTTTTGACATTACCTAACCCAGGAGATCCTTTTGTGGTATATTGTGATGCTTCTAAAATGGGTTTAGGAGGTGTACTTATGCAGAATGGCAAGGTAGTTGCTTATGCGCCGAGGCAGTTGAGAGTTCACGAAAAGAATTATCCTACACATGATTTAGGACTTGCTGCGGTTGTTTTTGTGCTGAAGATTTGGAGACATTATCTTTATGGTTCTAGATTTAAAGTATTTAGTGACCATAAAAGTTTAAAATATTTATTTGACCAGAAGGAGTTGAATATGAGACAGTGAAGATGGTTGGAGTTATAAAAAGATTATGACTTCGGTCTGAATTATCATCCAGGAAAAGCTAATGTTGTGGCTGATGCTTTAAGTCGAAAGACTTTACATATGTCGGCGATGATGGTTAAAGAGTTGGAATTAATTGAACAGTTCAGAGATATGAGTTTAGTTTACAAAGTGACACCGTAGAGTGTTATGTTAGGAGTGTTGAAGATTAACAATGATTTTCTGGATAATATCAAGGAAACTCAGCAATTAGACGTGAAACTGGTAGATTCAATGGTTGGAATCGATCAGTCGGAGAATGATGATTTCAAGTTAGATGCGCAAGGTGTATTGAGATTCCGAAATCGAATTTGTATTCCTGATGATGCAGAAATAAAGAGAGCAATTTTGGAGGAAAGTCATAGAAGTAATTTGAGCATTCATCCGGGAGCTACAAAAATGTATCAAGATTTGAAGAATTTGTTTTGGTGGCCTGGGATGAAGCGTGATGTAGCTCGTTTTGTGTATGCATGTTTAACTTGTCAAAAGTCGAAAGTTGAACATCAGAAGCCTGCGGGGTTGATGCAACCGTTAGAAGTTCCAGAATGGAAATGGGATAGCATTTCAATGGACTTTGTGACGGGACTGCCTAATACTTCAAGAGGACATGATTCTATTTGGGTGATTGTTGATAGGCTTACGAAGTCGGCTCATTTTATTCCTATTAACATCAGTTTTCTAGTATCGAAGTTGGCGGAGATTTATATTCGTGTAATTGTGAAGCTGCACGGTGTTTCTTTGTGTATTGTGTCGGATAGAGATCTGCGGTTTACTTCTGATTTTTGGAAGAGTTTGCAAGAAGCGTTGGGTTCTAAGTTGAGGTTGAGTTCGGCGTATCACCCTCAGACGGATGGTCAAACAGAGAGGACTATTCAGTCGTTGGAGGATTTGTTGCGAGCATGTGTTCTCGAGCAGGGAGGTTTGTGGGACACCCATTTACCGTTAATAGAGTTCACTTATAATAGCAGTTATCATTCTAGTATCGGAATGGCACCTTTTGAAGCATTGTATGGTCGGAGATGCAGGACTCCATTATGTTGGCATGAATCTGGAGAAAGTGTAGTGCTAGGACCCAAAATTGTTCGAGATACTACTGAGAAGGTGAAGTTGATCCGAGAAAAGATGAAATCTTCCCAAAGTAGGCAGAAGAGTTATCATGAAAGGATTTAGAATTCCAAGCGGGTGACCATGTGTTTTTGAGAGTTACACTTGTGACAGGTGTTGGGCGTGCGCTGAAGTCTAAGAAGCTTACTCCTCGTTTTATTGGTCCGTATCAGATTTCAGACAGAGTTGGAAATGTTGCTTATAGAGTGGCCTTACCGCCTAATCTGTTAAATTTACATGATGTGTTTCATGTGTCACAACTCCGGAAGTATGTTCCAGATCCATCTCATGTGATTCATATGGATGATATGCAAGTACGGGATAATCTTACTGTGGAAACGATGCATGTACGAATTGCGGAACGTGAGATGAAGGTTTTAAGAGGCAAGGAGATTGCGTTGGTGAAAATTGTCTGGTTAGGAGCTGCCGGAGAAAGCATGACTTGGGAGCTGGAAAGCAAGATGAAGGAATCCTATCCCGAGTTATTCAAATCAGGTAAATTTTCGAGGACGAAAATTCTTAAAGTAGGGGAGAGTTGTAACGCCCCGAAAATCTAAATTAATCATTTATTTATTTATTTAATTAATTTAGAAGGAAATAAGAAGTTTTGGTAATTTTGGATCAAAAGGGTGTTTGTTTTAATAATTTAATAGAATAAATAATTAATGTATTATTTATACTATTATTATTATTATTAAGAATATTAAGAAAAAGGGCAAGGTGGTTTTAAAGGAAAAAGAGTAAGGATAGAGTTGGAAGTTCATAAACTGGAATTTTTGTCTAAAGAGGATATGACCGATCACTTTCTAACTGATCGTGTGTTTGTGAAGAACGCTGAAGAAGAGAAAAGAAGGTAAAGAACCCTAAGGCTTGAAGGCTGCTGAAGAATCATAGAGAAGGAGGAAAGTTACTAAATTTCTCTAAGGTATGGGGAGTTTTCACGGTTTATTATAATTTTATAGGAATTGGTGTATGAATAGATTAGGTTTTGTGGATTCTTGAGTAATTGTGGTGTTTGATGATATAGATTGTGTTAGGAGTGAGTGTTATGATGAGAATGAGTGAAACAAATTGGTGTATTTGATGTATGTGTATTGTGTGAGTCATTTTGGTCAAATTTCGTATTGGACAACATTGAATTTTGGGGTATTTTGAGTCAAAATCGCAGCAGAAAAATCACTTTTTGGAAAATCGGGGTTTTGTCGCATCCTGACACGGGCCGTGTCACACAACACGGGCACCCGTGTCAGCTTGCTGATTGGGGGAAAACAAAATTTTTGTTACAGGCCTTCTGACACGGGCCGTGTCATAGGACACGGGCGGCCGTGTCAGGCTACTGTTTCTGCTGAAATTTTTCTGTTTTGGGTTTTTTTAGTGCAGGCCTTCTGACACGGGCCGTGTCACAGGACACTGGCGGCCGTGTCAGGCAACTGTTTTGCTGTTTCTGCTGTTTTTGACGTTTTCTCTTGCTGATTGTTGTTGTCTTGTTGTTTTGCTGCTGTGTGGATGATAACACATGATTGTATGGTAAATACTTGTTGAATATGAAATGAATGATGCGAACGTTGATTTCTGTTGAATTGAGAAGAATTAGCATCATTGCATTTCATAGCATTTTATGTTGGGACTTCGGTCCATTGGTAGCTTCCATCCCATTGTGCAGATTAAAGTGATACGTTGATTACGTTGTGCTTCTTTTGGACGGTTGATGGCCAGTGTCCATCCACGTTGAATTGGTACCACATGCATCCTTTGCATTCCATTATAATTTATATTGCATATAAATGATGTTGTTGTTAATGAGGCTATGATGTTGTTGTTGATGAAGCTATGATATTTTATTGATGATGCTATGATGTTGTTGTTGTTGACGATACTATGATGTTGCTGTTGCTTTTCTGTTTATTTTCCATGTCCTTATATTATTATAATGAATTGTGATTTCTCACCCTGCCTGCTTGAAAATGTTGCCTCTTATGTGGGTAACTTGCAGATAACCAAGAGTAGGCGTGCGGTGCCGGAGGATTGAGTCTCGGAGCGTCCTTTAGTCGTTTTAGTCGAGTTTTAAGTGGTGTCCTGCTCTGGGTCATGTAACATCGGGTCGGGATTAGTTGTGAACCTTGTGTTTCCCTTTGGTTGTATGTTGGAATTTCTTTTTACATCGTTGATGCCATTTTGAATTGGAGGCTTTTATCTATGAAGTATTTTGTTGACCTGAACTAAAAGTTTGATTCCGCTGCCTAGTTGTCAATTTATGTTAATGATGAATGAATAACCCGTGTTACGGGACAGGACAATGATTTTGAATGTTGTTTGAATATATGTGGCACCTTTCTTGCTGATTTCACTTTGATAATATTAAGTGTTTTTCCTAAAATTGTATGTGGGGTAGAAGGGTGTTACACCTCTCAACAAGAAGTTGTTCGTTTCGCCGCTGAAATGGAAAATTCATTGAATCCCTCCACTGGGTTATCATCTTCATCAACTCTTCCGTCTTCAACTTCAACAACCACTGCAACTGTCACTTCAACTTCACCGTCACTCCCTGTGATTGATAAAGATCATATCACTCAAAGGCTGCTTCAGTTAACTGCATTATTAATGCAGAAACTCTGGTTGTTCTTAAAGAACTAGATGCTGATTTTGAAAATCTTACCGCGAATGGACACGACCTCTCCGGTGAACTAAAATTTCAAGGTTGGAGTCACTATTTTTAAAGGCTTAAAGGTCCTATCTTTGAAGCACTTGTGAAAGACTTCTGGAGACAAGCAGGCTGCGACCGTCTTCATGTAGTTTGTCGTGTTCTGGGTAAGAAGATAGTCATTACTGAGAAATCAATCTCAGATCTTCTGGGAATGGAATTCTTGAAAAACAAGCGAATCTATGGAATGAAAGGAAACTCCAAGTTTGTGAAAGAGATCATTGACAAAGCTATCTTCACAAATTACTCTCCCAAGAAATTGAAGTATACGGGTAAGGATCTACATGCTAATCCGAGAATTTGGCACAAGATCATTCTGAGTTGCATCAATCCAAGACCTTCATCAAGTTCTTCTGACTACTTCAACGCAAATCAGAAGTATATGATGTACTATCTGCTCACAAATCAGAAGATGTGTCTACCTTCCATTCTATTTTATTATTTATGGGATATGGTAACCAAGACAAGGACAATAGCTTTACCAGATAAACTGTTCAAAATTACATTCCGTTTGGAAGGTTGCTTTCTGATATTTTTGTTGAAAGTGGTTTGGTGGAATTTCTAACTAAAGAAGCCAGGTATACAGAAGACTTGACACCAAGCATAGGAGATTCTTTCAATGCCACTAAACTTAGGAATATGGGAATGATTAAGGAAGTTCGTGTGAAACCTCATTCTGTATCCCATGAGCATGTGATTAGTCACATAATTCCGGTGAAAGACTATCCTTTGTATCACAGAGGCGACAATCCTGCAACAATCGCTGCTTTTGTTGCTATAATGATGGAAGAAGGGCATGATATGTCTGGGTTCAGCTATAATGACCTTGCTCCTGCACCAATTCTGGCTGATCCTACCAGAGGCAAAAGGAAGCAAGTTGTAGAGGCTTCTGAGCTTAAGAGAAGAAAGAAGGATGACAAATCTGGAACTTCCAAAAATCCAGCTCTGGCGTCTTACTCTGAGAAATCCAGTAAGTGTGTTCCTGCTTCTTCTGTTTCAATAGCTATTACACAATCTATTAATGCTTCATCATCATCATCACAAACCACTTCTGATTCCAAACACTGTTCAAATTCCCACTTCCATTTCTCAAGTCATTTTTAAACCACCATCATTTTCAGTTCCACCCCCAACAACCTCTCTATGTGAAACTACTATTCCACAAACCTCGTTCTCATCAATCACCACGCCTATTTCACCTGAAAGCATTCATACATTCACTTCATCAATAACCATCTCGCCTTCTCAACTCCACCCACCTGATTCCCCACTTTCTCAAGATTTGTTATATTTTGCTTTCAATCAACCTAGAACAGACACTGTTGAGTCTGTGTCTCAACATTCTGATCCTCATTCCCCCAATCTCTCTGAAGAAACAATTCCTGATACTATTGAAATTGTCACCTCTAAGCCTTACACAGTCTCAGATCTTCTTGAGAAAATACCTACTTCTGAACCAACAACTGAACAAATACCTCCTGAAATAGTTTCTGCTGAATCTAATCTTGCATTGGTTATTTATGAAAATCCCCTTCCTAAAACCCTTGATGAATGCATTAATTTGTCTTGTAACAAGGCCCTAAAAAGGGTAGCTAAGTTAAGAGCAGAGGCTAGCACAAGCACCAAGCCTCTGGAGCTTGAGTGATCTTGGGAAGAGTTTCAGAAATGGTTAGACTCTGAGTTCAAGAGAATCTCAAACTTCTCAAAAGCTTCCAAAGTTACTTCAGTTCAACTGGTGAATGACAAGGAAGAAGAGAAAGAAAGGATAAGGCAATTCAAGCTCCTTGCTGCAAAGCAAAAAGAAGCTGAAGCAAAAGCTGCTGAAGCAGCAAGACTTCTAGCAGAAGAAGAAGAAGAAGAAGCTAGAAATGTTGAAGCTGTCAGGATGGCACAAGAAGCTGAAAATGCAGAGAAAGCTAAACGAGCGGCTTTGATTGCTTCCTCCTCTAAACCTGGTCTTGTGCGCTTGGAACGTGCAATTGAAGAAATCAAACAAGATCATCGGACTATGAAAGAAGAACAGAAGATCTTCAAGGAAAGCATTGCTGAGCAGAAGGTTGACAACAACTCCCTTCAGAACCAGCTTCAACAGATTCTGAACAAGCTTCCTGCAAATCCTTCATCTTTTGGAACTTAGGCACCTAGGCACTTAGGCTTTTATCTTCTTTGGCTCTGAACCTTGGGATTTTGTCTTGTTTAGATTTGGTTTCGTTATTGTTTTGATCTTTGAATATTAATGGAATTGCATTATTTTTTTGATTATGACAAAAAGGGGGAGAAAGTCAAATGATTTTGATAGTACTTATTCTCAGAATCTCGAACTCAAACATTACATAATGCTTATATACTGCTTTTTGCAACTAACTGTTTGTTTGATGTTTCAATTAAGGAACTCTGAAAAAGTTCACTTAGCATTCTAGACAGGTTGAATATAAAGATCCTACTCTCTAAAGATTGAAAATCCTTTGGATAATTTCAACTCTGATAATTCATGGTTAAGAAGTTGTACACTTTGAGAATATATGGTTATTCAAACAGATGTTCCAATACTGTTCAGAAGTTGTGAACTTTCTGAAAGTCAAGAAATCTTGTTTATTCAAACAGATGTTCCAATGCTGTTCAGAAGTTGTGAACTTTCTGAAAGTCATGAAATCTTGTTTGATCAAACAGATGTTCCAATACTGTTCAGAAGTTGTGAAAGTCAAGAAATCTTGTTTGGTATCATAGTGTTCAGAAGTTGTAAACTTTCTGAAAGTATGAAATTCAGACTCAAGGCGTCAGAAGCAGAAATCTCCTTGAAAACAAGTCAAGTAAATTCTCTGATTCAGAAGATACGCTCTACAACGGATGATATTCTGATAAAATTAGTCAGGCTCTGAATCTGATAAGATTGGTGAAAAGATGGACAAAAGAGAAGTCACTTCCAATCAAACTCTGACACTTAAGAAGTTGTGATTCTCCATCAAGATCTGATAAGAAGTTCTGATACGAGATGTGTGGCATCATCCAATCAGATTTATAATTAAGTTTTGATTTTTCATCAAAGTTCTGATAGTAACCAGATTCTGAGATAAAGACCTAGTGTTCTAGTCAGACTCTGATGAGTTATTATAGGGAAGTATTCCTTCTATATTCTCATGTTCTGAAGAACTCAAATTTTATTTTGTGAGTGTTGAATCCTAATTTTTACCCCTAAGATTTCGCTCTTTTCATTTACATCTCATACCACAAACAAGATCACAAACTGTGTTTCTCCTGAATATCTGTATATTATTCTTACTTGTTTCTGTTTACTAACCTCTAACCAAAATACCAAAATTTTGCTGCAGTTTCTCTCTCTGTGTGTTGTGCAGGTTTGTCAAAGACAATGAAGTGATTTCAAGTCAATTGTGGCTATTCAGTTGTGGTCAAGTTCAGATGGATGTTTGACCTAATCTTGGTCAAACTATTAAGCAATTGTTGCAAGTGCAAGTTATCTGTTTCAGTGGGCTATTTCTCAAGCAGTGATTGTCAAGTTGTTGTGTGGTGATGTCCATCAAGTTCATATGAGTTCACCAGTCCAGATTGTGTTCATCTGTGGATTTATTTTCCCAGATAACCGATTCAGACAAATTCAAACAGATTCAAATGGTTGTTGTTCAGTTGTGACTTGGTAGCTATGTGTTCAGTTTATCAGAGGCTTGTGAAAAAAGTCAAGATTGGTTTTGGGCTAAAAATAAAGATTTGCTATCCATGATCCATTTTGATTATCCACTTCATTTTTTATTCATATCTATTTCTTTCCAATATCCATATAACCAAATTCCCATGATCCAATATCCAACTATTCAAATCCATTTTTCAATAACCATTTTCAATCCATAGTTATCGAATTCATTTTTTAATCCATAACCAATTATCCATTTTTTTTCTAAAAAAAAAACAATTCAATATTCATTTTGAATCCATTTCAATAATCCATTTCAAAATATCCAAATCAATTAACCTATACCCATTTTCATTTCAAAACCAAATATCCATTTTTTTAGATAATATCCAATTTCATTATTCATTCTCCAAATTAGTTCTAAATGACCATTTCTTAGTCCATTTTGATTATTCAATCCATAAGTTCACCACAAAAATTGCAACAAAAAATGAAGATAAACCTTTTTTCCAAAGTCCGCCGCTACATTACACAATTATCACCAAAGAAATACACGACCCATTTTCTATTTTTTACACTTCCAAGCTACAAATGACAAATACCAAGGCCCAACAAACACCTCTTTACAAAAAAAATTGAGAAAAGCTGAAGAAGAAATACAAGCTCCAGCCCACGCATCATTTCCAAGCCTCCAAGTGACCTCATGTTACTACACTACACAAAACTGACAAAACGATGCAAGCCAATGAAGCTATCACGTAAGCTCCTTCCAGCCTGCACATGACCCGCAAAACACAAAGCCTTGAAGCAATTCGTCAAGCCAGCTGCTACATTCCAATCCATGTCTCAGCCCATCAATACAATATTTGAAAAAAGGTAATAAAAAAAAAGAAGAAAAAGCTGCTACTTCCAGCCATACGAACAAGTTTCCACGCCATTCCAAACTATGCCAAATAACACGCACGTGAGCAACACAAGCCTCCAACTTACATACAAGCCGCAAGTCCAAGCCATGCACACCATGTGAGCTGCGAAACACAAAATCAAGCCTCTCAACACGAGCATCACGCTGCAAAGAAAGAATTAAAACGCAGCCAAAGTTCTCCAAACGACTTGTATACACAAAACGGCAAAAAAATTTACAATTCGAAATTCTATAAATAAGACTCACTTCTACAGAATTAAAGAAGCTTGATTAGCCTCTCGAATCCCTGCAGAAAACTCACCAGAAACATTTTCTCAAGCTTCATCATATCAATTCCTCAAACCATCGACCATTATCTTCAATCTTCAACCGAATCCACTGATAAATTCATTGCCACAATTCCACAACGAGTTTCATCAACAACAACAACTCGCAAGTGAAAAGGAAGAATCAAAGTGTTTCTGACCTGAATCGAAGGATATTTGGAGATTTTTGTTGAGAATTCCCCGGTTTCAATTCGAGCTCGTGGTTGGATTTCATTTGAAATTGAAGGTAGATTTGAGATCAGTACTACATTCCGTTCAAATTCGCGTGAGTTTCGAGCTCCGCCGCTACCGAAAGGAAGCTCCGACGCAGCGTAAAAATGTCGGCATGGATATTCGATGAAAACCGCAGGCGTGTGGAGAAGAAGAGAACGTCTTCTCTTTCCTGATCCTTTCCTTTTAATTTCATTTTTTTTATTTTTTTTATTTTGTCTTAATATTAATGAACTTGGTCCTAGAGCCCGTTGAAATTTACTAACATCACAACCTCATTTCTAATGAACCTCCCTCACTTTTTATTATTATTATTATTATTTTTTTTTAATTTTCTTTCTAACCCTTTTTATCTTAAATTTGGATTTACTTTTGAAATTTGTTTAGAAAATTTCTTGGAAAAAATCCTTTGAAAAATATTTTAATTCTTCCTTCTTTTCATTTGATTTCTTTTTCTATTTTTAACTTTGTGTTGGTTGTTGGTGGATCATAAATGTTAGATCCAATTTTCCTCATCTCTTTTCTTTTTGATCGATGAAAGTCTAATGGATCTTGGAATTCCTTTGTTGAATTTTGATCAAGACTAGATCGTTACCATTTTTCTTTTCGTGCGGTATTGCTTTCGGATGATGATTTACATATCATTCATCTAGCATGCATTAGCACAAAGATCTATTGACCGACCTCATTGTAGGGTAATTACTCCGTAAATTACTCGGCGATTGCTTAACATAGCGCAACATTTATCCCTCTTTATCCAATTCAGAATTTGAACTTTCGTGGCCCGGACCTTTATTGGGCGCGTCAACCCAATGTTGGTTAATATTTTGTATTAGGTTCAAAATCTTTGAAGCTTGTTGTTGTAGAGGCTTTGATTCTATCAATTTTCTAACAAGTCTTCACTAACCTTGACCTAAGTACATTGTTTAATCACTATAGTTCAAGACGCGAAACGGAACACTCGATGAAGGCTTATGGCACTAGTGCCTTGTGCTACTAATCACTAACTTCTAACTTTTACTTGTATGCTTCCATCTCGCTCCCTATCTCTTTTAATTTTATGCTCCATCATTATCATTTCATATCATATTTATGCTCCCGCAATTTTTCCTTTGTCCGTTGGACATATGTTTATGCTTCCGCAATTTTTCCTTTGTCCGTTGGACACATGTTTATGCTTATGCCTTTTTCTCTTTGTCCACTTGGACCAAAAACATTAATAAAGGCCAAAACCTCTAAAAACTTGTGCTTTTAATCTTTGACTATGGTTACTATCCTTTGCAATGGACATGGAGATTTGCACCTAGACCTTGGACATCCAATGCAATTCTTGGAACCTTGGACTTAGAACTAGGACCTTTTCCCTTTTGCTTTGGAATTATGGTTCGAAGACTATGGAGCTTGCTTATGTGGTTAGGCTATTCTTATCCTTAGCTTTTACTTTATGCTTTAAGATAGTCACTTCTTCTCCTCCCCATTCTTCAATTTTCAAAACTCTCTCTCTTTTTTCAAAACTTTCTTGATTCCAAACTATCACCTCTTTCATAATCAAACCTTGACTTTGTCAAGTGATTTTACTCTTTTCTTTTCTTTTCTTAACAAATGCTAAACTACATAACCATATTGACACTTTTTTTCAAAAGACTTTAAAAAAAACATCAAACTCATCAAACCCTCTTTTTCGTGCCCTTGTGCATTTTTCCTTTAACTTTTTCATAAGTTTAGACATGATTCATTTCTTTAAGCGGAATTATTCGCTTGAAAATGACGACTTGTCTTTACATTTTAAAATCAACCAAAACAAACAAATTTCATTCTTTGTACCACGAACTACGAGGTTTTGATCCTACATTGCACTTCGTGGGTACGTAGGCATGAGGCGACAAGTCTGTCCAAACACAAAAATCTTAAAAACAATTTCTCTTCTCATCTCCTCAATCTCTTTTCAAACAAACCTTTTTAGACCAAAAGCGTAAATATTTCAAAGGGTTCATATAGAGTACTATAGACGTTTTGGGTGCTAACACCTTCTCTTAACGTAACCAACCCCCTTACTCAGTCTCTGTTCACTTTTTCTTGTTTTAGAGCTTGTGTAGGTTTTGTTCGCTCTTTTTCCTTTCCTTTTTTGGATAAAATAAAAGTGTGGTGGCGACACTTGCTTTTCGAGTTAAGTTAATCAATAGCTTACACTCACGATTTTGCCGCTATAGAAAAAGTGGCGACTCTGCTGGGGATCTCCCTTGAGGGGTTTAGCCTACTTTGTTTTATTTACTGCTTTTATCTGATTTGCTTGTTACTTGCTGGTTCTGTTTGGGAGTTCCTCTGTGTGCGAGATAGGTCCTATATCCGGACCAGAGTGTACTTTGAGATAGGAGAATGGTATAGTCAAGGGAGCTTTGAGGGAGTCGAATCCCAAAAAAGCAGAACTTGAGAATCTATCCACTCGGTGGTTGCCTCTTTGGAATTACTGATGTCGATCGAGCGATCGTTGAAGGCATTACTTTTTCCATAGAAGCCTATAACACTGAGGACCGTAGTAACCCTTAACCCATCTTAGCCTTTTTAGGATTGTGGCGCGGAAGCTATGAAAATGCAAATCTGACTTAGCTGTCACGCGATACCACACTCAGACGAAACTCTCTTGAGAATATTATTGACTACCAAGCAGTTGGGAAATTGATAATATCCGAAAGATGGGTTGTAGACTCTGGGAACTTCTTTAGAACCTCGTTCGGCAGGTGTTATACCCTTAGTACATACCTTTGTGGGTTGTTTCTTACCCCTTGACTCCATGCTCGTGACTCGAACCTTTGAACCCGTGTGCTTTGAGTGATTTTGTTTGTGGTTGTTGCATCCATGCACTCTTGCATCCTTAAGCATACATATGCATTCTTCCAAGTTGTCTCAGAAACTCATTTCAACTGTCTTCCTCTTCAGTTATCTGTTCACCGTCAAGCTGTTTCCTCAACACAACTATGGAACTAGAGCTGCTGTCAAATTGAGAATGGAAAGCCAAGAACAACACAATGCCGAAGTCAGAATGTAAATTGATGAGTTGAAGGCCAGCATGACCAAACTCACAGAAATGCTGCAAGTTCTGATTGCTAGAGCTGAACCACCTCAGAGGACTATGATCTCTGAAATCTTGCCTGCTGTTGTTGACCCTCCATTGACTCAGCAACCAGCTTCTACTTGGCCAGAATTTGGGTTACCTCCGAATTACTTGCCACCCTTTTCTACTACTCATGTGTTTGTCCCGTTTGTATTGCTAGTATCTTCAGCTCCATTGTTCACTGAACCTCAACCTGTTGTGCATTCTGTTGCTCAAGCTATTCCTGAGAATCCTCCTTTCGTGTACCATGTTGCTGGTCCACAATCTGAAAGTCAGGGAGAACCTGGATACATTAAAGAAGTCAGAGAGCAATGACCAACTCTAGACAAGAGGATAAGAGCCGTGGAAGGAAGTGACGTCTTTAGTGCTGCCTCAATGGACATGTGCTTGGTTCCAGATTTGGTTATGCCTGCAAAATTCAAAACTCCTGATTTTGAGAAATACAAGGGGCACACCTGTCCCAGAAGCCACTTGGTGATGTACTGCAGCAAGATGACTGCTCATGCCAAAAATGACAAACTGCTCATTCACTGTTTCCAAGACAGCTTGAGTGGGGCTTTAATGAAATGGTATATGGGACTTGAGAAGAACTGTATCCAAAGCTGGAAAGACTTGGATGATGCTTTCTTAAAGCAATATAAGTACAATGTGGACATGGCACCTGACTGTCGCCAATTGGGAAATATGTCTCAGAAAGAAAAAGAATCCTTTAAGGAGTACGCTCAGCGCTGGAGAGAGCTAGCTGCTCAAGTGGAGCCACCATTGGCTGAAAAGGAATTGACTGGATTGTTTATGGACACTCTTCAGCCACTCTTTTGGGAAAAGATGATAGGCAGTGTATCATCTGGTTTTGCTGAACTAGTCACTATTGGAGAAAGACTAGAAGAAGGTATCAAGAAAGGAAAGATTGCTAATGCTGAAGCCTTTAGTGGTGCTAAAAAGTATGCTGGGAATTTTCAAAAGAAAAAGGATGGTGATACCCATGCTGTTTCAGTTGAAGGGAAACCTCGTCACAGACAACAACAATATGTAGCTGCAGTTGCTCCTGTTGTCAATGCTCAAATAGTCCAAGCTCCTCGTCAGGCTGTTAGATAAAATCATAATCGCAATAGGGTTAACTTTGACCCTATACCGATGTCTTACACTGAAATGTATCCATGTCTTGTTCAGAAAGGTTTAATTATAACGAGGGATCTACCTCCTCCTCCAAATCCTCTCCTAGCCGGCTATAGGGCTATCTTCACTGTGAGTTCCATCGAGGTGGAGCAGGCCATAACTTGGAAGGTTGCTATGCATTGAAAGCTAGAGTACAAGAATTGGTGAAAGCAAATATTCTGACTTTTCTTGATGATAATCCCAATGTTGTCAACAATCCTTTGCCAGAGCATGCCAAGTGAAGTTTGTTTCAGTTCAGACGGATCATCTCTTAAAGCCAGTGTTTCAGACAGGAAAGCTCGTCCTAGTTGTTGATTAGTCACTAGGCCTTGTTTCTTTCTGTTTGCATTTTCTTTGATTGTATTGACAGTTTGCTTTCAAACTTTATTTGTACTTTCATGGTAATTTCAATGAAATGAGCATTGCAATGTTTTGATTCAATTCATTTATATCCATTGTGTGCATCTTTATGCTTTATTTTCCACAAAACAAAATATATCTCTTGTTCACTTTCTTTATCAAGCTTTTGTTTATGCAAAGATTGGAGGGAGGATGATGAAAACGAAATACCTAAAATTGCTGGATTATATGCTTTCAATTTAAAACTTGGCTGATGATGTACATGCATTGTTTCAACTCCCAAACACTGGAGAGATAAGGAAGTTAATCCCTTGTTAACCCCTTTGAGCCTAGAAGATGGAGTTTCTTTCTATACGGAAAAACCCGCAATCTTAACCTGGGGATGGGTAGTTCTCAGTTAATTTGACTGTGTATTTAAACACAGGAGAATCATTGCAATCACAAGCTTTCCTTCGCACACATAAAAAAAAGTGTCGAAGATGTCTTTCAAATTAAAAGCCAATGATGATTCACCGTAATCATTAAGCCATGCAGTCACTACCCTTAAAAAAAAAAGAGAATGAAAAAAATCAAAAGAAAAGCCCGCTAAGTCAAAACCTATGAAGGAGACTTAGGCAAAAATTGGGGCATCCCGCTGACTGTAAGATCAAATGACACAGTTCAGGCAGAAGTTAGGGATAACAAAAGAAAAATCAAGAGGTTACCAAAATCCTCAAAAACAAAACAATTTGACTGAGTCCTCATAAAAAAAACAAAATGTCGCAAGAAAAAGTGACTGTCATCTCAAAAATCCCTTGGTCCTTGAGCCATCATCATAACAGTGTTGCAATTCCAAAATCACTTGGAACCTGAATACATAGTTTGAATTTACTGAGCATAGGAATGGAGATCGTCACGAAGAATGTGTTGGGTACAAATAAACTTTGAGCCTATATCATTTTTTCAAAAACCGTGAACTAGACCACGTTACAACCTTCAAAAGACCTAATTGAAGCCAGGTTTCTTTTGAAAGCATACTACAACAAGGTTGCGTAAATTGACTCCTAAGATTGTTGCCAATCATTTGCTTTGATGTCATACCTTTGCTTTCTCTTTCATTTTGAATGTCTAAACCTCCTTGTTTTGACAAGTGTTTCATTTGCTTTACATCAATAATATCATTCCAAAAATGATTTTCGAATTTCAAAATTGCATTGAGCTTTGCATTAAAATTACCATGTGTGAATGATTTTGTTTGCAGGGAAAACTTTCCTCATCAAGAAATTTTAAACAGTTGAGAAACTTGGTCAGTGATCCTGTCAGGGGCACATTACTTCCAGGTCCTGTTCAAGATTTGTTGCTCATTGCAAGTTATTCTCAGAATTGGTTAACCAGAAGATTTCTTTCAAGACCCATACTGAGTTTAGCCTTCTCAACTGTCATTCCAAGAACTGAAGCCATGATCAGTTCATCCCCAACAATAGCCAAGCTGAAACCATGATCAGTTTGTTCATAACAATCATTTCAAGAACTGAAGCCATGATCAGTGCATCCCCAACAACTGAAGCCATGATCAGTTTATCCTTAACATTCATTGCAAGAATTGAAGCTATGATCAGTTCATTTTTCCCTGCAGCAGTCAAACTGAAGTTATGATCAGTTTATCCTCATCAGTCAATCAATCTGGGGCAGTCTTCTTCAAGAATCCTCAAGATGTCTTTCCTCAAAATACCATCAGCCTGATACAATTCATAAGTGTGACAGAGATGTATTTAATATCTTCTCTTCAAGCAGAGTGGGCAGTGTTCCCTGTGTTGAGGAATCAGAGTTCCATTCTTTCCTTACAAAAGATTCGATCTCAGTTGTCTCAATCATTTGCATTGCATGCATAAATCATTCACATATCATACATAGAAAGATTTTCATAGCTCGAAGTGTGTTTCGCGCTCATGTTCATTCCCCGAGGTCCTATTGTTTTCAACATCTTACCTTGTGATCAAAGTCTAACTTACTTGGCGTCTACCAAAACGTTTACCTACCTTTTCATTCAGTGTCATTCCTGAATGTTGTCGTTTACCTGTTTTCTTTCTTTCTAGTGCCATTCCTGGATGTTGTCGTTTCCCCGTGCATCTAGTCTTGTGTTAGATGTTTGTCTTCTTTCATTCCAGTGTTATTCCTGGATCTTTGTACTCTTTTGCTCCAGTGCCATTCCTGGACGCCTGTCTCTTTTAATCTCCAGTGCCATTCCTGGATACCTTGTTCCTCTTGTTTCTCCCAGTGCTATTCTTGAAAGTTTTGCCTATGTTCTGTAGTCCCCATCATATTTGCTTGGATATCTTTCAGTGTCATTCCTGAAAGTTTTATCTGTTCATTCAGTGCCATTCCTAAATGAGTTTTCTCCTTTACTTTCAGTGATATTCCTGAAAGTTTTATCTCTTCATTCAGTGACATTCCTGAATGATTTTTCTCCTTTGCATTCAGTGACATTCCTGAATGTCTTTCTCATTACCATTCAATGTCATTCCTAAATGAAGTGATTTACCTTTACCTTTCAGTGTCATTTCTGAAAGTTTTATCTGTTCATTCAGTGCCATTCCTGAATGAGTTTTCTCCTTTGCATTCAGTGTCATTCCTAGATGTCTTTCTCACTATCATTCATTGCCATTCCTGAATGTAGTGATTTACCTTTACCTTTCAGTGCCATTCCTGAAAGTTCCTGCTCACTTTATCCAATGCCATTCTTGGACACCTTTCCCCAGCCAAGACCAATGTTATTCTTGGATATCTCTGATGTTTAACCTTGCCATCCAATGCCATTCTTGGATGTCCCCAATGAAGTTTTCAAATGGAATTTTGTTTATATCCAATGCTATTCTTGGATGTCTCTGATGTTTGTTGTTGCTCTATCCAATGCCATTCATGGATACCTTATCCCCAATAGAGTGTTTTTCACCTCCATCCAATGCTATTCTTGGATGACGCTGTTGTTTTTACCAAAAACTTTCTTGTTGTCCAATGCAATTCTTGGACGTCTATTGGCATACCTTTTGTCTCGTTTGTAGTTTCCATCCAATGTTATTCTTGGATGTCACTACTTGTCTTCCCAGAGTCTTGTCCCTCTGTTTCCAACTATTGATGGATACTTCTTGCCACCTTGAAAAATATCCTGAAATATCTTGTGTTCCCCGGCGTGTCTTTTCACGTCATCTCTCTTAATTTACCGTAATCCCTTGTTTCAAGTTTCTCCGCAGTCTGTTTCATCGTTTGCATTCATATCATCTTGTGGCATCTTATGGCTAAAAATTTGGTTTTCTGTATTTAAGTATCATCAATCTTGTCGAGACGAAGTTTTCAACCTTCATATATCTGGATACAAGAAACTTAAATAGGGGCAGCTGTTGAACCCTAATTTTTACCCCTAAGATTTCGCTCTTTTCATTTACATCTCATACCACAAACAAGATCAGAATTTGTGTTTCTCCTAAATATTTGTATATTATTCTTACTTGTTTCTGTTTACTAACCTCTAACCAAAATACCAAAATTTTGCTGCAGTTTCTCTCTCTGTGTGTTGTGCAGGTTTGTCAAAGACAATGAAGTGATTTCAAGTCAATTGTGGCTATTCAGTTGTGGTCAAGTTCAGATGGATGTTTGACCTAATCTTGGTCAAACTATCAAGCAATTGTTGCAAGTGCAAGTTATCTGTTTCAGTGGGCTATTTCTCAAGCAGTAACTGTCAAGTTGTTATGTGGTGATGTCCATCAAGTTCATATGAGTTCACCAGTCCAGATTGTGTTCATCTGTGGATTTATTTTCCCAGATAACTGATTCAGACAAGTTCAAACAGATTCAAATGGTTGTTGTTCAGTTGTGACTTGGTAGCTATGTGTTCAGTTTATCAGAGGCTTGTGAAAAAAGTCAAGATTGGTTTTGGGCTAAAAATAAAGATTTGCTATCCATGATCCATTTTCATATCCATTTTGATTATCCACTTCATTTTTTATTCATATCTATTTCTTTCCAATATCCATATTACAAAATTCCCATTATCTAATATCCAACTATTCAAATCCATTTTTCAATAACCATTTTCAATCCATAGTTATCCAATTCATTTTTTAATCCATAACCAATTATCCATTTTTTTCTAAAAAAAAAAACAATTCAATATCCATTTTGAATCCATTTCAATAATCCATTTCAAAATATCCAAATCAATTAACCAATACCCATTTTCATTTCAAAACCAAATATCCATTTTTTTAGATAATATCCAATTTCATTATTCATTCTCCAAATTAGTTTCTAAATGACCATTTCTTAGTCCATTTTGATCATTCAATCCATAAGTTCACCACAAAAATTGCAACAAAAAATGAAGATAAACCTTTTTTCCAAAGTCCACTACATTACACAATTATCACCAAAGAAATACACGGCCCATTTTCTATTTTTTACACTTCCAAGCTACAAATGACAAATACCAAGGCCCTACATACACCTCTTTACAAAAAAAATTGAGAAAAACTGAAGAAGAAATACAAGCTCCAGCCCACGCATCATTTCCAAGTATCCAAGTGACCTCATGTTACCCGCAAAACACAAAGCCTTGAAGCAATTCCTCAAGCCAGCTGCTACTTTCCAATCCATATCACAGCCCATCAATACAATATTTGAAAAAAGGTAATAAAAAAAGAAGAAAAAGCTGCTACTTCCAGCCATACGAACAAGTTTCCACGCCATTCCAAACTATGCCAAATAACACGCGCGTGAGCAACACAAGCCTCCAACTTACATACAAGCCACAAGTCCAAGCCGTGCACACAATGTGAGCTGCGAAACACAAAAACAAACCTTGTTCAAGCCTCTCAACACGAGCATCACGCTGCAAAGAAAGAATTAAAACGCAGCCAAAGTTCTCCAAACGACTTGCATACACAAAACGGAAACAGAATTTGCAATTCAAAATTCACTTCCAAATTCTATAAATAGGACTCACTTCTACACAATTAAAGACGCTTGAACAGCCTCTCGAGTCCCTGCAGAAAACTCACCAGAAACATTTTCTCAAGCTTCATCACATCAATTCCTCAAACCATCGACCATTATTTACCTTCAATCTTCAACCGAATCCACTGATAAATTCATCGCCACAATTCCACAACGAGTTTCATCAACAACAACAACTTGCAAGTGAAAAGGAAGAATCAAAGTGTTTCTGACCTGAATCGAAGGATATTTGGAGATTTTTTGTTGAGAATTCTGCGGTTTCAATTCGAGCTCGTGGTTGGATTTCATTTGAAATTGAAGGTAGATTTGAGATCAGTACTACATTCCGTTCAAATTCGCGTGAGTTTCGAGCTCCGCCGCTACCGAAAGGAAGCTCCGGCGCAGCAGAAAAGTATCGGCATGGATATTCGATGAAAACCGCATACGTGTGGAGAAGAAGAAGAGAACGTCTTCTCTTTCCTGATCCTTTCCTTCTAATTTCATTTTTTTTATTTTGTCTTAATATTAATGTACTTGGTCCTAGAGCCCGTTGAAATTTACTACCATCACCACCTCATTTCTAATGAACCTCCCTCACTTTTTATTATTATTTTCTTTTCTTCTTTTTTTATAAATTTTCTTTCTAACCCTTTTTATCTTAAATTTGAATTTACTTTTGAAATTTGTTTAGAAAATTTCTTGGAAAAAATCCTTTGAAAAATATTTTAATTCTTCCTTCTTTTCATTTGATTTCTTTTTCAATTTTTGACTTTGTGTTGGTTGTTGATGGATCATAAATGTTAGATCCACTTTTTCTCATCTCTTTTCTTTTTGATCGATGAAAGTCTAATGGACCTTGGAATTCCTTTGTTGAATTTTCATCAAGACTAGATCGTTACCATTTTTCTTTTCGTGCGGTATTGATTTTGGATGACGATTTACATATCGTTCATCTAGCATGCATTAGCCTAAAGATCTATTTACCGGTCTCATTGTAGGGTAATTACTCCGTAAAATTCTTGGCGATTGCTTAACATAGTGCAACATTTGTCCCTCTTTATCCAATTCGGAATTTGAACTTTCGTGGTCCGGACCTTGATTGGCCGCGTCAACCCAATGTTGGTTAATCTTTTGCATTAGGTTCAAAATCTTTGAAGCTTGTTGTTGTAGAGGCTTTGATTCTATCAATCTTCTAACGAGTCTTCACTAACCTTGACCTAAGTACATTGTTTAATCACTATAGTTCAAGACGCGAAACGGAATACTCGGTGAAGGCTTATGGCACTAGAGCCTTGTGCTACTAATTACTAACTTCTAACTTTTACTTTTATGCTTCCTTCTCGCTCCCTATCTCTTTTACTTTTATGCTCCATTATTATCATTTCATATCACGTTTATGCTTCCGCAATTTTTCATTTGTCCGTTGGACATATGTTTATGCTTCCTGTCGCTCCCAGGATTTTCATCCAGGTACAAACGCGAGAGTGGCGCGGAAAAACAGAGCCGCCAGCCGTGTAAATTTATCCCAAGAGAGGGAAAGGGAACACCGCATAAAC
This sequence comes from Lathyrus tuberosus, assembly GCA_022829125.1. Taxonomy (NCBI): domain Eukaryota; kingdom Viridiplantae; phylum Streptophyta; class Magnoliopsida; order Fabales; family Fabaceae; genus Lathyrus; species Lathyrus tuberosus. The sequence continues at coordinate 2,091,526 of JALAZF010000699.1, read as the reverse complement.
CTGAGGAAGAGGGAAAAGAATGGTCATCGCAACCATAACCTGGGTTCGAGAGTCAGTTACGCGAGGGGAAGGTGCTAGCACCCCACGCGTCCATCGTACTCGATGGGATCCACACTTGTTGTCTATTCTAAGGGTGAGTTATCCTATCATCTATGGTTGTACTAAGACGGGAGAGGGGAAAACAAAGACAGACTCGGTAGGACGTCGACGTCCTAGGCCTACGTACCCCCTTGTGCAATGGGGAATTCAGAGTCAACGTAGTTCGAACCAAGTTCTTTTTGTGTTTTTTATGAGCGACGTTAAGTTCGCATCCGACAGTTAGGGTCGATGCCTGTTTGCGACTCATACGGAAAGTAACGTGCCCTTTTTGAAAATAGAATTTAGTTTGACAATCCCGAAGGACAAAAATGTTTGAAGTTTGTTTGTATTTTTTAGGACAGAAGTGACTTGAGTTAGTTCATAACTTGTATTGCACCAAAGTCTAGGGCACAGGGACGAATACTTAACGAATCGTCCCAAGACAGGACGCTCGCTAAGCACTCTAGAAAAATGAGAGGAAGCCCCTCATTTCTCATTCCCCACGCTTAAGGCTCATGCGCAATACACTTTATCCTTATTAAGTGTTTTCAAGAAGTTTTGAGATGAGAAGAGGGACTCAAAAGAAAAGAAAACACTAAGGGGAAATCTATCCTAATGTTATCATGCAAAAGTGGCCCTAAGGTTGAGTTTGAAAGGGGAACATCTAGCTAAGTTAGCATGCATGGTTTGAATCCTAATGTCTATCCCACTCCAAGCTTAATCAAGGATTAAGTTGGACTAGGAAACCCTAAGGGAACACGCAAAAGTGAATCCAAGACTTAAACAAGTCTTGAGATCCAAAAGGGAAGAAAAGAAGTGAGGGAGATGAAGAAGAAGATGACACAAGAGATAAGAAACAAGGTAGGGCAGCAAGCACTCCATGTCATAGTAAGCTCAAATCATCAAAGAAGGAACATCATCCGTCATACTCAAAACATGTGCCAAAACTAGGCAAAACATTCACTTATGTCATTCATGCAAGCAACAAAAGATCATGTGAGGAAAGAAGTGAGGAAATGTCATTTAATGGAAACCATATCAAGAGGATCAGAACCTCACACATGTCATTCAAAGCAAATAAGAGTCACCGAACATTTATGAGATCTTATGAGAAGGCATCTCAAAGAAACTAGTTCAAAACATCCAAAGAGTTGTGTCAAAACATTGTCGACTTGGAAAATCCACCATAAACAGAAAAATGATTAAATGAAAATGATTCCAAAGCCACAAACAAACCAAGTCAGTATATGATCACAACATATAATCATTCCAAGCTTCACTTAAACACAAAGGGTCAAAAAGATCCAAACTAGGTCACATACCCAAAACATTCCATTCAAAGTTTGAGTCACATGTGAATATCAACCAAAAATAGAAGCATGCCTTATAAAAATCTGAATAAATTTATAAAATCACGTCATATCCATCAAGAATGTATGTGAAAAAGGTCTCACCAAGAACCACAAAATTGCATCACCAAATGGATCCAAACATCACACGTATCAAGCTAACGAAGCAATAATTGAGGAGCGAAGAGAACCACATGGAAAATAATCAAAAATTGATCACCAAGATAGAAACATGACATTCAAACATTCATAATTTAAGTGTAAATACATGGCAAAAAAATCGGCTCAAGAAGGCATGGCAAAGTCATCAAACACAAGCATTAACCACAAGGGTAAACATGGAATACACCTTGGAAAAGAAAATCAGAATTAATTATCAAAACAAATGAAAAATTAAAATAAAATTCAAAAATAATTAAATAAGATATTAAAATACGTTCATGATTTTGTTTGGAATTTTTGAATAATCGAAAGTATTTTTAATTATTAAATCAAAAACAAAAAAAAAATAATAAAAAGTAATAGAAACAGAGGATGTATAGTAGTTAGTGTGGAATGACACATATGTAAATCATAAAATAAAAAAAAAATTAAAAGATGTGGCATCATATGGACCGTGGAATGAAACAATTGGACGGTCAAGATTTCGTCTCCTACCTCCAAACCCTAAACTCGCCGGAGACTGAACTAGACGCCGGAACTAGGGTTCCGGTCGTCTTCTCCGTTCACCTGCAACCAAAAAGTCACCAAAACACGCAAGCGAATATATGTTCTTGTCCAAAATTTCACCAGGATCAATAATATCACATTAAAATTTGCAAATAATCAACATATAAGGCAACACGAATGAAAAAAGGTTTGGACTCAAAACTTGAAACTCACGAAACAAACAAACCACGCGTCCAAACTTCAAACCAAACACATCAGAATTATCAGTACACACCACAGATCATCATGCACGTTTAAAAAGAGAGTTTTAAGATCATGAAAAATTGCACTAATCTGAGATTAAGCAAACTGTATCCTTGCTTTTAGCTTCCAATGATGGGTGGTTTGTGCTCTATGAATTTCAAGGATGAAGACTGTGGAAGAATTTCGCCCAAAGCCTTTGTGGATTGTGAGATTAGAATGAGAGAAGGATTAGGGTTCAAACTTTTGTTCTCCTCAAAATCACGTGTGTTCTCTCCAATGAGTGTATGAGTTTTTGGTTTTTTGATCTTGTGAGAGTTGAGAGAAAAATTTGAGAGAGTTTTTGGTGTTTGTGAGAATGAGTGAAAATTCTGGGAAATGAGAGAGAGTTTTGAATATATAGTGGAGTCTAAAATGAAGGGCAAAAGGTAGAATTTTGGCTTAAGTGAAAATAACACCGTCTTCGGCAAGGAATTTCGACTCTGAGCCTTCCACAACATCGTCCGCCTCTGAATCACGGTCGAAACGCAAAAAGAACGGACGTCATACGATCAAAATCGAGTGCGATCAATATGTTTAAGCTGTAAGACGTTACTGAATAAGTTGTTTTTTCAGCTTATTTGGTGTCCGCTACTCGAAAACGTGACGAGTTCAACCTCTTCAGAGCATAATTTCGACTCGACTTTGTCAGCAAAGTTGTAGATCTATGAGTCAGTGACCTTGTGTCAAAAGATGAGTGCGATCGGACAAAAAACGAGTGAGATATGAATTTTCCCGTGAAACAACTTTCAGCCTTTTTCTTCGGTTCAACACTTCCATTTTGCGAAATAAACCAAAACGATGATCTTCGGAGCATCGTTCGAACTCGAGCTTGTCTTAAATCTTAAAGAGCACAAAATTTGTGAACCTTAGCTTCGAGAATGGACACAATCCGATAAAAATTGACCGAGTTATGAATTTTACAAAATCTGACAGACAGTGCACTGCATCAAAGAACCCCACTGGTAATTCACATTTTCGGGGTCCTTCCGCTCGGACCTGACCCAAACTGAATTCACGGCACGAAGATAACATCTAAATGGAATTTTAGGCACCAGAACGGCATCAATCCGATAAACGAGCTGAGAGTTATGAATTTTTTAGTGTCCGAAATACACCGGTTCAGCACTATTTTTCACTATTTTTTGCACTGTATCGACTCTGAAAACTCGCGTGTTCAGAGATCTTCCTCAAAGAATCAGCCCTCGGTCGAAACACAAAAGTTGCAGATAATTTCAATATGGAACTTTTTAGCATAGGAATAGCTCAGAAATGATTATCCAATCAGAAGTTAAGCCCTTTTGAATACCACTGACGCAATTATCCAGCGAAACCAAAATTCCAGAAACAAATAATTCCCACCACTTTCCTTGATGAATTGACTTCCGAGCCGAACATAAAAGTTGTAGAGAATACCAAGACGGTTCTAACTGTTGAATATCCAGCCAAAACGAGTTCCAGAGCAAGAGTTATGAATTTTGCAAATTTGCACAGCAAACTGATTTTCTGCTCAAACTGTTCTGAATCGGCTGAAAACTTCAACTTCCTCTGAGATTCTTGACATGAAAAATTATGTTTGATAAGAGCTCTGCTGACCCGTTGATTACGTAACCTGGAGAAATACTTTGCGCATATGTCGAGTGATGAAATAAACATCTGTTGCAACCTGACGATGCTTGAACAGAGAACCTTGATCCCATAACCACAAAGCCAAATGATATGCATGTATGTACCCGATGACCTAGCTAAAATGCAAATGAAGCATAAGAAACTTGAGTTAGAAAAGTGAAGGCAAATTTTTGGGGTGCTACAGCTGCCCCTATTCAATCAACTTAGTCCTGAAGGTATGATAGCGACGGCTTTCAGACATTCCAGGATGCACGGGGATTGAATACCGAAAGAGCCCCAGAAATTTGCTAAAGGTGAGAATAACGAAATGGAGCGTGCTGAAAAATAAGGAGTATGACCTCAACCATATCCACAAAAATAAGACGAATACGACCTCAATCGTGCCCGCAAAGGAAGATTGACCTCAATCACTCTACCCACAAAGAAAATAGGAATACGACCCCAATCGCACCCACAAAACGAATACAACCTCAATTGCACCCGCAAAGGAAGAATGACCTCAATCACTCTACCCACTAAGAAAATAGGAATACGACCTCAATCGCACCCACAAAACGAATACAACCTCAATTGCACCCGCAAAGGATAACCAACATAAAGTGGACTTCGCCGGGGATAACGTGAAACAAAACTTCCAGGTTATGTCATCTATGCTGATAAAGAGAACTGACAAAGGAATCTCGAAATATGCCATCCCTGCTGATAAAGGGAACTGACGAAGGAAATATTCAAAGGATTGCTATCTCTGCTGATAAAGAGAACTAGCAAAATAAATGCCATCCCTGCTGGTAAAGGGAACTGACATAGAAAATCTTCAAAGGATTGCCATCTCTGCTGACAAAGAGAACTAGCAAAATAAATGCCATCGATGCTGATAAAGAGAACTGACGGAAGAAAATCTTCAAAAGATTGCTATATCTGCTGATAAAGAGAACTAGCAAAATAAATGCCATCCCTGCTGATAAAGGGAACTGACGAAAGAAAATATCTGAAAGGTTGCCATCTCTGCTGATAAAGAGAACTAACAAAACAAGAGCCATCCCTGCTGATAAAGGGAACTGACGAAAGAAAATATCCAAAAGATTGCTATCTCTGCTGATAAAAAGAACTAGCAACATAAATGCCATCCCTGCTGATAAAGGGAACTGACGAAAGAAAATATCCGAAAGGTTGCCATCTCTGCTGATAAAGAGAACTAGCAAAACAAGAGCCATCCCTGCTGATAAAGGGAACTGACGAAAGAAAATATCCAAAAGATTGTTATCTCTACTGATAAAGAGAACTAGCAACATAAATGCCATCCCTGCTGATATAGGGAACTGACGAAGAAAATCTTCAAAAGATTGCTATCTCTGCTGATAAAGAGAACTAGCAAAATAAATGCCATCCCTACTGATAAAGGGAGACGAAAGAAAATCTTCAAAAGATTGACATCTCTGCTGATAAAGAGAACTAGCAAAACAAATGCCATCCCTGCTGATAAAGGGAACTGACAAAAAGAATCTTCAAAGGATTGCTATCTCTGCTGACAAAGAGAACTAGCAAAATAAATGTCACCCCTGCTGATAAAGGGAACTGACGAAGAACAATCTTCAAAAGAGTGCTATCTCTGCTGACAAAGAGAATTAGCAAAACAACTGCCATCCCTGCTGATAAAGGGAACTGACTACCAGGCGAGAACTGGGTTTACACCAAATAAGTTAGTCGAGAACTGACTACCAGATGAGAACTGGATTTACAGAATAAGTCAGACGAGAACTGACTACCAGACGAGAACTGGATTTACAGAATAAGTCAGACGAGAACTGGGTTTCACCAGGTAAGTCAGACGAGAACTGACTACCAGGCGAGAACTGGATTTACAAAGGAGATGTCAGACGAGAACTGACTACCAGACGAGAACTGGATTTACAGAATAAGTCAGACGAGAACTGACTACCAGACGAGAACTGGATTTCCCAAAAGAGAAAGGCCAAATAAAGGCAAACTTCTAACGGATTCACGATCCACAGATAAGATGACTCCTCTGGGGAAAGGAGAAGTCTAAATAAAAGACTCTGCCGGGGAGCACAAATATGGGGAACGCATCCCTCCAAAATATCCTGAGTTATGCCATCTCTGCTGGGAAAGAGAACTGGCAAGGAAAGTACCAAACCTGGCTTATGCTTCGAATGCAAATGTTTGAAATTTGGCGTAATGCTCCATACGAAATGGAAATGCTACGCGTTTGAGGATGCAATGCGAATGCTTATGATATGCAAAAAGGGTTCCTCCAGCAAAATAAATGCCAGAGAGAAAAGACCAATTCAGCTGGGGATGGCAAAAATAAATTGTCCTCTGAATCCAAGAACTCTGCTGAGAAGGGTCATACTGATCGACTCTTCGGATTAACAACTTCTGCTAGGGATCACATCCCAAAAGAACTACCGGGGGCTACACCTGTCTTTTACTGAAGGTAACATCCAAAACCTGAGATTTCTCCTCTGCTGGGGGAGTTGAGAATGAACGCCAGTAACGGAACCGGAAGTCTGTTACTGAAGATTGCTAATATCCAATTGGGCTCAGAACTTGCTGGGGGATGCCAGCCCATAATACCATCCTGCTTGGGGAAAACATTCCATAATACCATCCTGCTTGGGGATACTGCTGAACTTAGCCTGCTGATGGGGATAATGACTTTACCCTCTTCTTGCTGGGGATTAGAATATGACGTCGTCGGCGAAAGCACGCTTCCTGACTGGATGGGGAAGATGAACACCCTGATTCTGTGGGGAAACAACATCTTGATTCAGAGAAAATACTTTCCCGGTCTCCTGCTGGGGATGGTCTGCTCTGCTGAGGAAAGTGCAATCTCAATGTTGGGGAAAGCAAACTGCTGGGGAAATACAATCCTGTTGCCCTGCAGCCTGACTTGTCTTTATGGTCATAAGCGGCTCTTTGAACTTTTCACTTGCCCCAGACCACCAGGTCTAATGGAAGAAATCATTTCAAGAGGATTTGATAGAATATCGGGCGTTCGCACTGCCCCAGGGTCTTCAAACTCTTGGAGAGATTTATCATATCTCGACATAACTGCCCCAGTCTTCATAATCCATGAAGTGCATTACCTCGAAAGGGATTGTAATGACTTGAAAATACTCTGCTTTAGTATCTTGAACCTTGAGGAGGTGTTCTCAATTAACCATTTTCTGGAGTGGACAATCTCCCACGCTCTAGAGGTGGCCTGCCCCAATATGAGCTTTGAAGTGACTTTGCCCCTGATCTTAGAATGAAAGCCCCAGAATAACTGAATTTCGGAGAGATTTCTCGACGTGACTGCCCCAGGTTGGCTACATCTTAACACGACTTACCGGGGAGAGCTCACTCTACACGGAGTCTCTTGGCAGCATGCCCTTTGATATGATTGTCCTTCAGAATTTTCAAGCATCCCAACTTGGCAGGATCAAGCTTCTTGATTGACGTTCACTGTGTAGGCTGCATTGATGCTTAGGCACATGTATGCAAACATGACAAGTTATTTATGAGAATGATAATTCTAATGCAACAAATATGTTAACCTTGAAGTTTTTATTGAAGATGCGTCGCCAAACCTTGTGAACGAATCACTAGCTGGGATGCGACCTTGACTTTTGAATGGAAAAACAATGCGCACATGCAATACCAACAAATCTTATTAGCACAACTTATAGGAGTCAGGAACGCTATCCTGTCGAAGTACGCTTTAGGAAAAAACCCTGTTTCAATTAGAACTTTTAAGGGTTGTAATGTGGTCTGGTTCACGATTTCAGAAAAAAGATTTATGGCTCAAAATTTATCGGTGCCCACCCACTCTTCGTGATGTTCTCCAATCCTATGTTCAGTTAATCTGACCCGAACGCTCATCTCTCAAAAGGTTTATGATCTTTAAGGAACCCATGCAACTAATAATTTGACACCTAAGAAGGCTTTGGAGTGACAGTCACCCCTTTTTGTCTTTTGTGTCTGTAATCACACGAATTTGTTCTTATCGAGGATTTTCCTTTGTAATTCTTTTCGCCTTTCGCTTTTTCTTTCTTTTGCCTTTTTGATCCCTAATTTTTGTCTGGACTGACTCTTTTTGAGTTTTTCGATTTTGAAGTCCAGCGGGATGCCCTGACTTTTGCCTAAGTCACTTGTTTACAAGTTTCGACTTAGCGGGCCTTCTTTTTTTATTCCCCTTTTTGAACAAAGCGTGTGACACTGGTTGTCTTACTTGCTTGAAAGGGTTGTGACTGCCCCACTCCTTAGTTGTTGATGGATAACCATCATGGTTTCACACCTCTTGACCTCTTGACGGTGGGATAGTAGGTAATGGTTCCTCGGATGCACACTCTCCTTGGAATTTGAACGCTCGGTCAAACTAACTGACGCCTACCCTGCCCCTGGGTTAAGTATGAGGGTTTTTTTCGTACGAAAGAAGCTCCCACTTCAAGGCTCAAAGGGGTTAACGAGGGTCTATCTCCCTTATATCTCCAGTGTTTGTGAATTTGAAACAATGCCTGTACATCCTTAACAGGGTTTCATCCAAATGCGCACCATTAGAAATCTGCGCTCTTATTTCGTCATCCTCCCTCAAGAGTTCTAAACAAGAAAATTGGTATTGCAGTGCATATAAACATTTAAGAGTGAACACGAATGGATTACTTCAAGGAAAACATGCTCATTGTATTATGATCGTCATTAAAAACAAACAAGTTTCTACATGCATACAATGCTTTAACGAGAAATGAAAAAACTACAAATGAAAATGCAATAAAGAAACTGATGACTGCCGTTGTTGAGAAGACTTGACTCCGCTTAGACTATTGGCTTTAGGAGACGACCCTTGAAGTCTTCAAATAGATGAGAGGTCGACATGCACAGCCAAGTCTCCTTTTGGAAATGATATGTACCCTTTGTCAATCAATTGCTGCACTTTGGCTTGGAAGGCTTTGCAATCTTCGGTTGAGTGCCCCATAAATCCTCCATGATATCCACATTGCACATGGGGATTGTACCCCGAAGGGTATGGTTCTGGAACAGGCTTCAAAGTCTTAGGCTCCACCAATGAGTTTCAAACCAGGTGTGGTAAGAGTTGACTGTACGACATGGGAACTGGATGAAGAGGACCATTCCTTCTTTCCAAGTTGTTGCGCGGCCTATGCTGATTCTGACGCTGATACTTCTGTTGTTGAGGAGCATAAGGTTGTTGGTACTGAACGACATTAGTCTCTCCTTCTTCTCCCCTGTAACGTTTCTTCACATTTTCAGAATAACCGGGAGCAACTTGAATCTTTCCCGTTTTGATGCCGTTTTCAACTCTTTCTCCTGCCAATACGAGACCTGAAAATCCAGCTGACAAACATCCAACCAATTTCTCATAATAATGCCCCTGAAGCGTATCCATGAACATATCAACGAGCTCTTTCCAACATCGGAGGTTGAACTCGGGAAGCCAATTCACGCCACCTCTTGGCGTACTCTCTAAAGCTTTCATTGCTCTTTTGAGACATATTCTGCAACTGTGTACGATTGGGAGCCATATCAGTGTTATATTGATAGTGTCTAATAAATGCCCCTGCCAGCTCTCTCCAACTACAAACGTCTTTCCTCTCTAGCTGCATATACCATTCCAGGGATGCCCCAGATAGGCTATCTTGAAAGCAATGCATCGTCAACTTTTCGTTCTTTGCGTGAGCAGCCATTTTACTCGTGTATGCCCTGACGTCAGTCCTTGGGCAAGTCATACCATTGTACTTTTCGAAGGTAGGAGTCTGAAACTTGTGCGGGATAACAATGCCTGGAACCAGCCCCAAATCCTCTAAATCCATACCCACAGAATCTTGATTGGCAATACCCCTCAGTTATTCCTCAATCAACCTGAATCTTTGATCAGTGTCAATCTGGAAGCCAACGTCCCCACCTGGCACAGAGAATGCATCATCTTGAATATCATCAAACTGATGGCCATGAATAGCACAGACACCAATACCACCTCCCCCGACATTTTCAGCCCCGCCCGGAGGGATCACAACACCAGAAACAGGAATACCCCCGCCTGGAGGGCCATTCTGAACGTTAGTACCAGTAACACCAGTATGGACTCCTCCATGAAGGACAGCTTCGTCATCAATCCTTGCAATCAGTGGTTGGACAACGGTTCTTAACTGCTCTTGGCCCTGAGCAACCCCTTGCATTAAATCCATGAATTGGTTCATGCGGGTTCGTATCTCAGTCATCTCAGCTTGTAGTTGATCCATGAGTCTTTTCTGATCTTGTCTAGTAGAATACCGGTGAATGTGTTGATCTGCAATCCTGTACTGCGAAGGAGAACCAAGTAAGAATGCCAGAGATGAACACCTATTATGCAAAATGATTATGGATATGCGAATGCAAATGAACATGTTTAAAAATTTGCAGGGCGATCCACCCCTTGATTCCAGTTTAACAATAAGATAGAACGAGACTTCTGCTCATATATTAAGAAAACCAGATGTCAACGATCACAGCTCGAGATAATAAATCTGAACACAATAATCATGGATCCCAACCAACAAGCCTGGTGGTGATCCTAATACAATAGAGAGAAAGAGAACTACGGCATGTCATCAAAGTCCACAAGTGCCAATTCCCCAGGTTCTACCATAGAAACAACCTTGTGAACAGGATCCAGATTAAGTGACGGGAACTTGTATCCTATGATATTCTTTTTCTTCTTAGTACTCATCCTCGATAGTCTTCAAAAACCAGAAACCAAATGCACACATGGGATCAAGGAAACACTGCTGGATGTGCTGTGCTATTAACTGAACGAGAACCACAACCCAGAAAACCAGAATTCCAAAATACCGAACCACTGAGATAACCAGGAACCCAGATAATCAAACATTGATGAGAAATCCAGAAAAATCGGGTAGATTGAAGGTTTCGGTTACCTGCAAACCTGCAAACACCCATCCCCTCTCACGTGTGGGTACTAGGATGTTCAGTATCCCGGGCTCTCAGGTCGAGAAATGATGATACATTCACCATTTCTGGTTTGGCATCATCATCAATCGAGGAGGCCTCAATTGATTCTCCAAAACGGAAGGTCCTCAGCTTCTGGCACTGAGGTAGAGAAACAATAGTACATTCATCCCTCGGGGCACAGTACTATCGTCAATCGAGGAGTGCCTCCACTGATTCTCTTCAAAAGATAGGGGCCATCCTATGCGAGTTCCAAAGTGGGCCCTCGGGTGCGAATGGGTTTGCCACAGAATGCGGTCTGCCACTGTCACCACTAAAGAAGGATGTTTCCACTAAGGTCCTCGATGATCGGTCACCAGAGTCGATAACTCTCTAGATCGACATCCTAACATGCGCAAGACACACATGTTAGAATGCGTCCCAAGATAGCCTCGTCTGGTTGTGAATTTCGTGAACACACAAACGTACCAAGCGGGCACGTAGGTCCCACTACTCTCCACTCTAGTCCTAGGGTGTACTCAAGCCTGGGTATTGGGCTTATCTCTCAGAACAACCCAACCTGCAAAACAGAAACTGCCAGCACAACACAACAATATCCAGTATGACAGTAATAAAAATGAAATGTAATGCAGAAAATGCGGTAAAAATAAAATACAACAAATAAAACAAAACAAAAACAAAAACACCCAAAGAGAACAAAGACAAGCAAGCGCTAGGATTGACTCGCTTAGGGATGGACCAGCATAGGTCAACCAAAGTCCCCAGTAGAGTCACCAGCTGTCGCTCCCAGGATTTTCATCCAGGTACAAACGCGAGAGTGGCGCGGAAAAACAGAGCCGCCAGCCGTGTAAATTTATCCCAATAGAGGGAAAGGGAACACCGCATAAACCTGAGGAAGAGGGAAAGGAATGGTCATCGCAACCATAGTCTGGGTTCGGGAGTCGGTTACGCGAGGGGAAGGTGCTAGCACCCCACGCGTCCATCGTATTCGATGGGATCCACGCTTGTTGTCTATTCTAAGGGTGAGTTATCCTATCATCTATAGCTGTACTAAGACGGGAGAGGGGAAAACAAAGACAGACTCGGTAGGACGTCGACGTCCTAGGCCTACGTACCCCCCTTGTGCAATGGGGAATTCAGAGTCAACGTAGTTCGGACCAAGTTCTTTTTGTGTTTTTTATGAGCGACGTTAAGTTCGCGTCCGGCAGTTAGGGTCGATGCCTGTTTGCGACTCAGACGGAAAGTAACGTGCCCTTTTTTAAAATAGCAGTTAGTTTGACAATCCCGAAGGACAAAAATGTTTGAAGTTTGTTTGTATTTTTTAGGACAAAAGTGACTTGAGTTAGTTCATAACTTGTATTGCACCAAAGTCTAGGGCACAAGGACGAATACTTAACGAATCGTCCCAAGACAGGACGCTCGCTAAGCACTCTAGAAAGATGAGAGGAAGCCCCTCATTTCTCATTCCCCACGCTTAAGGCTCGTGCGCAATACACTTTATCCTTATTAAGTGTTTTCAAGAAGTTTTGAGATGAGAAGAGGGACTCAAAAGAAAAGAAAACACTAAGGGGAAATCTATCCTAATGTTATCATGCAAAAGTGGCCCTAAGGTTGAGTTTGAAAGGGGAACATCTAACTAAGTTAGCATGCATGGTTTGAATCCTAATGTCTATCCCACTCCAAGCTTAATCAAGGATTAAGTTGGACTAGGAAACCCTAAGGGAACACGAAAAAGTGAATCCAAGACTTAAACAAGTCTTGAGATCCAAAAGGGAAGAAAAGAAGTGAGGGAGATGAAGAAGAAGATGACACAAGAGATAAGAAACAAGGTAGGGCAAGCACTTCATGTCATAGTAAGCTCAAATCATCAAAGAAGGAACATCATCCGTCATACTCAAAACATGTGCCAAAACTAGGCAAAACATTCACTTATGTCATTCATGCAAGCAACAAAAGATCATGTGAGGCAAGAAGTGAGGAAATGTCTGTTGCGGTGAAAATCGGATAACAAGCTATTACTTAACTTGCATCATTTTCTTTTACAACCGACTTTGATTTATCCAAAGGAAAGGTTCAAGATCGTTAAAAAAACCTAAAGGGGGGAGATCTAAGGTTCGGGGGTTGGTTATACAAAGGGAAGGTATTAGCACCCTAAGTATCTGTATTACTCTACGGGAACCTCTTGCTTAAGTTTGTGTTATGTTAATGTTTGCTAAAGGTTCTATGCTAAAGGCTGAAAACCCTAGGGGTTAGTATCTAAGTATACTCGATAAAGCATCGCACTTTACACCTACGTATCCACGGGAATAGCATCAGAGTATGCGTAGTTCTGCTTCTACTGAACTATTGACTATGGTCAATATTCAGAAGGGAAATGAGTACAAGCTCATTGTAGAGTTTAGGAACTCCCTAAATCTAGTTGAAATGGACCTATGTTGAAGTTTAGTCAGTAGGGGAAGTGATAAATTCATTATGATGAATATCACTAAGAGTTTAAGAACTCTTCCTAAAGCTAGTTGTGATTCCATGGCTCTTGATAAGGCCAAGAAATGGAGTTTCTTCCTAAGAGGTTACTTAGGTTAAGATGGGAGGTTATGACTTTAAGAGTCAACATGATTAACCTTCCTTTGGAATGTGGGGAAGAAAAGTTACATGATAAAGCATGGTAAGGATAAGTAACGATACAAGGTAAAGCATTGATATAAAAGTAATATAAGCATAATAATAGCTTTATGCTCAAACGATAAAAGATAAGCGAAAGTGAAGTGATAAAATGTAAGTGTTACAAGCATAATAATGGCTTTATGCTTCACATATAAAATATGAAGATAATGAAAATAAGCATAAGATTAGCATTATGCTTAAATAAATAAAGGGATAAAAAGTCAAAGATAAACCAATGACATGTGAATAAAGCATACATGCATAGAGGTCAAGATATAGTGGTAATCTTATATAAAGCCCAAGAGGAGGCTAAGGGGAGGTCGGTTGCAATCGTGAAAACGATCGACTTATCAGGTATGAAAATGGTTGACATGAAGTCCAAGTATTAGTTTAAAAACATTTTGAATAAACACACAATAGATAATATGAATGAGAATAATAGTCAGGATGGTATACGACATAAAATGAAATCAAGATGAAATTGGTCATACATGCAATTATTGGCCAAAGCATTGTAAGACATAATAAGAATAAATATTCAAAGTTAAATAAACATGGATTAAATGTAAAATCCACCTTTTTAAAAGAAAGTTTAAAATGAAATATGAAGTTTGATAAAATGTTTACTAAGTAAATTATTTAGGAAAATAGATCACTAAATAAAATAAATGTTTTGGAGTTTTGAAAATAAATGGAATTTCTAAAAGATAAAATAAATTGTTTTTGAATTTTTAATAAACTATAAATAAAGGAAATGAATATTGATTAAAAAGGAAGGGAAATGCTCCAAGCATGGTTTGAACCCATGACCCCTTGTTTACAGCCCAAAACGAGGGCCAACCGAGCTATGCGCGCGCATTGAAATAATATGGAAACAGACATATATATATGAAACAAGAATGATTTGGAAAATTAAAATAAAAGGACTGGGGCGAGGGGGATTCGAATCCTAGTCCTAAGGGTTGGCAAGGCGTTTAAGTGCAAGTGTGTGACCGTTGGGACGACGGGTTTCATCTGTTTAATATATGATTCAATAAATATATGATGTAAACGAGTTTCATAAATTCTCACAAGCCAAACATGCGCGCCATGCTCAGCCCTCCAACCAAATTCATGTGAGACACATCTTACTCAGCCATGTTCAGGTATATGTAACTCAACCAAAACTCACTCAAATTAAACGAAATAAACGTCTAAAACATTCAGAATAACACAAGGAATGCAAAGGCACGTTTGTCCTGGCCTAGAACCTAGTATATATAACACATTCAGGCTGACAAAGTGAGGCAGTCAAGAAGTTCAAGAAAACAAGTCATGGAGAAATGAAAGCATTCGTATCGTACCAAATTGAACCAGATTGAATCAGCAGGTTTTCATAATCAACAAACATCATCAATTTAAATACAACAAGAACAAACCTACTAATTACAATAGTTGAAGCAAAGCAAAGATCAAGTTAAAGCTCAATGGTAGGAAACTATGTCATTGGTTCAAGGCAAGCACAAATAGCACACGTACTCGAACACAAGTTAATGTAAACCAACAAACCAAATGCAAGAAAATAGTAAACTAGAGACATAAACGATTTGGATACTCAACAGTTGACAGATTAGCAATTTATGTTCATAATTCGAGTGTAGATCAAGAATCAGTGGCATGGTGATATATTGACAAGCTCATAATTAGACATGGTGCAGTCAGTTGAGAACAAGATTTCAAAGCAGCAAAAGCAAATTAAACATGTTAACCTAATTGTGAGAAATAGGAAGCAATGACAGGCCCACAAAAACACATTAAATGCGTGACAGCAAAAAGATTACATCAGGGTACAACATCAACCAGCAACAAAACTTAGTGCAGACAAACAAACAATGATGTTAGGTCATTGGTACATCCCACAATACAATGAATTCATAAAATTAGATACACAATGATCAATGCTAGCATCACAATCAAATGTCAAGATTCAAACGATTGAGATTCATGGTGATTCATAAAAAATGTAGCAGGCAATTTTCACAAAGATAGCATTTAATTCAAATAGCGATTAGGTATGAGATACACACGACAGTTATACACACTGTGTTGATAAAGGAAAGATCAGCCATGCTACAAGGATGAGTACACATATCATGATGGATAAAGGCTCTCAAGAATCATACACATATATTAGGACATGTCATAAGACAGCAAAGCAACCAAGTTCATTCAAGTGGGATCATTTGAATCAAGCAGTAGCACATGACATGGTAACAATCAAGCTGAACAATATTCATATAAACACACAGGTAAGACATACATGGATTAGGTTTGAGGTAGCAAGACATAACAACAACCAGTTCATTTAAGTACTGACAGTGACACCAAGAACCATGGACTCTAGGTTACAAACCAAACATGTAGGCAGCAAAAACGCAAATGGTATATCGTGTAACAAAGGTTGGTATAACAAAGATAAACATACTTTGGATAACATTTACCAGCAAGCAAATATACATACATTCAGTATTTCAATCATCACGGGAATTGTGAGCAAAACAGAACCACATAGAGGGACTAAAATTCAAGAGCCTCTCATTTCAACATAGCATCTAAGCATATATGTCACACAAGCAGGTTAACAAGATTAAACATTCAGTCCTGACAGTTTAATACCACAACGAGATTGTAGCTATTCCACAAACAGAATCAAAGACATTATGACTTAATAATAAGCAACATATGTATCACATCAATGGAGAACATCATGAAATCAAACCATGAGCATGTAAACAGCATATTGAGGTATGTATTAGCCCGACACACACATGTAAAACAACAGCAAGATGCATATATAGAATAATAGCAAGGTGCATATGATGTAAAGACATATTTAAGAGAGGGACAAAATACAATACCAAGTGGAATAAGGCCCACTGCCTTCGATTGTATTGATTGCTTTTCCTTCCAAAACCAACTTCCAAACTTGCTTGCTCGAACTTAGAGAATTTCAGAGGATTTTGAGTGTTTGTGAGAAATTCTCCCCCCCTTGAAGTATAGCAACTACTCCTTTATATAGGCGGAATCAGTGGGCCTGGGTTAGTTGGGTTCAAGCTTCAAACACTTGGTGTGCAGAGTCCAATTTGAGTTACAACGGCTCTTTTGAAATTCAAACTTGTTCAACCTTGGAGACAAACGCTCCTTGTTACAGAAACTCAGAAACTTTGCAGGGTCAATGCTTAAATCGTGTATTACTTCTCTACCTCCCTTATGTTGTAAGCAAGTGTAGGTAACGTTTTGGGAAAGTGAAAGAGACAATGCTCTGTTGTTTCACAGATTGCGCAGAGTTGAGCTGAAAATGAAACACTTCACAATCCACTTTGTACAAGTTAATTCCTGTATGCTTGAAGGGGAAATTCCTTGGGTAAATTGAAATTGAAGATATGGCGCCAAGCTTGTGATGAGAATTGAGTTTGAAGACTTGAATTTGTTGAAATCCAACAAATTTCTCTGCGAAACAAAAACTTATGCGAGCAAGGGAAGAAGAAGACAAACCAACGCACATGTGTCATACTCCCATTGGTTCTTTTCTCCGTTGAAAAGTCAAACACAACAATCTGGTTTTTTCATTGGCTAATGTAACATATTTATCCTTCAATCAAGAGCCTTACATAATCCACAATGGACTATTAAGGTTGTGACACGGTCTCCATCTTTAACAAATTAATGGCAATTAAAATGTTTAAGAGCTAATTAAATTCAATTAGTTATAAATTAAAAAAATCTAAATTATATTAAAACAAAGGATTAATAAAATGTGAAATAAAACATCTTAACAAAAGGAAAAAAGAATTAAAATTAGATTACTAATAAAATATAGAAAAATAAATCAAACATCAACTAGCAGAAAAAGATGAGGGTAAAATTTGGGGTGCAACAGTTGCCCTTATTTAAATATCTTCACCTGACGACATGAGAGATGAAGATCCTCATGTAATCAACAGTGAAAGATATTTAAATACAGATAACCGAAAATTTTACCCTAGATGCACACAAATGCAATGCAGCAAACATGATGCCAAGAAGATGCGAAAAATGCATACACAACGAGACACCAAGGGGTAAACAGGAAGCAAAAAGACCAGAAAGCTCCACTGGGGAAGGAAACAAATCAACATCCATGAGAAACAAACTCCTTGGGGATACAAGCCAACCAATGGAAGGGACTCACCGGGGAGACTTGAAAGACAATCTCTACGGAGAAAGATCCGGGGAGATAGACCACTGGGGGGACAAAGCCACACTCTTCCTGGGTATGAGACCAGAAAGAAGATCTGATCACTGGCTGAATAAAACGGTCATTCAATAATGGCTTTGAATGAAGATGAGTGAACCAAAATATCTAATAATGGCTTTAGATAGATGTGAACAAGGCTACATTCAATAATGGCTTTGAATGCAGAGAAAATAATCATTCAATAATGGCTTGGAATAAAGGTGAGTGAATCATAATATCTAATAATGGCTTTAGATAAGAACAGCTAAAAACTACATTCAATAATGGCTTTGAATGCGAGGGAAACACCCATCCAATAATAGCTTTGGATGCTAAGTGAAAATATCACAATGCCCAATAATAGCTTTAGGACGAAATGTAAAGATCACAATATCTAATAATGGCTTTAGATGATTGTGAGCAAAACTACACTCAATAATGTCTTTGACTGCAGAGAAAATAATCATTCAATAATGGCTTTGAATGAAAGTGAATATATCACCATACCTAATAACAACTTTAGGTAAAAGTGGATAAAGATTACATTCAATAATGGCTTTGAATGCGAGGGAACCGATCATCCAGTAATAGCTTTGGATGAAAGTGAATATATCACCATACCTAATAATAGCTTTAGGTAAGGTGATGAGTTAAAGAAGTCAATCATCCAATAATGGCTTTGGATGGAGACGGTCACAATGTCTAATAATGGCTTTAGACAAGGACGTAACTCATAATGTCATTAGAAGAAAATAAGATAAAAGAGTAATCCAAGAAAGCATTGGACATAAAACGTGAATTTTCAGGAATGGCACTGAAAGTAAAGGCAAAGATCTAGAAATGTACTGAGGATGAACATATAAGCCCGGGAATAGCACCGGTATGAAACAACAATCTTCAGGAATGGCACTGAATGGGAGAATATATAACATTTTGTAAGGTAAGACGTGGATAACGACGCAAACTTGAGAGAAAATATAAATGAAGATGAAACACTCATGATAGGTATATAAATATGCACAGCTTGACTCTTGGTAGGAAGACAGGACTGGAAAACTGATTCCTCATCACGGAGATCACTGTCGCACTAGTAAGTTGTATCAAGTTGATAGTATTTGTATAAATGATGAATAGTTGTTTGGGGGTACTTCAGGTAAACTGCCCCAGATTAGCTGAATGTTGTAGATGAACTGATAATTGCTTCAGCTTTGATTGATTCTGTAAACGACTGTTCCATGGTGCTATTAGAAAGCTTGCCCCAGTCTGAGTCCTGAAAATGATTGATTTACTGCACACTGGGAAGGCCTGACCCAGTATGAGTCTTGAAAAGTTGTCTGGATAAACCAAATCTGAGAAGTCGTCATTAGACCATAAGTCCTGAACTGATCCTTGACAGGATGTGATAGGAACTTGCCCCTGATTAAATCACTGACCAAGTTTCTTTAGTGTTTGAAAAATTCCTTGAGAGGAAAGCCAGTTTGCAAACAAAAGTTCTTGTGCAAACATGGTAAATGAAAAGCTTATGCAACTTTGAAATAAAAAATTATTTTGAAAAAGATGCACAGTAAAGTGAATCACTAGTCAGAACACGGCGGTTCAAGACATTAAAGTGAAAGGTCTTAATGCAAAGATTTTTAAGAGTCAGGTTACACAACCTCGCTGTAATATGCTTTCAAAGTAACCTTATCTCAATCAGGTCTTTTGAAGGGTTGTAATGAGATTCGATTTCTGGTTTATGAAGCAAAAAAAATATAGGCTCAAAGTTTTACTGGTGCCCACCCCCAGAATTTATGATGAACTGCAATCATAGTCTTAGTTGAAATTGAGAAATACCCTGCCCCAGCATTGAAATTTTGAGGGTATTTTATGTGATGAAAGAAAGGTTCCTACTTCTAGATTCGAAGTGTTTGGGAATTGAAACAATGCCTTATATCACTGGCAAGGCTTAGTTGAAAGCATATCACGACAATTATGTATATGAGGTAATCATCATTCTCCAATCTTTGCAGAATAAAGCGGCAAAGAAAAATGAATATTTTTGAAAGCATTTAGAGTAAATAGCAATTGAATTGAATCAAAAGTTGCAACAATGCTCATTTCATTGAATTTGAAAGTACAGACATAGTTGAAGGCAAACAGCTATAAAGAAAAATGCAAACAACAAGAAACAAAGGCCTAGTGACTAATCAGAAACAAAGATGAGCTGTCCTGTCTGAAACACTGGCTTTTAGGAGTGGAATCGACTGAAGCTTCACTTGGCAGCGTGCCCGGGCAGAGGGTTATTCTGAACATTAGGGTTATCTTTAAAGGAGAGGATTTTGCTTCTCACCAACTCTTGTACCCTAGCCTTCAATGCATAACAATTTTCCAAATCGTGACCTGCACCACCTTGATGGTATTCACAATGGAGATCAGCCCTATAGCCGACTGGAAGAGGATTTGGAGGAGGAGGCAAAGGTCTTGTGGTAATCAACCCTTTCTTCACCATGGCAGGATAAAGTTCGGTGTATGTCATGGGAATGGGATCAAATTGACCCCTATTACGGTATTGGTTCTGTCCTGCAGGTGGACGTTGGGTAGCTTGAGCTTGTCGTGGAGCGGTAACCACAGGGGTGACGGCAACAACAGTAGGGTGAATATTATATCGAGGTCGGGGACGAGGCCTTTTCACTTCAAACATCACAGCGTTGGCTTGATCCTCTTTCCTCTCATGGAAGTTCCCAAAGGGTTTTTCCACAGCATTTGAGGGTTCAGCGGCTCTAGATACTTTTCCTTTCTTGAGGCCTTCCTCAAGTCTTTGGCCAATAGTAACTAAATCAGTGAAGTTGGATGAAACACTTCCAATCATCTTCTCCCAATAAAATGGAGTCAATGTATCCATAAATAAACCAGTTAATTCTTTTTCGCCTAGAGGAGGTTCAACTTGAGAAGCTAGCTCTCTCCAGCGCTGAGCATATTCTTTGAAAGATTCCTTATCCTTCTGAGACATGTTCTGAAGTTGACGGCGATCAGGAGCCATATCCAAGTTATACTTGTATTGCTTCATGAAAGCATTAATAAGATCTTGAAAGCAGCGGATGGAATTCTGTTCAAGATTCATGTACCATTTGAGTGAAGCTCCACTCAAACTATCTTGAAAACAATGGATAAGCAGCTTTTGATTATCAGCATAAGCGGTCATTCTTCGAAGATACATGACCAAGTGAGCCCTTGGACAAGAATGCCCCTGGTACTTCACAAATTCTGGTAACTTGAATTTTGCAGGCATAACAAGGTCAGACACCAAGCACAAGTTGTCAGCATCCAAGTTGAAGAAATCATTACCCTCAATGGCCTTGAGTCTTTTGTCCAAGGTTTGGAATCGCTCATGGACGACTTCAGGTTCAACCAAATATTCAAGCTCTTCACCCTGAGCACTGGTAGCATTGTACTCATAGCGGGGATTCTCAAAAGAAGCTCAAACGGGTTGTGGAGTGACATGGACCACAGGTCTGGTCTCGGCGAAAACAGGAGCTTGAAAAACAGGCATAGCAGTTTGACTGACCATAGCAGTAGATGCAAAAGGCGGAGAATAGTTAGGAGGTAAACCAAACTCGGGCCAAGTTGATGGTGGTAGCTGAACTGGTGGAGGATCAGCACTTGAAACTTCCTGGACGAATGTCCTTTGGGGTGGCTCTCCCCTAGCAATTAAAACTTGGAGCATCTCAGTGAGTTTAGTCATGCTCGACTTAAGTTCATCGATCTCCATTCGGACCTCAACATTGTGTATCTCTTGCTCTGACATCCTTCGTCTGTAGTTAGCTCTAGTCTAGTATCAGTGTCGAGGAATCAGCTTGACGACTCACAGGTAATCTCTGGAAGATAGAGATAACTGGAAATGAAGAACTGGGCAAACAGACACATGCAATGAAACATGCAAACATGCAAATGATATGCAAGATGCAAACAGGATGCAAAACACACATGCAACAGGATCAAGGGTTCGAGATCACAACATGGAGTCTGGGTAAAGCACCAACCACAGGGTGTGTACTATGGGTTTTCACCTGCTGAACAAGGTTCTAAAAAGTTCCCAGAGTCTACAATCCATCTTTCGGATTTTATCGACTTCCCAGATGACTTGGTAATCAATAAAATTCTCAAGAGGATCTCGTCTGAGTGTAGTATCGCGTGACAACCAATTCAGAAATAGACTCCATCATGGTCTCCGCACTACATCTAAAAGGCTTAAGTTGGGTTTGGTAACTACGGTTCTCAATATCTCGGGCACCCAGGTCAAGAGTAGCAAGCTTTCACGAACGAATTCGTTCAACATAGCTAGACTCGAGAGAGCCTCAACTGAGTGATGGTGTTTATCAATTCGACCTTTCAGGATTCGACTCCCTCAAAGCTTCCTTGAATACCATCGATCTATAATAAGTGTACACTCAAATCCGGGTATAGTATTTATCTCACTTAAAGATATCAACCCAAATCAAACAGGATAAGCAAAACATAAAACAGATATGACAGGTAAGCATACAAGCAATCATACAAGTAGATAAGCAAACATGAATACATAAAGCAAAATAGGCTTAACCCTCTTAGGAAAGGACCAGCAATAGGTCTTACTTTCCTTTAAGCAATCCCCAGTGAAGTCGCCATTTCTGTTGCGGTGAAAATCGGATAACAAGCTATTACTTAACTTGCATCATTTTCTTTTACAACCGACTTTGATTTATCCAAAGGAAAGGTTCAAGATCGTTAAAAAAACCTAAAGGGGGGAGATCTAAGGTTCGGGGGTTGGTTATACAAAGGGAAGGTATTAGCACCCTAAGTATCTGTAGTACTCTATGGGAACCTCTTGCTTAAGTTTGTGTTATGTTAATGTTTGCTAAAGGTTCTATGCTAAAGGCTGAAAACCCTAGGGGTTAGTATCTAAGTATACTCGATAAAGCATCGCACTTTACGCCTACGTATCCACGGGAATAGAATCAAAGTATGTGTAGTTCTGCTTCTACTGAACTATTGACTATGGTCAATATTCAGAGGGGAAATGAGTACAAGCTCATTGTAGAGTTTAGGAACTCCCTAAATCTAGTTGAAATGAACCTATGTTGAAGTTTAGTCAGTAGGGGAAGTGATAAATTCATTATGATGAATATCACTAAGAGTTTAAGAACTCTTCCTAAAGCTAGTTGTGATTCCATGGCTCTTGATAAGGCCAAGAAATGGAGTTTCTTCCTAAGAGGTTACTTAGGTTAAGATGGGAGGTTATGACTTTAAGAGTCAACATGATTAACCTTCCTTTGGAATGTGGGGAAGAAAAGTTACATGATAAAGCATGGTAAGGATAAGTAACGATACAAGGTAAAGCATTGATATAAAAGTAATATAAGCATAATAATAGCTTTATGCTCAAACGATAAAAGATAAGCGAAAGTGAAGTGATAAAATGTAAGTGTTACAAGCATAATAATGGCTTTATGCTTCACATATAAAATATGAAGATAATGAAAATAAGCATAAGATTAGCATTATGCTTAAATAAATAAAGGGATAAAAAGTCAAAGATAAACCAATGACATGTGAATAAAGCATACATGCATAGAGGTCAAGATATAGTGGTAATCTTATATAAAGCCCAAGAGGAGGCTAAGGGGAGGTCGGTTGCAATCGTGAAAACGATCGACTTATCAGGTATGAAAATGGTTGACATGAAGTCCAAGTATTAGTTTAAAAACATTTTGAATAAACACACAATAGATAATATGAATGAGAATAATAGTCAGGATGGTATACGACATAAAATGAAATCAAGATGAAATTGGTCATACATGCAATTATTGGCCAAAGCATTGTAAGACATAATAAGAATAAATATTCAAAGTTAAATAAACATGGATTAAATGTAAAATCCACCTTTTTAAAAGAAAGTTTAAAATGAAATATGAAGTTTGATAAAATGTTTACTAAGTAATTTATTTAGGAAAATAGATCACTAAATAAAATAAATGTTTTGGAGTTTTGAAAATAAATGGAATTTCTAAAAGATAAAATAAATTGTTTTTGAATTTTTAATAAACTATAAATAAAGGAAATGAATATTGATTAAAAAGGAAGGGAAATGCTCCAAGCATGGTTTGAACCCATGACCCCTTGTTTACAGCCCAAAACGAGGGCCAACCGAGCTATGCGCGCGCATTGAAATAATATGGAAATAGACATATATATATATGAAACAAGAATGATTTGGAAAATTAAAATAAAAGGACTGGGGCGAGGGGGATTCGAACCCCAGTCCTAAGGGTTGGCAAGGCGTTTAAGTGCAAGTGTGTGACCGTTGGGACGGCGTGTTTCATCTGTTTAATATATGATTCAATAAATATATGATGTAAACGAGTTTCATAAATTCTCACAAGCCAAACATGCGCGCCATGCTCAGCCCTCCAACCAAATTCATGTGAGACACATCTTACTCAGCCATGTTCAGGTATATGTAACTCAACCAAAACTCACTCAAATTAAACGAAATAAACGTCTAAAACATTCAGAATAACACAAGGAACGCAAAGGCACGTTTGTCCTGGCCTAGAACCTAGTATATATAACACATTCAGGCCGACAAAGTGAGGCAGTCAAGAAGTTCAAGAAAACAAGTCATGGAGAAATGAAAGCATTCGTATCGTACCAAATTGAACCAGATTGAATCAGCAGGTTTTCATAATCAACAAACATCATCAATTTAAATACAACAAGAACAAACCTACTAATTACAATAGTTGAAGCAAAGCAAAGATCAAGTTAAAGCTCAATGGTAGGAAACTATGTCATTGGTTCAAGGCAAGCACAAATAGCACACGTACTCGAACACAAGTTAATGTAAACCAACAAACCAAATGCAAGAAAATAGTAAACTAGAGACATAAACGATTTGGATACTCAACAGTTGACAGATTAGCAATTTATGTTCATAATTCGAGTGTAGATCAAGAATCAGTGGCATGGTGATATATTGACAAGCTCATAATTAGACATGGTGCAGTCAGTTGAGAACAAGATTTCAAAGCAGCAAAAGCAAATTAAACATGTTAACCTAATTGTGAGAAATAGGAAGCAATGACAGGCCCACAAAAACACATTAAATGCGTGACATCAAAAAGATTACATCAGGGTACAACATCAACCAGCAACAAAACTTAGTGCAGACAAACAAACAATGATGTTAGGTCATTGGTACATCCCACAATACAATGAATTCATAAAATTAGATACACAATGATCAATGCTAGCATCACAATCAAATGTCAAGATTCAAACGATTGAGATTCATGGTGATTCATAAATAATGTAGCAGGCAATTTTCACAAAGATAGCATTTAATTCAAATAGCGATTAGGTATGAGATACACACGACAGTTACACACACTGTGTTGATAAAGGAAAGATCAGCCATGCTACAAGGATGAGTACACATATCATGATGGATAAAGGCTCTCAAGAATCATACACATATATTAGGACATGTCATAAGACAGCAAAGCAACCAAGTTCATTCAAGTGGGATCATTTGAATCAAGCAGTAGCACATGACATGGTAACAATCAAGCTGAACAATATTCATATAAACACACAGGTAAGACATACATGGATTAGGTTTGAGGTAGCAAGACATAACAGCAACCAGTTCATTTAAGTACTGACAGTGACACCAAGAACCATGGACTCTAGGTTACAAACCAAACATGTAGGCAGCAAAAACGCAAATGGTATATCGTGTAACAAAGGTTGGTATAACAAAGATAAACATACTTTGGATAACATTTACCAGCAAGCAAATATACATACATTCAGTATTTCAATCATCACGGGAATTGTGAGCAAAACAGAACCACATAGAGGGACTAAAATTCAAGAGCCTCTCATTTCAACATAGCATCTAAGCATATATGTCACACAAGCAGGTTAACAAGATTAAACATTCAGTCCTGACAGTTTAATACCACAACGAGATTGCAGCTATTCCACAAACAGAATCAAAGACATTATGACTTAATAATAAGCAACATATGTATCACATCAATGGAGAACATCATGAAATCAAACCATGAGCATGTAAACAGCATATTGAGGTATGTATTAGCCCGACACACACATGTAAAACAACAGCAAGATGCATATATAGAATAATAGCAAGGTGCATATGATGTAAAGACATATTTAAGAGAGGGACAAAATACAATACCAAGTGGAATAAGGCCCACTGCCTTCGATTGTATTGATTGCTTTTCCTTCCAAAACCAACTTCCAAACTTGCTTGCTCGAACTTAGAGAATTTCAGAGGATTTTGAGTGTTTGTGAGAAATTCTCCCCCCCTTGAAGTATAGCAACTACTCCTTTATATAGGCGGAATCAGTGGGCCTGGGTTAGTTGGGTTCAAGCTTCAAACACTTGGTGTGCAGAGTCCAATTTGAGTTACAACGGCTCTTTTGAAATTCAAACTTGTTCAACCTTGGAGACAAACGCTCCTTGTTACAGAAACTCAGAAACTTTGCAGGGTCAATGCTTAAATCGTGTATTACTTCTCTACCTCCCTTGTGTTGTAAGCAAGTGTAGGTAACGTTTTGGGAAAGTGAAAGAGACAATGCTCTGTTGTTTCACAGATTGCGCAAAGTTGAGCTGAAAATGAAACACTTCACAATCCACTTTGTACAAGTTAATTCCTGTATGCTTGAAGGGGAAATTCCTTGGGTAAATTGAAATTGAAGATATGGCGCCAAGCTTGTGATGAGAATTGAGTTTGAAGACTTGAATTTGTTGAAATCCAACAAATTTCTCTGCGAAACAAAAACTTATGCGAGCAAGGGAAGAAGAAGACAAACCAACGCACATGTGTCATACTCCCATTGGTTCTTTTCTCCGTTGAAAAGTCAAACACAGCAATCTGGTTTTTTCATTGGCTAATGTAACATATTTATC
The DNA here is from genome assembly GCA_022829125.1 of Lathyrus tuberosus. Taxonomy (NCBI): domain Eukaryota; kingdom Viridiplantae; phylum Streptophyta; class Magnoliopsida; order Fabales; family Fabaceae; genus Lathyrus; species Lathyrus tuberosus. The sequence continues at coordinate 2,064,682 of JALAZF010000699.1, read as the reverse complement.
CTTCAATCAAGAGCCTTACATAATCCACAATGGACTATTAAGGTTGTGACACGGTCTCCATCTTTAACAAATTAATGGCAATTAAAATGTTTAAGAGCTAATTAAATTCAATTAGTTATAAATTAAAAAAATCTAAATTATATTAAAACAAAGGATTAATAAAATGTGAAATAAAACATCTTAACAAAAGGAAAAAAGAATTAAAATTAGATTACTAATAAAATATAGAAAAATAAATCAAACATCAACTAGCAGAAAAAGATGAGGGTAAAATTTGGGGTGCAACAGTTGCCCTTATTTAAATATCTTCACCTGACGACATGAGAGATGAAGATCCTCATGTAATCAACAGTGAAAGATATTTAAATACAGATAACCGAAAATTTTACCCTAGATGCACACAAATGCAATGCAGCAAACATGATGCCAAGAAGATGCGAAAAATGCATACACAACGAGACACCAAGGGGTAAACAGGAAGCAAAAAGACCAGAAAGCTCCACTGGGGAAGGAAACAAATCAACATCCATGAGAAACAAACTCCTTGGGGATACAAGCCAACCAATGGAAGGGACTCACCGGGGAGACTTGAAAGACAATCTCTACGGAGAAAGATCCGGGGAGATAGACCACTGGGGGGACAAAGCCACACTCTTCCTGGGTATGAGACCAGAAAGAAGATCTGATCACTGGCTGTATAAAACGGTCATTCAATAATGGCTTTGAATGAAGATGAGTGAACCAAAATATCTAATAATGGCTTTAGATAGATGTGAACAAGGCTACATTCAATAATGGCTTTGAATGCAGAGAAAATAATCATTCAATAATGGCTTGGAATAAAGGTGAGTGAATCATAATATCTAATAATGGCTTTAGATAAGAACAGCTAAAAACTACATTCAATAATGGCTTTGAATGCGAGGGAAACACCCATCCAATAATAGCTTTGGATGCTAAGTGAAAATATCACAATGCCCAATAATAGCTTTAGGACGAAATGTAAAGATCACAATATCTAATAATGGCTTTAGATGATTGTGAGCAAAACTACACTCAATAATGGCTTTGACTGCAGAGAAAATAATCATTCAATAATGGCTTTGAATAAAAGTGAATATATCACCATACCTAATAACAACTTTAGGTAAAAGTGGATAAAGATTACATTCAATAATGGCTTTGAATGCGAGGGAACCGATCATCCAGTAATAGCTTTGGATGAAAGTGAATATATCACCATACCTAATAATAGCTTTAGGTAAGGTGATGAGTTAAAGAAGTCAATCATCCAATAATGGCTTTGGATGGAGACGGTCACAATGTCTAATAATGGCTTTAGACAAGGACGTAACTCATAATGTCATTAGAAGAAAATAAGATAAAAGAGTAATCCAAGAAAGCATTGGACATAAAACGTGAATTTTCAGGAATGGCACTGAAAGTAAAGGCAAAGATCTAGAAATGTACTGAGGATGAACATATAAGCCCGGGAATAGCACCGGTATGAAACAACAATCTTCAGGAATGGCACTGAATGGGAGAATATATAACATTTTGTAAGGTAAGACGTGGATAACGACGCAAACTTGAGAGAAAATATAAATGAAGATGAAACACTCATGATAGGTATATAAATATGCACAGCTTGACTCTTGGTAGGAAGACAGGACTGGAAAACTGATTCCTCATCACGGAGATCACTGTCGCACTAGTAAGTTGTATCAAGTTGATAGTATTTGTATAAATGATGAATAGTTGTTTGGGGGTACTTCAGGTAAACTGCCCCAGATTAGCTGAATGTTGTAGATGAACTGATAATTGCTTCAGCTTTGATTGATTCTGTAAACGACTGTTCCATGGTGCTATTAGAAAGCTTGCCCCAGTCTGAGTCCTGAAAATGATTGATTTACTGCACACTGGGAAGGCCTGACCCAGTATGAGTCTTGAAAAGTTGTCTGGATAAACCAAATCTGAGAAGTCGTCATTAGACCATAAGTCCTGAACTGATCCTTGACAGGATGTGATAGGAACTTGCCCCTGATTAAATCACTGACCAAGTTTCTTTAGTGTTTGAAAAATTCCTTGAGAGGAAAGCCAGTTTGCAAACAAAAGTTCTTGTGCAAACATGGTAAATGAAAAGCTTATGCAACTTTGAAATAAAAAATTATTTTGAAAAAGATGCACAGTAAAGTGAATCACTAGTCAGAACACGGCGGTTCAAGACATTAAAGTGAAAGGTCTTAATGCAAAGATTTTTAAGAGTCAGGTTACACAACCTCGCTGTAATATGCTTTCAAAGTAACCTTATCTCAATCAGGTCTTTTGAAGGGTTGTAATGAGATTCGATTTCTGGTTTATGAAGCAAAAAAAATATAGGCTCAAAGTTTTACTGGTGCCCACCCCCAGAATTTATGATGAACTGCAATCATAGTCTTAGTTGAAATTGAGAAATACCCTGCCCCAGCATTGAAATTTTGAGGGTATTTTATGTGATGAAATAAAGGTTCCTACTTCTAGATTCGAAGTGTTTGGGAATTGAAACAATGCCTTATATCACTGGCAAGGCTTAGTTGAAAGCATATCACGGCAATTATGTATATGAGGTAATCATCATTCTCCAATCTTTGCAGAATAAAGCGGCAAAGAAAAATGAATATTTTTGAAAGCATTTAGAGTAAATAGCAATTGAATTGAATCAAAAGTTGCAACAATGCTCATTTCATTGAATTTGAAAGTACAGACATAGTTGAAGGCAAACAGCTATAAAGAAAAATGCAAACAACAAGAAACAAAGGCCTAGTGACTAATCAGAAACAAAGATGAGCTGTCCTGTCTGAAACACTGGCTTTTAGGAGTGGAATCGACTGAAGCTTCACTTGGCAGCGTGCCCGGGCAGAGGGTTATTCTGAACATTAGGGTTATCTTTAAAGGAGAGGATTTTGCTTCTCACCAACTCTTGTACCCTAGCCTTCAATGCATAACAATTTTCCAAATCGTGACCTGCACCACCTTGATGGTATTCACAATGGAGATCAGCCCTATAGCCGACTGGAAGAGGATTTGGAGGAGGAGGCAAAGGTCTTGTGGTAATCAACCCTTTCTTCACCATGGCAGGATAAAGTTCGGTGTATGTCATGGGAATGGGATCAAATTGACCCCTATTACGGTATTGGTTCTGTCCTGCAGGTGGACGTTGGGTAGCTTGAGCTTGTCGTGGAGCGGTAACCACAGGGGTGACGGCAACAACAGTAGGGTGAATATTATATCGAGGTCGGGGACGAGGCCTTTTCACTTCAAACATCACAGCGTTGGCTTGATCCTCTTTCCTCTTATGGAAGTTCCCAAAGGGTTTTTTCACAGCATTTGAGGGTTCAGCGGCTCTGGATACTTTTCCTTTCTTGAGGCCTTCCTCAAGTCTTTGGCCAATAGTAACTAAATCAGTGAAGTTGGATGAAACACTTCCAATCATCTTCTCCCAATAAAATGGAGTCAATGTATCCATAAATAAACCAGTTAATTCTTTTTCGCCTAGAGGAGGTTCAACTTGAGAAGCTAGCTCTCTCCAGCGCTGAGCATATTCTTTGAAAGATTCCTTATCCTTCTGAGACATGTTCTGAAGTTGACGGCGATCAGGAGCCATATCCAAGTTATACTTGTATTGCTTCATGAAAGCATTAATAAGATCTTGAAAGCAGCGGATGGAATTCTATTCAAGATTCATGTACCATTTGAGTGAAGCTCCACTCAAACTATCTTGAAAACAATGGATAAGCAGCTTTTGATTATCAGCATAAGCGGTCATTCTTCGAAGATACATGACCAAGTGAGCCCTTGGACAAGAATGCCCCTGGTACTTCACAAATTCTGGTAACTTGAATTTTGCAGGCATAACAAGGTCAGACACCAAGCACAAGTTGTCAGCATCCAAGTTGAAGAAATCATTACCCTCAATGGCCTTGAGTCTTTTGTCCAAGGTTTGGAATCGCTCATGGACGACTTCAGGTTCAACCAAATATTCAAGCTCTTCACCCTGAGCACTGGTAGCATTGTACTCATAGCGGGGATTCTCAAAAGAAGCTCAAACGGGTTGTGGAGTGACATGGACCACAGGTCTGGTCTCGGCGAAAACAGGAGCTTGAAAAACAGGCATAGCAGTTTGACTGACCATAGCAGTAGATGCAAAAGGCGGAGAATAGTTAGGAGGTAAACCAAACTCGGGCCAAGTTGATGGTGGTAGCTGAACTGGTGGAGGATCAGCACTTGAAACTTCCTGGACGAATGTCCTTTGGGGTGGCTCTCCCCTAGCAATTAAAACTTGGAGCATCTCAGTGAGTTTAGTCATGCTCGACTTAAGTTCATCGATCTCCATTCGGACCTCAACATTGTGTATCTCTTGCTCTGACATCCTTCGTCTGTAGTTAGCTCTAGTCTAGTATCAGTGTCGAGGAATCAGCTTGACGACTCACAGGTAATCTCTGGAAGATAGAGATAACTGGAAATGAAGAACTGGGCAAACAGACACATGCAATGAAACATGCAAACATGCAAATGATATGCAAGATGCAAACAGGATGCAAAACACACATGCAACAGGATCAAGGGTTCGAGATCACAGCATGGAGTCTGGGTAAAGCACCAACCACAGGGTGTGTACTATGGGTTTTCACCTGCTGAACAAGGTTCTAAAAAGTTCCCAGAGTCTACAATCCATCTTTCGGATTTTATCGACTTCCCAGATGACTTGGTAATCAATAAAATTCTCAAGAGGATCTCGTCTGAGTGTAGTATCGCGTGACAACCAATTCAGAAATAGACTCCATCATGGTCTCCGCACTACATCTAAAAGGCTTAAGTTGGGTTTGGTAACTACGGTTCTCAATATCCCGGGCACCCAGGTCAAGAGTAGCAAGCTTTCACGAACGAATTCGTTCAACATAGCTAGACTCGAGAGAGCCTCAACTGAGTGATGGTGTTTATCAATTCGACCTTTCAGGATTCGACTCCCTCAAAGCTTCCTTGAATACCATCGATCTATAATAAGTGTACACTCAAATCCGGGTATAGTATTTATCTCACTTAAAGATATCAACCCAAATCAAACAGGATAAGCAAAACATAAAACAGATATGACAGGTAAGCATACAAGCAATCATACAAGTAGATAAGCAAACATGAATACATAAAGCAAAATAGGCTTAACCCTCTTAGGAAAGGACCAACAATAGGTCTTACTTTCCTTTAAGCAATCCCCAGTGAAGTCGCCATTTCTGTTGCGGTGAAAATCGGATAACAAGCTATTACTTAACTTGCATCATTTTCTTTTACAACCGACTTTGATTTATCCAAAGGAAAGGTTCAAGATCGTTAAAAAAACCTAAAGGGGGGAGATCTAAGGTTCGGGGGTTGGTTATACAAAGGGAAGGTATTAGCACCCTAAGTATCTGTAGTACTCTACGGGAACCTCTTGCTTAAGTTTGTGTTATGTTAATGTTTGCTAAAGGTTCTATGCTAAAGGCTGAAAACCCTAGGGGTTAGTATCTAAGTATACTCGATAAAGCATCGCACTTTACGCCTACGTATCCACGGGAATAGAATCAGAGTATGTGTAGTTCTGCTTCTACTGAACTATTGACTATGGTCAATATTCAGAGGGGAAATGAGTACAAGCTCATTGTAGAGTTTAGGAACTCCCTAAATCTAGTTGAAATGGACCTATGTTGAAGTTTAGTCAGTAGGGGAAGTGATAAATTCATTATGATGAATATCACTAAGAGTTTAAGAACTCTTCCTAAAGCTAGTTGTGATTCCATGGCTCTTGATAAGGCCAAGAAATGGAGTTTCTTCCTAAGAGGTTACTTAGGTTAAGATGGGAGGTTATGACTTTAAGAGTCAACATGATTAACCTTCCTTTGGAATGTGGGGAAGAAAAGTTACATGATAAAGCATGGTAAGGATAAGTAACGATACAAGGTAAAGCATTGATATAAAAGTAATATAAGCATAATAATAGCTTTATGCTCAAACGATAAAAGATAAGCGAAAGTGAAGTGATAAAATGTAAGTGTTACAAGCATAATAATGGCTTTATGCTTCACATATAAAATATGAAGATAATGAAAATAAGCATAAGATTAGCATTATGCTTAAATAAATAAAGGGATAAAAAGTCAAAGATAAACCAATGACATGTGAATAAAGCATACATGCATAGAGGTCAAGATATAGTGGTAATCTTATATAAAGCCCAAGAGGAGGCTAAGGGGAGGTCGGTTGCAATCGTGAAAACGATCGACTTATCAGGTATGAAAATGGTTGACATGAAGTCCAAGTATTAGTTTAAAAACATTTTGAATAAACACACAATAGATAATATGAATGAGAATAATAGTCAGGATGGTATACGACATAAAATGAAATCAAGATGAAATTGGTCATACATGCAATTATTGGCCAAAGCATTGTAAGACATAATAAGAATAAATATTCAAAGTTAAATAAACATGGATTAAATGTAAAATCCACCTTTTTAAAAGAAAGTTTAAAATGAAATATGAAGTTTGATAAAATGTTTACTAAGTAATTTATTTAGGAAAATAGATCACTAAATAAAATAAATGTTTTGGAGTTTTGAAAATAAATGGAATTTCTAAAAGATAAAATAAATTGTTTTTGAATTTTTAATAAACTATAAATAAAGGAAATGAATATTGATTAAAAAGGAAGGGAAATGCTCCAAGCATGGTTTGAACCCATGACCCCTTGTTTACAGCCCAAAACGAGGGCCAACCGAGCTATGCGCGCGCATTGAAATAATATGGAAACAGACATATATATATGAAACAAGAATGATTTGGAAAATTAAAATAAAAGGACTGGGGCGAGGGGGATTCGAACCCCAGTCCTAAGGGTTGGCAAGGCGTTTAAGTGCAAGTGTGTGACCGTTGGGACGGCGTGTTTCATCTGTTTAATATATGATTCAATAAATATATGATGTAAACGAGTTTCATAAATTCTCACAAGCCAAATATGCGCGCCATGCTCAGCCCTCCAACCAAATTCATGTGAGACACATCTTACTCAGCCATGTTCAGGTATATGTAACTCAACCAAAACTCGCTCAAATTAAACGAAATAAACGTCTAAAACATTCAGAATAACACAAGGAACGCAAAGGCACGTTTGTCCTGGCCTAGAACCTAGTATATATAACACATTCAGGCTGACAAAGTGAGGCAGTCAAGAAGTTCAAGAAAATAAGTCATGGAGAAATGAAAGCATTCGTATCGTACCAAATTGAACCAGATTGAATCAGCAGGTTTTCATAATCAACAAACATCATCAATTTAAATACAACAAGAACAAACCTACTAATTACAATAGTTGAAGCAAAGCAAAGATCAAGTTAAAGCTCAATGGTAGGAAACTATGTCATTGGTTCAAGGCAAGCACAAATAGCACACGTACTCGAACACAAGTTAATGTAAACCAACAAACCAAATGCAAGAAAATAGTAAACTAGAGACATAAACGATTTGGATACTCAACAGTTAACAGATTACCAATTTATGTTCATAATTCGAGTGTAGATCAAGAATCAGTGGCATGGTGATATATTGACAAGCTCATAATTAGACATGGTGCAGTCAGTTGAGAACAAGATTTCAAAGCAGCAAAAGCAAATCAAACATGTTATCCTAATTGTGAGAAATAGGAAGCAATGACAGGCCCACAAAAACACATTAAATGCGTGACAGCAAAAAGATTACATCAGGGTACAACACCAACCAGCAACAAAACTTAGTGCAGACAAACAAACAATGATGTTAGGTCATTGGTACATCCCACAATACAATGAATTCATAAAATTAGATACACAATGATCAATGCTAGCATCACAATCAAATGTCAAGATTCGAACGATTGAGATTCATGGTGATTCATAAATAATATAGCAGGCGATTTTCACAAAGATAACATTTAATTCAAATAGCGATTAGGTATGAGATACACACGACAGTTACACACACTGTGTTGATAAAGGAAAGATCAGCCATGCTACAAGGATGAGTACACATATCATGATGGATAAAGGCTCTCAAGAATCATACACATATATTAGGACATGTCATAAGACAGCAAAGCAACCAAGTTCATTCAAGTGGGATCATTTGAATCAAGCAGTAGCACATGACATGGTAACAATCAAGCTGAACAATATTCATATAAACACACAGGTAAGACATACATGGATTAGGTTTGAGGTAGCAAGACATAACAGCAACCAGTTCATTTAAGTACTGACAGTGACACCAAGAACCATGAACTCTAGGTTACAAATCAAACATGTAGGCAGCAAAAACGCAAATGGTATATCGTGTAACAAAGGTTGGTATAACAAAGATAAACATACTTTGGATAACATTTACCAGTAAGCAAATATACATACATTCAGTATTTCAATCATCACGGGAATTGTGAGCAAAACAGAACCACATAGAGGGACTAAAATTCAAGAGCCTCTCATTTCAACATAACATCTAAGCATATATGTCACACAAGTAGGTTAACAAGATTAAACATTCAGTCCTGACAGTTTAATACCACAACGAGATTGCAGCTATTCCACAAACAGAATCAAAGACATTATGACTTAATAATAAGCAACATATGTATCAAATCAATGGAGAACATCATGAAATCAAACCATGAGCATGTAAACAGCATATTGAGGTATGTATTAGCCCGACACACACATGTAAAACAACAGCAAGATGCATATATAGAATAATAGCAAGGTGCATATGATGTAAAGACATATTTAAGAGAGGGACAGAATACAATACCAAGTGGAATAAGGCCCACTGCCTTCGATTGTATTGATTGCTTTTCCTTCCAAAACCAACTTCCAAACTTGCTTGCTCGAACTTAGAGAATTTCAGAGGATTTTGAGTGTTTGTGAGAAATTCTCCCCCACCTTGAAGTATAACAACTACTCCTTTATATAGGCAGAATCAGTGGGCCTGGGTTAGTTGGGTTCAAGCTTCAAACACTTGGTGTGCAGAGTCCAATTTGAGTTACAACGACTCTTTTGAAATTCAAACTTGTTCAACCTTGGAGACAAACGCTCCTTGTTACAGAAACTCAGAAACTTTGCAGGGTCAATGCTTAAATCGTGTATTGCTTCTCTACCTCCCTTGTGTTGTAAGCAAGTGTAGGTAACGTTTTGGGAAAGTGAAAGAGACAATGCTCTGTTGTTTCACAGATTGCGCAGAGTTGAGCTGAAAACGAAACACTTCACAATCCACTTTGTACAAGTTAATTCCTGTATGCATGAAGGGGAAATTCCTTGGGTAAATTGAAATTGAAGATATGGCGCCAAGCTTGTGATGAGAATTGAGTTTGAAGACTTGAATTTGTTGAAATCCAACAAATTTCTCTGCGAAACAAAAACTTATGCGAGCAAGGGAAGAAGAAGACAAACCAACGCACGTGTGTCATACTCCCATTGGTTCTTTTCTCCGTTGAAAAGTCAAACACAGCAATCTGGTTTTTTCATTGGCTAATGTAACATATTTATCCTTCAATCAAGAGCCTTACATAATCCACAATGGACTATTAAGGTTGTGACACAGTCTCCATCTTTAACAAATTAATGGCAATTAAAATGTTTAAGAGCTAATTAAATTCAATTAGTTATAAATTAAAAAAATCTAAATTATATTAAAACAAAGGATTAATAAAATGTGAAATAAAACATCTTAACAAAAGGAAAAAAGAATTAAAATTAGATTACTAATAAAATATAGAAAAATAAATCAAACATCAACTAGCAGAAAAAGATGAGGGTAAAATTTGGGGTGCAACAATGTCATTTAATGGAAACCATATCAAGAGGATCAGAACCTCACACATGTCATTCAAAGCAAATAAGAGTCACCGAACATTTATGAGATCTTATGAGAAGGCATCTCAAAGAAACTAGTTCAAAACATCCAAAGAGTTGTGTGAAAACATTGTCGACTTGGAAAATCCACCATAAACAGAAAAATGATTAAATGAAAATGATTCCAAAGCTAAAAACAAACCAAGTCAGTATATGATCACAACATATAATCATTCCAAGCTTCACTTAAACACAAAGGGTCAGAAAGATCCAAACTAGGTCACGTACCCAAAACATTCCATTCAAAGTTTGAGTCACATGTGAATATCAACCAAAAATAGAAGCATGCCTTATAAAAATCTGAATAAATTCATAAAATCACATCATATCCATCAAGAATGCATGTGAAAAAGGTCTCACCAAGAACCACAAAATTGCATCACCAAATGGATCCAAACATCACACGTATCAAGCTAACAAAACAATAATCGAGAAGCGAAGAGAACCACATGGAAAATAATCAAAAATTGATCACCAAGACAGAAACATGACATTCAAACATTCATAATTTAAGTGTAAATACATGGCAAAAAAATTGGCTCAAGAAGGCATGGCAAAGTCATCAAACACAAGCATTAACCACAAGGGTAAACATGGAATACACCTTGGAAAAGAAAATCAGAATTAATTATCAAAACAAATGAAAAATTAAAATAAAATTCAAAAATAATTAAATAAGACATTAAAATACGTTCATGATTTTTTTTTGGAATTTTTGAATAATCAGAAGTACTTTTAATTATTAAAACAAAAACGAAAAAAAAATAAAAATAAAAAGTAATAGAAACAGAGGGTGTATAGTAGTTAGTGTGGAATGACACATATGTAAATCATAAAATAAAAACAAAAATTAAAAGATGTGGCATCATATGGACAGTGGGATCAAACAATTGGACGGTCAAGATTTCGTCTCCTACCTCCAAACCCTAAACTCGCCGGAGACTGAACCAGACGCCGGAACTAGGGTTCCGGTCGTCTTCTCCGTTCACCTGCAACCAAAAAGTCACCAAAACACGCAAGCGAATATATGTTCTTGACCAGAATTTCACCAGGATCAATAATATCACATTAAAATTTGCAAATAATCAACATATAAGGCAACACGAATGAAAAAAGGTTTGGACTCAAAACTTGAAACTCACGAAACAAACAAACCACGCGTCCAAACTTCAAACCAAACACATCAGAATTATCAGTACACACCACAGATCATCATGTATGTTTAAAAAGAGAGTTTTAAGATCATGAAAAATTGCACTAACCTGGGATTATGCAAACTGTATCCTTGCTTTTAGCTTCCAATGATGGGTGGTTTGTGCTCTATGGATTCCAAGGATGAAGATTGTGGAAGAATTTCGCCCAAAGCCTATGTGGATTGTGAGATTCGAATGAGAGAAGGATTAGGGTTCAAACTTTTGTTCTCCTCATAATCACGTGTGTTCTCTCCAATGAGTGTATGAGTTTTTGGTTTTTTGATCTTGTGAGAGTTGAGAGAAAAATTTGAGAGAGTTTTTGGTGTTTGTGAGAATGAGTGAAAATTCTGGGAAATGAGAGAGAGTTTTGAATATATAGTGGAGTCTAAAATGAAGGGCAAAAGGTAGAATTTTGGCTTAAGTGAAAATAACACCGTCTTCGGCAAGGAATTTCGACTCTGAGCCTTCCACAACATCGTCCGCCTCTGAATCACGGTTGCAACGCAAAAAGAACGGACGTCATACGATCAAAATCGAGTGCGATCGATATGTTTAAGCTGCAAGACGTCACTGAATAAGTTGTTTTTTCAGCTTATTTGGTGTCCGCTATTCGAAAACGTGACGAGGTCAACCTCTTAGGAGCATAATTTCGACTCGACATTGTCAAAAAAGTTGTAGATCTATGAGTCAGTGACCTCGTGTCAAAAGATGAGCGCGATCGGACAAAAAACGAGTGAGATATGAATTTTCCCGTGAAACAACTTTCAGCCTTTTTCTTCGGTTCAGCACTTCCGTTTTGCGAAATAAACCAAAACGATGATCTTCGGAGCATCGTTCGAACTCGAGCTTGTCTTAAATCTTAAAGAGCACAAAATTTGTGAACCGTAGCTTCGAGAATGGACACAATCCGATAAAAATTGACCAAGTTATGAATTTTACAAAATCTGACAGACAGTGCACTGCATCAAAGAACCCCACTGGTAATTCACATTTTCGGGGTCCTTCTGCTCGGACCTGACCCAAACTGAATTCACGGCACGAAGATAACATCTAAATGGAATTTTAGGCACCAGAACGGTATCAATCCGATAAACGAGCTGAGAGTTATGAATTTTTTAGTGTCCGAAATACACCGGTTCAACACTATTTTTCACTGTTTTTTGCACTGTATCGACTCTGAAAACTCGCGTGTTCAGAGATCTTCCTCAAAGAATCAGCCCTCGGTCCAAACACAAAAGTTGCAGATAATTTCAATATGGAACTTTTTAGCATAGGAATAGCTCAGAAATGATGATCCAATCAGAAGTTAAGCCCTTTTGAATACCACTGACGCAATTATCCAGCGAAACCGAAATTCCAGAAACAAATAATTCCCACCACTTTCCTTGATGAATTGACTTCCGAGCCGAACATAAAAGTTGTAGAGAATACCAAGACGGTTCTAACCGTTGAATATCCAGCCAAAACGAGTTCCAGAGCAAGAGTTATGAATTTTGCAAATTTGCACAGCAAACTGATTTTCTGGTCAAATTGTTCTGAATCGGCTGAAAACTTCAACTTCCTCTGAGATTCTTGACATGAAAAATTATGTTTGATAAGAGCTCTGCTGACCCGTTGATTACGTAACCCGGAGAAATACTTTGTGTATATGTCGAGTGACAAAATAAACGTCTGTTGCAACCTGACGATGCTTGAACAGAGAACCTTGATCCCATAACCACAAAGCCAAATGATATGCATGTATATACCCGATGACCTAGATAAAATGCAAATGAAGCATAAGACACTTGAGTTAGAAAAGTGAAGGCAAATTTTTGGGGTGCTACACTTCCACAATTTTTCCTTTGTCCGTTGGACACATGTTTATGCTTATGCCTTTTTTTCTTTGTCCACTTGTACCAAAAACATTAATAAAGGCCAAAACCTCTAAAAACTTATGCTTCTAATCTTGGACTATGGTTACTATCCTTTGCAATGGACATGGAGATTTGCACCTAGACCTTGGACATCCAATGCAATTCTTGGAACCTTGGACTTAGAACTAGGACCTTTTCCCTTTTACTTTGGAATTATGGTTCGAAGACAATGGAGCTTGCTTGTGTGGTTAGGCTATTCTTATCCTTAGCTTTTACTTTATGCTTTAGGATAATAGTTCTTCTCCTCCCCATTCTTCAATTTTCAAAACTGTCTCCTTTTTTTCAAAACTTTCTTGATTTCAAACTATCACCTCTTTCATAATCAAACCTTGACTTTGTCAAGTGATTTTACGCTTTTCTTTTCTTTTCTTAACAAATGCTAAACTACATAAGCATATTAACACTTTTTTTCAAAAGACTTTAAAAAAACATCAAACTCATCAAACCCTCTTTTTCGGGCCCTTGTGCACTTTTCCTTTAACTTTTTCATAAGTTTAGACATGATTCATTTTTTTAAGCGGAATTATCCGCTTGAAAATGACGACTCGTCTTTATATTTTAAAATCAATCAAAACAAACAAATTTCATTCTTTGTACCACGAACTACGAGGTTTTGATCCTACATTGCACTTTGTGGGTACGTAAGTATGAGGCGACAAGTCTCTCCAAACACAAAAATCTTAAAAACAATTTCTCTTCTCATCTCCTCAGTCTCTTTTCAAACAAACCTTTTTAGACCAAAAGCGTAAATATTTCAAAGGGTTCCTATAGAGTACTATAGACGTTTTGGCTTCTAACACCTTCCCTTAACGTAACCAACCCCCTTACCCAGTCTCTGTTCACTTGTTCTTGTTTTAGAGCTTGTGTAGGTTTTGTTCGCTCTTTTTCCTTTCCTTTTTTGGATAAAATAAAAGTGCGATGGAGGCTCTTGCTTTTCGAGTTAAGTTAATCAATAGCTTACACTCACGATTTTGCCGCTACAGTGAGTCTTGGGATCAGGGGGAGACTCTGAATAAGCATAAATGAAATTTTGAGATTAACAGATTCAGGGGGAGCTGAGAGCTTAAACTCTGAATTTGTAGACTATGGTGATTACCCTGTATAAATTGTTCTATCAAATACATGGTTTTGTCATCATCAAAAAGGGGGAGATTGTAAGAACAAGATTTGGTTTTGCATCTTGTCTCTATGTTTTTATGATAACAATGAAGTATTTGTGTGAGAACAATTTTGGTGCTCTAACTTCTGTTATTCTGATTACTTTAACAAACAGGTTCTAACTCTGATAAAGACCATATGCTACATCACTCTGATATTCTCTATGGTCACTTCTGTGTGAAGAAGCAAGATTGGTTCTAATCTACTGTGCGTCAGAAAGATTCTGAGAAGACAATATGTTGCTGTTGTAACGTCTCTTGGATTCTAATTTCTGAGCGTGACTCTGATGTTCTATTTATGAAGCCTATATAGCTTCTAATGCCGTTAACTTCTGAAGACTAAGTGCTGAAGATTCTAAAGACAAGGTTCTGCTGAACGAAGTTCTGAAGACTCTGATGACTTAAGGATTCTGAAGATTAAAGGTTCTGAAAACTAAGTGCAGAAGATTCTGAAGACAAGGTTCTACTGAACGAAGTTCTAAAGACTCTGAAGACTTAAGTATTCTGATAACCAAGGGTTCTGAACAAGAAGTGCTGAAGACTCTGAAGACAAGGTTCTGCTGAACAAGTTCTGAAGACTCTGAAGACTCAAGACTCTGAAGACCCAATGATTCATTCTTCTGATCATGCTTCAATCAAATGAATTCAGAAGCCTCTGATGAATAGAAGAAGATGAAATGTTTGCGTGGAAAAATAGTACATAATACAGATAAAGCACGTTCTTTTCCACTACCCTGATTTGGTGGTACAAAAGGACAATTTCAGTGTACGATTTTCAGCCCAGCATAATGGCATTATTTCAAGTCGCCAGTACTCTTATCATTTTACTGATCTGCCCTTCAACGGATCTTTTTCTGGCTATATATAGACTTTATCATTCAACGGATCTGATGCTGATAAGCATGAGCGTAAGAGAGCCGATGTATGCGTGCAAGCATGATTGAATGAAGTGAGCAACAAACGATGTAGTACTCAGTGTGAAAAGGAAAAATATCAAAAACACTGATTCACATGAAGAAAGAACTCAAGAAACAGAAGAAGATATGAGTGAACAGTAAAGCACCACAAGACAAAAGAAGACGAATGTTTTTACTGTATAGTTTTGCTCTAAGTTAGATTGAGCTTAAAATGTATGTTTACTCTACTTGTGTAGAAGCATTATTATTGTAAACAAACCGTTGTAACAAACAGATTGTTTGTGTTCCCTAAAGGACCATTTGGGTAAGAATTCTTTAGGAAGACTAAGACAGTGTGTTTTAGTGTTATTAGTCACTTGCAGTTGGCTTGTGCGTTGTATTCCTTAAGGGACCAGTTGGGTCAGAATTCTTAAGGAGACTAAGATAGTGTGTCTTAGTGGTGTTAGTCACTTGCAGTTGGCTTGTGCGTTGTATTCCTTAAGAGACCAGTTGAGTCATAATTCTTAAGAAGTCTTGGACTAGTGTCTCTTAGAGGTTGTTAGTCACCAGCAGTTGGCTAGTGCAATTGTAATCAGTTTGGTTATAGTGGATTAAATCCTTGTGTATAAGGCAAAATCACCTTAGCGGGTGGACTGGATTAGCTTGATAGTTTTCAAGTGAACCAGGATATATCATGTGTCTTTCTATTGTCAGTTTATTTATGATCTTTGTTTGAGTTTCTTAAAAAGCTTTCAAAGTGGAAAACCCAATTCAAACCCCTTTTTCTTGTGTTTTTCTCACACCTTCATTCCTTTCTTTAAAAATTTCAAATAAAATAAAAACTACCAAGTTTGTTTTAAAGAAAAATAACATCTATAAGAAACAAGTGACTAGAAGTCCTTGGATTCTTACAACGAATCACACACTTCAAATATTGAGAATCCTGAATAATCACCCGTTTGAACAAGTTAACATGAGTCAACACTATGTTTGGAAAAAACTATCAAGAGAAATCAATAACTTTAGGCAGACCCAAACTCTTCCAAACAAGGTACGAGACTTACAATGATCACCCAAAAGGAGGGGCACAATATCATTCTAAGCAAAGAGATCCCCACAAGTCAGGACAATAGAAAATTGATTCGTAGAACCATGAGCCCAAGACCATTTATCATCATGTAAATTGATAGTAATTCCTCTATTGAGAGTCATAAGATCCTCCACTAACTAGTATTCCAAAATAAACAGAACTATTTTCCATGTGAGTCCTTAAAATAAAGGGCCACCAATCCACTGACACACACTTGCAACATTCAATAAATTTTGGTTTAGAATAATAATAACCTTGAAAATCACTGACGAAGGGTGACCCCACCAACCTATCACGCCAAATTGTTTTCAAAAGTCTCTCATCTCTTACTTTCTCCGCTCCTACATAGAACTAGTTAGAATCTACTAAAAAGAAACATCTAATTAAGAAACTTGATTCTACCAATAAGAGTATCGACTGGCCCATTACGAATTCTACCTAGTTAAACGACAATGTGACTTCTATAACTAAATAATTGTACCTTAAGACATGAAGAATTATGACTGGAAATCACCATCTACCTACACTTACATAATAACCAAGATATTAAATCTTAGGGGTGTTGATAGAATGATTATTAGGCCCAACAGAATGGTGAAGAAGCCTTTTTGGCTGAAGGATTATATTATGGAATAATTATCTTTTTGTTAGACTTTTGGATTATTATTTTTTGTATTTCTTCTAGTGGGTCTAGCCCAATTCTGTTTTAGTGCTTGTACCCTAGTATTTAAGAGCTGAATATCTCTTAACTAGGGCAGAAAAAATTAATGAACAAGTTTTTCCTTTCTTTCTTATCTTTGTATTGTCTTTATGAGTTAACCCTAAATTCTTGGTAGTAGTAGAACCAGCCATCATTTGGTGCTTCATTTTCTTACTCAATGCCTCCTAAACTCACAAATCCCACACCCAAAGACCTAGATGAGCATCTCTAAGCCACAAATCAGCGTATTGAGAATCTCATCAATACCCATGAAAACCTTGAATCCTCTATAGAAGCTAATAACCAAGCTGTTGCATTACAACTTGGTCAGATACACACAAACCACAGCAACTTGGAGACTGCCATGAACAACAATTTTGCAGCTCTAACAACCCTAATGACGGAACAATTTTCTGCAATGAATGCTGCTGCTGCTGCTGCTATACCCAGATCTGCCCCAACCTCAACACCAAGATCCACTCCTATCTCCACAATCAGATCTACAATAGGTAACTCCTCTACTCCCTTAACAAATTCTATCTCCCAAATCAACTCAACCCTAAGTTCAACAAAACTTTATACACCACCACCACCACCACCATCTTTTACTAGGGCCTCACCATCTATTCTCTCTCTAAATTCTGCATTTCAACCTTATTCTCATACCTTCACTAACCCATTTCCCCCACAATACACACAACCCCCACCCTTTCTCACACAACAAAGCTATTCCACGTTTCCACAATACAGCAACATTGTACCACCACCCACTTACCCACCCTTTCCATACTCCAACTCAACGCATCAAATTCCCAATTACCTTCACTCACAACAGCCCAACACAACTCAGAATTTGAATTTTAGACAACCCAAGATTGAACTTAGCCATTTTGATGGTAGTGATGTGTTAAAGTGGTTATTCCAAGCTGAACAATTTTTTTCTTTTTACAATATTGCTTATGAGAATCGTGTGTCATTGGTTGACTTTTATATGAAAGGCGATGCACTTGGTTGGTATAAGTGGATGTTTCACAGTAATGAATTATCAGATTGGAATTCGTTTACAAAAGCGTTAGAGTTGCGTTTCGGACCATCTACTTATGAAAATCATCAAGCACAGCTTTTTAAACTAAGGCAGCAAGGTTCAGTTACGGAATATCAAACAAATTTTGAGAAGTTGGGTAATCGTGTTATTGGGTTGCCACCTGATGCCATCCTAAACTGTTTTATTTCTGGATTAATTCTTGAAATACGAAATGAAATTGCTGTCCAAAAACCTCAATCAATTTCTCATGCTATTGGTCTGGCCAAACTCATTGAGGCCAAAATCAAAGATTCAAAGCCCAAGTTTAAAAACCCTTACACACCCCATCATACTACACCTTCCCAATCAGCCACTCAAAAGCCAGCAACCAGCGGTTCTACAATAACCTCACCGCCGAAACCTATTTCCATCCCAACAACTTCCCCATCAACCAACCGTTTCCCAATTCGAAGAATCACTCCAGCCCAACAAGCTGAGCGAAGAGCTCAAGGCCTTTGTTTTAATTGTGACGAAAAATTCATTCCTGGCCATAAATGTCAAGCTGGAAAATTTCTTTTGCTAATGGTAGAGGACGACTCATCAGTTGAAATTCCCATAGCAGAAAGTGAAATTTCGGAAATTTTGGAAAAGGAAACCACATTGCAAGAACCCCATGAACCTACTGAAACCTATTTTCAACTCTCCCCACAAGCTGTGAGTGGTGAATTCTCTCCAAAAACACTGAAATTTAAAGGAATGCTTAATGGTCTCAATGTGTCCGTCCTCATTGACACGGGCAGCACTCATAATATTCTACAACCATGCCTTGCCAACCATTTGCAACTTCCATGCCAAGATATTCCCAACTTTTCAGTTATGGTGGGAAATGGATCAAAATTACAATGTTCAGGCCTTTTTCCTAAGGTTACTATCACTCTTCAATCACACCTATTTTTTATTCCTTTCTACTTAATTCCAATTGAAGGAGCTGATGTTGTGTTAGGGATGGAATGGCTGAGAACCCTAGGACCTCTTATGGCAGACTTCTCAGTTCCCAAGATTTCTTTCACTCATGAACACAAACAGATCACTATTTTTGGGGATACCAATCCTACACCATCTCCATCGACTTTCACTCAAATCTGTCATCTTGTCCACACTGATTCCATTGCCTCTATCCACTTATTGCTATATCATCCCACATATGATCACCCCATTCAGTCAAAAACCACCAAAACTTCCACTCCTCAAGAGATACAATCCCTCATTAACTCTTACCCAACCGTTTTTCAAGAACCACATGGTTTACCGCCCTCTAGACCACACGATCACCACATTCCTCTTAACCCAAACACTCTACTAGTCAATGTTAAACCGTACCGCTACCCCCATTCCCAAAAGGAAGCCATGACCAAAATCATTCAAGAAATGCTTTCAGAAGGCATAATTAAACCCAGCACAAGCCCTTTCTCATCCCCAGTTCTACTTGTCCGAAAAAAAGATGGTTCATGGCGCTTTTGTGTGGATTATCGTGCCCTAAATGCTGTTACTATCCGAGACCGCTTCCCAATACCTACCATTGATAAACTATTTGATGAGCTAGGTTCTGCTACTTTGTTTACAAAGATCGACCTTCGGTCGGGCTACCACCAAATTAGGGTCATACCAGAAGACACATACAAAACGGCTTTCAGAACCTTTGATGGGCACTATGAGTTTTTGGTGATGCCTTTTGGCTTAACAAACGCTCCTAGTACTTTTCAATCGGCGATGAATGACCTATTACATCCCTATTTGCGACGGTTTGTTCTTATTTTTTTTATGACATTCTTATTTACAACAACTGTTATTCTGATCATTTGCGACATTTAACGTTGATTTTAGATTTGCTTGCATCTCATAAATTCGTTGCAAAACTTTCTAAATGCGTTTTTGCAGTACCTGAGGTTGATTATCTAGGTCATGTTATTTCATCACGTGGTGTTACCCCTGATCCTACAAAAATTCAATCAATGCTGGATTGGCCGAAGCCACGATCACTCATGCAACTCAGGGGATTTTTGGGCCTCACAGGTTTTTACCGGAGATTTGTCCGCCACACTCGCCGCTCCACTCACTGATTTATTACATTTTACAACTTTTACATGGAATGCAGAAGCTGATGCTGCTTTTACAAATCTAAAGCAAAAAATGACAGAAACTCCTGTACTTGCGCTTCCCAACTTCAGCAAAACCTTTGTTGTTGAAACAGACGCCTCATCAGTTGCCATTGGAGCAGTCTTGTCCCAAGCCGGTCACCCCTTAGCTTTTTTCAGCAAGAAAATGTGCTCTCGTCTTCAAGCATCCTCCGTCTACGTCCGAGAAATGTATGCCATCACAGAAGCTGTCAAGAAATGGCGTCAATATCTCATAGGTCAACATTTTCACATTTTCACCGATCAAAAGAGTCTCAAAAATTTATTGGTGCAAACTATTCAAACACCAGAACAACAAAAGTGGGCAGCAAAACTACAAGGATTTAGTTTCGAGATATTTTACAAACCTGGAAGCTCTAACAAGGTTGCTGACGCTTTGAGTCGAAAGCATTTTGATGAAGACTCCATGTTGCTTACAATATCCTCTGGTGTTCCATCCATTCTCAACGACCTCATGCAATATTACATCCAACATTTAAATGGTCAGAATCTAGTCAATAAATCACAACAAGACAGCAAGATGAAAATAAACTTCAGTTTCCGGAATGGATTGTTATATTACAAAGACAGAATTTTTGTACCTGATGAGCTTGGGTTTCGCGATATGCTTTTCAGAGAGTTACACGCAACACCATCTACAGGGCACTCAGGTCTGAAGCTAACACTTTCCCGTATTGCTACTACTTTCCTCTGGCCTGGGATGTACAAAGACATTAAGAACCTCATCCAATGTTGCTCTGTTTGTCAACATAATAAATACATGCCAACAAAGAAACAAGGGTTAATCCAACCTTTGGAGATTCCAAAACAAGTTTGGGAGGATTTATCAATGGATTTCATAACCCACTTACCCAAGTCTTTTGGCCACACCGTGATCTGGGTGGTCTGTGATCGACTTTCCAAGTTTGTTCATTTCGTAGCACTGCCTACAAGCTTTTCTGCAAAGGACCTAGCCATACGTTTCGCTGTTGAGATCTGCTGACTACACGGGATACCCAGGTCGATCGTTTCAGATCGCGACCCCATCTTCCTAAGCGCCTTCTGGAAAGAGCTCTTTCGAGCCCAAGGAACTGCATTAAAATTTAGCACAACTTATCACCCAGAAACAGATGGACAGACCGAAGTCGTAAAAAGATGTTTAGAAACTTACCTCCGTTGTTTTACAAGCGACAACCCAAGGTAGTGGTTCAAATATCTGCATTTGGCTGAATACTCTCACAACACGACATTTCACTCCTCTATCCAGATGACACCCTTTGAAGCTCTCTATGGCCGTCAACCTCCAGCCCTAAAAGACTACATGGAGGGTTTTTCACCCTTACCAGCTGTGGACTCAATCCTACAAGATAGACAAATCATTCTTGAACGGTTAAGATAAAATATTCACAAAAGCCAAATGTTAATGAAGGACCAGGCAAATAAAAAGAGGAAAGATTGTACCTTTAAAGAAGGTGACCATGTTCTGCTCCGTCTCCAACCTTACCGACAATCTTCCGTCTAGAAACGAACTTCTTAGAAGCTTTCAAAGCATTTTTTCGGCCTGTTTCTCATAATACGCCGCTTCGGAAAGGTGGCGTACGAACTTCAACTCCCTCCGACCTCACGGATCCACCCAGTTTTTCACGTTTCACAACTCAGGTTGTACCACGGACCGATTCCTCCTGATGAACTCCAAAATATTCCAGAAGAGTTGCATGCAGATACAGACACTATAGAGGGAAACTCAGAGGGGGCACTAATGGAAGACGCAGTGTGTGTGACACAAGACAAAGACTTTGAAGTTGCAAGTGCAAAAGAAGTCGCAAGTGCAAAAGAAGTCGCAAGTGCAAAAGATTTGTGTGAAACTCAAACATCTGGGTTCAAAGTACAAACTGAGAGAGAAGAGAAATCTGAACAAAGGAAGTGGAATGGAAACGAAAGTGGATTTGAAACGCAATCGAATGGTACTTATTGGGCTGACCGCTCCATTTTTCCTCACAAGCCATCTCAGCCGCACGATGAAAGTAGATATATTCCAAACAAATCCCAACCATTGACCAACATTGGATTCTCCTCTAATGATCGTTGGCTGCAAACTAAGGACCCACATTTTTCTACCACTTCACGCTTCCCACTTTCCAACCCTTCACGTGATTCCCTGTCCCAACACACTAACCCACTTTCCAACACACCTTTCAATGCCTCCTACAACCACCCTACCCCTTCTGAACCGCTTCCATCTGTCCCTCTCCCTGTTGACGCGGTTTCATCACAACCCTTAGATAACCTTTCCCTCTCCAATCCAACTCCTACGTGGCCATCATCAGACCAGCAAGTGGATCACATGCAGCAACCAACCCACCCTTTGCCTCATTCCACACGCTTTCGCCAGCTGGCTCCCACCCAAGGTTTTCAAAAGACTTCACGGGGTGAACAATACATGTTCAACATCTAATGGGCCGGATTTCACAACACCCTTCTCTAACCTTGAGGACAAGGTTCTCATTGGGCCGGATAGTAGTGATAGAATGATTATTAGGCCCAACAGAATGGTGAAGAAGCCTTTTTGGCTGAAGGATTATATTAATAATTCTCTTTTTGTTAGACTTTTGGATTATTATTTTTTGTATTTCTTCTAGTGGGCCTAGCCCAATTCTGTTTTAGTGCTTGTACCCTAGTATTTAAGAGCTGAATATCTCTTAACTAGGGCAGAAAAAATTAATGAACAAGTTTTTCCTTTCTTTCTTATCTTTGTATTGTCTTTATGAGTTAACCCTAAATACTTGGTAGTAGTAGAACCAGCCATCAGGTGTGCAAAATATCCGGTTGTGATGCCTAAATCCATAACCAAATCCAAATATATTTTAAATATCCGGATATAATTGAATGGTTATTAACCGGTTTAGTGTTTAATGGTTTTGGTTATCCATTCATATAATCCGGATATAATTAAATGGTTATTAACCGGTTAAATTTTGTTAGATTCGGTTATAACTCGGTTATTATTCAAAATCCAAATTTTTTAATTTTTAAAATAAAAAAAATATATATATATATATATTCTGAATATCTTTTTTAAAACTGAATTTTTTTTAAAAATCCGGTTATATAACCATAACCAAATTTATAACTGGTTTTATAACCGGTTTTAATTAAAATGTGGTTTTGGTTATAAATCCAAACCATTTAAATGGTTTGAAAATGGTTATGGTTTGGTTTCTAAAAATAACCAACCATGCACACCCCTATTAAATCTCAAGTGTCTCACATTGAGTCCCCCTCTTCTTTTTTTCAACTTACAAACATCAGACTGTCTAACCCACATAATATTATTATCCTATTTCACCATGACCCAAATGAGTCACCTCTGTAAGTTGGTTTTGTCCTTATATTAATAGGAAATCTTAGAATCAAGAGGTAAAAGATAAGTATGCTATTAGAATAAATTTTAAAAGGAAAGTTCTTCGAGTCATACTAACATACTTGTTTCTCCAAGAATTGAGTCTCTAATGAATAAAAGAAATAAAAGGTTCCAATTTACGTCTACTATCCCGCACGTGAAGGCCAATATATACATGAAAAGAATCTTGTCTACTTTCACTACACCAAACAAGATATTAGACAACACTTTTTTAGGCCTTAGACAGCGCTTAAAAGCGCTGCCTAAGGTAACGTTGTCGTAGGTAAAGACAATGTTTTTTATTTATGAAAAAGCACTTTCTAAAGTATACATTAGAGGGCGTTTTTAAAAAAAAAACGCTGTCTAATGTATGCCTATAATTTTATTTATCAATTTTTCTATATCTTTAGAGGGCGCTTTTTCAAAAAAAAAACGTTGTCTAAAGGCCCCCTTTAGACAGCGCTTTTTGAAGCGTTGTCTAATGTATGCCTATAATTTTAGTTATCAATTTTTCTATACCTTTAGAGGGCGTTTTTTAGGAAAAGCGCTTTCTAAAGGCCCCCTTTAGACAACGCTTTTTAAAGCGCTCTCTAATGTATACCTATAATTTTAATGAATTTTTTTCTATACCTTTAGAGAGCGCTTTTTAGAAAAAGTGCTTTCTTTTGTGAACTATAGGCAGCGCTTTTTCTAGAAAGCGCTGTCTTTTCTCTACGTATAATTTTAATGATTTTTTTAAAAAATCTCATTTTAACCATTTTTTTATGCAGAAACCTGTATAATTCAAGTCATTTCAATAAACCTGTATATTTCACATTTCCATTAACAATTTCTAGTATGGTTCATTAACCATTTCCACTAATCCCATAAATCACATAAACCACATAAACCATTTCCATTATAATTCAAGTCATTTACATTAACCATTCACAAAACTATACAATTACATTCCAAAATCACATAAATAACATAAATCACATAAACCCATAAATAACATAAATCACATAACTAACATAAATAACATAAACCATTCACAAAACTATACTATCCCATAAAATAAACCATTCACAAAACTATACATTCACATAATCCCATAAATCACATAAATCACATAAATAACATAAACCATTCACAAAACTATACTATCCCATAAAATAAACCATTCACAAAACTATACATTCACATAATCCCATAATCCTATACCTTATATATATAGGATTCTTTTTTCAATAAGGTATTCGCACAATTCCTCCTTAATTTCTTGTAATTTATCCTTCGTGTAATAAGAACACGCGTATTCATCAAAGTACTACATAACAAAACAAAATATGCATGATTTAGTTAAAAATAATAAATTATATGACATATTCGATAAATATTAAAATAAATCCTAAGTTATAAATTCATGCACACCGTAATAGGAATCTCTAATCGATCCATTTGAAGGATTTCTCTCATAAACCTCAAAACGAAAATACCCGCAGTCTATGCCATTACGCTGATGAGGGCACTACACATAGACAAACAAATAAGAATTAATATATAGTTGTTTTGTGTTATCAAGTAGCATCACTAATAAGCAACATTGTGAAAATTAATATACCTCCACTTTGACCCATGTAACGTTGGTTGCTTTAGCCCGTGCTACTCGAGATTCTGTTTGTGCTCGGTATACGAGTATTGCTCTATAAAAGAAAAACGTAAATTTAGAACAATCTCACAGAAATAATTAAATATACAAATACACACGAATATTTCGAACAATCTCACTTACGTATCAACCACATCCTTCATATCCTGATATGTTGACCAATCAGTATCCAATGAATTCAGATAATAGACCACTTCTCTTGTAGGATTAATGGCAACCAACAACCAGTGTCCACTGTAAAATATAACAAAAGTTTAGATGGATAATTTCTACGCAAAAGATATAAATTAAAGATTAGAATGAAATTAGAATGAAAATCTTAGCCGTTTCCAGTATTATACAGTAAAAGAAACAAACTTTCTGTCTTGTTGGCCATAAATCTCTCAGTTAAGTGGTCTCTTACTGAAAGTGCATTCATACCAATTGTCGGTACATTGACAAGGGTGCAAGAGAAGAAACGGAATCTGTTTGACAATTCCATCCCCCGCATCAATTTTTCATACAAGCACCTTAAATAAAAACATAATAAACATTAGACTATTTTCATTGAAATGTATAAATAAATTGTTCAACTAAATAAATAATAGATTGATCAGAGTACCAGATGTATGAATGCATAACACCGATGCCTAATTCAATATGCTTGAAAATCTGCTCCATGTCCTCTCTTCCGATTATCTCGGAATGAGGAAAACCAAAAACACCTTCGTCTATGTCTATTTGACGAATAGCACCATCCACCAAATCTGACATTGCCATAAGTGTTTCTAGACACGACTGAAAGCGAGGAGGAGCTCTTTTTGCCTGCACGGTCCTAGTAGGAGCTTTTTTCTTGCTGGCCTGTTGTGAAGCTTGAGCAGGAACCTAACAATCATATAAGTTAGGTAAAGTAGAAAATCATGAAACTTTTGAATTCAGATAATAGAATAACACTTAAAATGTACCTGTCTTTGTGATTCAACAGACTCGTTTTGCCGCAAAACCCCTTTATTCTTAGCTGCGGGTTTTGTAGGAGTCTAACATTACCATGTAAAAAAATGTAAGTAATGGTTCAGAATGATTTCATAATCGTTCAGATTTGACATTTGAATACTAAGAGATTCGTAATGGTTTTCAACATACCTCATCATCTATGGAAATGAGGTCTAACGGCCATGCAACAAACGAACCTATTGCATCTCGCAGCAATGTAACCTCTGAAACCGAGTCAGGTATGGGTAGTACCGCATCTGTATCTAAAGCGATATCAACCAACACTTTCAGATGTCCATGAGGGAGCGGTTGATGGTGAAGTAACTCTCCCACATGGTTATGCACTTTTCCCTTGCCAACATTCGATAAGTCGGTAACGAAAAATACAGCTGGCAAGATGAAATGCCCTGAAGCAATAATAAATATGTAACTGCTAATGTGTATAAAGGTCAATTAAAATAAATGTGTTAATTTAATTAAAATAAATATGTGCTAATTACCTCGGGAATTTTATTTTGACAATTGATACTAGCATTGTCACTAGCATCTTTCAAACCGGAACCGCGCTTTTCCGCCTCATATCTCTCTTTATCTTTTTGTAATTCACGGACTTGCGCCTTTAGTTCCTCCAATGATTGCATGACTTCTCGGTTGCTGGGATTTTTTCTCTTTGGATACAAGGAAGATGGAGTCACACCAAATCCTTTACCTCTCACCCGGCCGGAATACTCAGGAACATTTAGTACTCGATTAAGAATGCTCTTGCAATCCTCCTCGCCTGTGGTTAAGGATTTAGATAGAGTCTCCTGAAATTCATTGACATATCGAAAATTATTAGTGGGGATTACAAATTAATTATATTTTAATAAAGTTTCGATTAACTTAAAGACATAATGATATACTTACACATTCGTCATAAATATGCTGAACATCTTTCCTAACAACTCCCCTTACCCACACGAGCTTCCTTCCACAAAACATGTACCGGAAGTGATGATTCTTCACTTTTCGTCTCTTCTAACTACACATTTAGTTAAATAATAAATTCATCAAGTATAACACAATAATACAATTAATAAAATCATAGCATTAATATATACTGTTAGTTCTTGGATTGGCTGGAATTTTGGTAAAACAAAGTATGTTCAATGTTGATGTCAGGGTGGTGATGTTGTAACATTGAGTCTTAACACTGGGCTGTGTTAAGTATTTAAATTGCTGAAGTTGGATGTCTGATGTCACATGCGATGTTGTGACATTAGATCTGCAGAATTAATGACATCAGGTTGTGATGTTGTTAGGGTTTGCGTGTTAGCTAGAATTGTGGAGAGCAAGCTGTCTCATTGGATGCGAATATCTTGGGTTAGATATTTTCGCTGCATAGGAGATCTGGTGCAGATTTGTAGGAGATTTAAAAGGTTGAAGATTTGAAAAGATTTTAGGAGAAAATCTGTTTTGAAGATTCAGTTTTAAATAACAAATCAAGTCAGATATTGTAGCAGTCCAAAGCCCAATTCAGATGGCTATATAAAGCGCACAAGACCAAAGGAAAAGGTACAGAAATACAGAGAGAAGATCAAGAGCATAGGCTGAGTGTCTTAAGTATTTTGTACGAGTTTTGTATACACCATTCTAGGTTGAATTGGTGAGTTGTTTTCTGTCCTCTCTTAGAAGCTGTGAAGCGATAGAGAGTTATTACTTGATCAAAGCTGTGAAGTAAGATCAAGGTTGCTCAAAGAGGGTGTTCCTTGAGTATTGTTTTAGGGATTGAGTAGCGTTCTCATATCTAAGTGGTTTCTTAGGTAGAAAGTCACTAGTACGAATTAAGTTTAGGAGATTGTCAACTGGGTTGTTGAGTCTGTAAATTAATTCTACAAGTAGTGAATTTCATCCCTGGCTTGGTAGCCCCCAGACATAGGTAGTTAGACCGAACTGGGTGAACAATTTGGTGTGTTTTTCTGCTGTTTATTTTGTCCTTTGTGCATAGTGTGTTGTTGTGACATCGCACTTAACATCACACGTCTGATACCAGAATTTCAATTGGTATCAGAGCAGGCATCCTGTCTGTCTCTGGGTGAGATCTAGGGAAGTTACTTTCTGGTGTAAAGATGGACAAAGAAGTTGGAGGATTCGTCAACAGACCCCCTATTTTGGATGGATCCAATTATGACTATTGGAAGCCAAGGATGACTACTTTCTTAAAATCCTTGGACAGCAGGGCATGAAAGTCTATTATTAAAGAGTGGAAAGCACCTGTTGTGTGTGAGAAAGATGATGCTGGCAAAGATAAAGAAGGCACCTCAAAGCCAAAGCCTGAAGAAGAATGGACCAAGGAAGAAGATGAGCTTGCCCTTGGTAATTCCAAAGCTCTAAATGCAATCTTCAATGGAGTGGATAAGAATATTTTCAGGTTAATCAATACCTGTGAAGTTGCTAAGGAAGCATGGGATATTTTGAAGGCTACACATGAAGGAACATCTAGAGTTAAGATGTCAAGACTTCAGCTTCTAACTTCGAAGTTTGAAAGTCTGAAGATGAAGGACGATGAGACGATTCATGACTTCCACATTAGTGTTCTTGAGCTGTCTAATGCATCCAGTGCTCTTGGTGAAAAGATGTCAGATGAAAAGCTTGTAAGGAAGATTCTTAGGTCCCTTCCTAAGAGGTACAAGATGAAGGTGACTGCTATTGAAGAAGCTTAAGACATCAGCAAGATGAGAGTTGATGAGCTCATTGGATCTCTTCAAACTTTTGAGCTTGGTTTAAATGAAGAAGAACCTGAAAATAAGCCAAAAAGTATAGCCTTGACTTCAAATGCTCAAGAAGAGGAAGGAAAGAGTACTGAATCCTAGGAGGACTTATCTCAGGCCATAGCTATGTTGGGAAGGCAGTTCAACAAAGTGTTCAAGAGGATGAACAATAACTCCAGGCCAAATGACAAGAACATATCTTCTGACATCAGCAAGTCAAAAGAGAAGGATGAAGAGAAAATTGCCCAAGATAAAGGAGTTCAGTGCTTTGAGTGTGAAGGGTACGGACATGTCAAGAAAGAGTGTCCCACCTTCTTGAAAAAGCAGAAGAAGGGCATGAAAGTTTCCTGGTCTGACTCTGAGAGTGAAAGTGAAGGTGAATCAGCAAAGCATGTTAGAGCTTTGATAGGAACTGTTGTTTCTGATGATAATTCTAGTGATGGGGAAATAAACTTTGAGGAGCTAGCTTCTACTTATCAAGAGCTTTGCCTGAAGAGTGCTGAAATCTGTCAAGAAAACAAGAGTCAGAAGGAACAGATTATTCAGCTTGAGACTGCTAAAGCTGATTTGGAAAACGAAGTCTCACTTGTCAAAGCTCATCTTGAGCATATGACCAAATCTGTTAGGATGCTGAGCTGTGGTACAGACACACTTGATAAGATCCTTCAGACAGAAAAAGTCGTTGGTGATAAGTCAGGTATATGATTTGTGGCTGAGAAAAAGGTTTCTGCTGAAGCAAGCTCTTCAGGAACAAAGGAGGAGATGTCTCAAACAAAAAGACAGGATCCTAACCCTAAGAAGATTATTCAGCCTCAGAATGTTGAGAAAAATAATGGTCCACATCAGAGGAAGATGGAGCTTCGAGGAGCTAGTCAGTATATGCCTCCCCAATATCACAAGAGTATGCAAGCTGCCAGGTTCAAACAGAACATGTCCCATCAGATGTCTCAACTTCAGAGAGACTGGTACGGATATGGATATGGATACAACAATGATGTGCCTCATCACTATGGAAGAAGGAAGCCTCATCACCATAGGAGACAGCCTAGGAGACAACGTCCTCAGTATAGAAGAAGACAATCCAACTATGGAAGAAGGAGACACCATTATGGGTGGCAGCCACAACATTATCATCAAAGTGGCAGAAGATTTAACCACTTCAGAGATAACAGAGTCAGATGCTTCTATTGTGGCAGGTCTGGACATATGCAGTCCTCGTGCTTCAAGCTTCATGGTTATCCAAATTCTGCTCCTCAACCCAGACAGAAGGAGGTCAGGCCCAAGGTGGTGAAACAATGGGTTCCTAAAGCTCAGGTCACATGTCTATTGGCTCATACCTCAGATGGACATTTTGCCATGGATGCATGGTACTTTGACAGTGGATGTTCAATGCACATGACTGGATCTAAGGAGCAGCTGGTGGAGTTCAATCCTTGCCATGCAAATAAGGTTGTGTTTGGCAATGGAGAAAAAGGAGTAGTAGAAGGAAGTGGAAGAGTGAAGAATCTTGATGGTCTTACTCTTGATAGTGTGATCCTTGTCCAAGGGTTGAAGACTAATCTGATTAGCATAAGTCAGCTATGTGATGAAGGTTACAAAGTTAACTACACCAAAGATGAGTGTGAGGTATCTAATGATCATGATCAGGTTGTTATGAAGGGTGCCAGATCCAAAGATAACTGCTATCAGTGGATTCCTCTTGAAGTTAATTCAACTGATGATGTTCAAGTTGATGTTATAACATCAGACCATGACATCAGGTGTGAAAGGATGCTGAAAGGTCACTCAGAGTTAATGAGTTCTGGTGTGAATCCTTTTAAATTTTTAAAAGGAAAGTCTCTATGTAGGGAGAAAATTAGTAATTGGTCTTTAAGAGGTACTCAAAATCAGGCGCCTTACCATATTGATTCTATATCAAGATTCATCAAAGCGTTCTCTTCTCAACGGTTCATCTCCATTAATCTCAACAGAATAGAAAAATCTTCTCTAAACCTTGTCTGTTACAAAGGAACGATGTCTTCCCCATCCAAGAACTCTGATTCTCAAAGACCTGCGCATGTACGAACTAGGGTTTCTTCGGAAAAAGAACTTGCTGACAAAGAACACATTCCTATGGCACTCCCAGATTCAGGTATCTCTAAACCTTCAACCAAGTTGAATAAAACTGAAACTAGGTCATCATATTCTCAAGCTGTTGAAGAGAAGTATGATGTGGACATGCATTTGGAGCAGATTGCCGCCAAAATTCTTGAGAAGGGAATACGTGTGAAAGGGATTTCTGTCCCTTTAAGGCAAATGCCTGCTGAACAGGTGGACTCTCAAAGTGAGGACATAAATCTTCACAGACTGGCCTTGTCTATGATTCAAGACGCTGAAGGTGGTAGTAAAGAAGAAGATCTTGAAGATACTGATGTCATCCCTGATGTCAGAACATCGTCCCCTAGGGATGATTGTCACAGTTATAAAGGGAAGGATCAGGTTGAGGTTATAGATGTTGAGGACTCATTTGATAGTGATATCATTGGTAATGCGATAGCAAGAAGAAGGGAGGATAGGAAAGGGAAAGGAGTGGAGTCACTTCCTAATGAAAATATGGTCAAGGATAAGAAAAGGACTTCAGTTGCAGACTCTCCCAAGTCATGGAGCAAGGTTTCTATATCTGGCAAGAAGAGGAGAATCAGGGAAGAATCAGATTCAGAGTGTGATGTTCAAGACATCAACCTTGTGATGAACAGAGCTGCTGATCAAGTGCTTGATAACATTTTTTTTCACTGTGCCAGAAGTGCATCCATGTGGAATTGTGTGAGCCAAAGAAGGATAGCTCTGTAAAGAGAGCTAGTAGCAGATGACTTAGAGTCTACTGGAATTGTAGATCTAATTAAGTTTGTTGGTCTCATAAGGACTGTGTCAGGATTGACTAGTTGCTATAATAGACTGGTCAGAGAATTTATAGTGAATATCCCTGAGTCTATTGATGACAGCAAAAGCCTAACCTTCAGAAGAGTTACCGTCAGGGGTAAGTGTATCTGGTTCTCTCCTAAGGTGATCAATGCCTACTTAGGAAGAAGCGAGGAAGATTATGGAGAATTAGAAGTTTCTAATAATGTTATCTGCAAAGAAATCACAGCTGGTCAGGTAGAAGTTTGGCCTTCAAAAGGGAAGTTATCAGCAAGTTTACTAAGTGTGAAATATGCTCTTCTTCATAGAATAGGTGCTGTTAACTGGGTTCCTACTAACCACAAGACCTCTGTTTCTGCTGGTTTGGGCAAATTAGTGTATGCCATTAGAACAAAGAGACTAATTGATTATGGCTCTTACATTTATAATCAGACTATCAAGCATGCTGCAACAAGAGCTATGAAATTTCCTATAGCATTTCCATCCCTCATTTGTGGGATAATTCTGTCTCAGTATCCTGGGATTCTTCACCAGTATGATATTGTGTGTAGAAGGAAGCCTGACTTGTCTTTTCATTAGAAGCTGTTTGAAGGAAAACATGTTGCTGGTCATGTCAAGGCATCTGCCTCAACATCTACTCATCATACTCATGTCAAGACTGATATAATTTCTGAACTAGAGGAAGCCTGCAAGGAGTTGGACGAAGTCATCAGAGTGAGTACTGAAAGAAAGCAGAAATTTGAAAAACTGCTCATGACTCTGAGATTGGCAGAAAAAGAAGATGAAGCAGTCAATGCTAACAATAATGATGATTTTGAAGAGCCGGGATCAGAAAAAGATGCTGATGATCTCAGCTCAGATGATTAAAGCTTTTTATGTTTTTGTGCATGGTTTGTATCATGAATATTGTGTTGTATATGCACCCGTTATATTGTTTTTCTGTTCTATGATTTGTTTTGCCTGGTTACCTACTGTGAGGCTAACAATGAGAGCTAGGGTATTACTAATTGTAGTTAATAGGGCTCCTGATTGAAGATTGTCTAATTGTGGCTAAAAAGGGGGAGATGGTAGCCTAGAGTATCAAAGAGTACAAAGGTCAGTGCCAAGAGTACAAATGTCTAATGCTGTCAAAAGAGGAGTTGATTGTTGCTGCTAAGGAATGAAGTCAAGAAATATTCAGCTGAGGATGTAGCTGATTGCTGATGTTATAGTTCATAAGTGCAGATATTAAGGGGGAGTAATTGCTGATCTGCTGAACAGCTGTTATGCTGGTTTTTGCATTGAGGGGGAGTGTTAATTGCTGCTAATAATGAAATATGTGCAGCTGTTTGAATGTTTGAAAAGTGTAGTTGTTGAACTTGGTGATGCAGCAGAGTTTTGTGAAGTGATTTGAAGATGCTGCTGCTGTTTGAAGTTTCAAAATCATTGTTTGAAGTTTTTCCGCTGCTGAAGACTCTGAAGGTGCAGAGATTGTTTTAGCCAAAATTAGCCAAAGGAGGAGATTGTTAGTTCTTGGATTGGCTGGAATTTTGGTAAAACAAAGTATGTTCAATGTTGATGTCAGGGTGGTGATGTTGTAACATTGAGTCTTAACACTGGGCTGTGTTAAGTATTTAAATTGCTGAAGTTGGATGTCTGATGTCACATGCGATGTTACGACATTAGATCTGCAGAATTAATGACATCAGGTTGTGATGTTGTTAGGGTTTGCGTGTTAGCTAGAATTGTGGAGAGCAAGTTGTCTCATTGGATGCGAATATCTTGGGTTAGATATTTTCGCTGCATAGGAGATCTGGTGCAGATTTGTAGGAGATTTAAAAGGTTGAAGATTTGAAAAGATTTTAGGAGAAAATCTGTTTTGAAGATTCAGTTTTAAATAACAAATCAAGTCAGATATTGTAGCAGTCCAAAGCCCAATTCAGACGGCTATATAAAGTGCACAAGACCAAAGGAAAAGGTACAGAAATACAGAGAGAAGATCAAGAGCATAGGCTGAGTGTCTTAAGTATTTTGTACGAGTTTTGTATACACCATTCTAGGTTGAATTGGTGAGTTGTTTTCTGTCCTCTCTTAGAAGCTGTGAAGCGATAGAGAGTTATTACTTGATCAAAGCTGTGAAGTAAGATCAAGGTTGCTCAAAGAGGGTGTTCCTTGAGTATTATTTTAGGCATTGAGTAGCGTTCTCATATCTAAGTGGTTTCTTAGGTAGAAAGTCACTAGTAGGAATTAAGTTTAGGAGATTGTCAACTGGGTTGTTGAGTCTGTAAATTAATTCTACAAGTAGTGAATTTCATCCCTGGCTTGGTAGCCCCCAGACGTAGGTAGTTAGACCGAACTGGGTGAACAATTTGGTGTGTTTTTCTGTTGTTTATTTTGTCCTTTGTGCAGAGTGTGTTGTTGTGACATCGCACTTAACATCACACGTCTGATAACAGAATTTCATATACTTACCAATTTTTGTTGTAACCGTGCATATCCCAAACGCCTTTTTCTGTATGGATACGCGGGTTTTGATGCTCTTTGGCGATTAATGGCACTCAATTCCTGGATAAACAAGTTTAAATCATATCAGAACAAACTAATGCAACAAGTATATAATACAATTAATAGACATGACAAGATAACATTACATTGAATTTTTCGGATTTCCGTTTGGCTACAAACGTGCTCCATTCTTCGGGTTCAATCACGTCCGCATACAACTGTGGAAGTTCTACTTCAACAAAATTTTTATCCGTATCCCTAAGATATTTGTTTGATAATAAGGCTCGGAACCCTCTGTGTCTCTTTCCGGCCAACTGAAGACAATATTTTTTCCGGCTTTCATCAATATTAAAGGACCTCTACAAAGAAACATACACATATAAACATAAAGTGTGTTAGTATAAGTAAATTAAAGACTTATCTTATCT
This sequence comes from Lathyrus tuberosus, assembly GCA_022829125.1. Lineage (NCBI taxonomy): Eukaryota > Viridiplantae > Streptophyta > Magnoliopsida > Fabales > Fabaceae > Lathyrus > Lathyrus tuberosus. The sequence continues at coordinate 2,030,003 of JALAZF010000699.1, read as the reverse complement.
TATAAACATATAAACATAAAGTGTGTTAATATAAGTAAATTAAAGTACCTGTATCTCAGTCCATATCTTATCTTTACCAGCTTTCAACTTTGGACTCCTCCAATTATCACTGATAATTGAAATATGCTGACGGACAAGTGAACCAATGTATGAAGACAACATTGAACCGTTAGGCTCAATTAGTTGGTTCTCATCACTCCAATGTACATCAAACTTGATCCCTTTATCTCTAGCATGGATGATTGACTTCATAATAGTTATTCCACGTTTTATTTCACTTTCTACATTCGAAGGTTCATTCTGAGCTTCATTTTCATCATGCGTCTCGTGTGTGTCGTCATGGTCACTAGCCATTTGACCTGTAAGAAAGAAAAAAACAAAAATTAAATGACAAATATAAAAATCCATAATCCATAATCCATTGAATGCTATAAGCTATATATAACATGATAACTAATTAATATTATTGAATGATATAAGCTATAATTTTATAACTAGTACCTTTTTCACTAACGTCTCTTTCTTTTCTTGGTTGGAATATGTTCTACCCGTCTCTTAACAACACGAACGGTTAGATTGTTCCAAATACCCTCATTATGATCATTTCTTGTAGATGATTCATTCGGTATAATATTTTCATCTTGATCATTTCTAGTAAATGATTCAATATCAACATCAATATCACCTTGATCTCCAATGTTTTCATCAATTACTTTGTTAGATAAAAGCACTATAGACCATTTTGTACTTGTCGGATCAGTGACATAGAACACTTGTTTAGCTTCAAAGGCTAGAATAAAGGCTCATCTTTGTACCCCACCCTATTAAGATCCACTTGCAAAAATCATGACTTATCCATTCGTACGCCATTATTATTTTCAACCCACTTGCAACGAAATATAGGAATTTGAAACTTCTCATAATCAAACACCCAAATGCGCTCGATAACCCCAAAATATGACAAATTTGCAAATTTGGGGTTTAAATATTTCACACTTGAAATGCGCATTGCTTCAGCTACCACGGTGGCACCACTATTTTGCATAGTACTTTTGTCATCTTGTTCTTTGGTATAAAATGTGTATCCATTAATTGCGTATGCGCTATAAGAAAACACAACCAAACTTGGACCATATGCTAAACATCTCAACCTTTCTGTTATTGAAGCGGGATCTGAATAATACTTTGAATAAATATGATCCTTAAACCAAGGTATGAAACTTCGATTGTGCTCTCGTACTATCCAATTCTCATTTCTATTCGGATTTAAACCTCGGAGAACATCCTTGTGCATTTCAACATACGGCTCAACCTCATTCTCATTGTGTAGAACATACAAATGCACTTGATTCCGTTCGACCCTTGATACTGTCACAACTTCATTTCCAATTAACTTTTTTCCTTCTTTTTTTTCGACAATATGAGATTTGGGGAGTCCAATTGATTGTACATTGGACAGATATTCAGTACAAAACTCAATCGCTTCTTCAACAATGTATCGTTCGGCAATACAACCCTCTGGTCGACTTCAGTTTTTCACATACCCTTTTAATATTTTCATATAACGTTCAGCAGGGTACATCCATCTCATATAAGCCGGTCCACACAATTGTGTCTCTTTCACCAGATGAACAACTAGATGAACCATTATGTCAAAAAATGAGGGAGGAAAAATCATTTCAAGATCACACAAAGTAATAACTATTTCTTTTTGCAATGTTGGTAAGATCGCAGGATCGACCACCTTATTGCAAATTGACTTGAAGAAAAAACACAATTTAGTTATTGCACTTCTTACTTTTTCTGGCAGAATAGAACGTATACCTATTGGTAGAAAATGTTCCATTATAACATGGCGGTCATGCGTCTTTAAACTCTTTAACTTGAGGTCTTTCATAGACACAAGTCTTCTAATATCTAAAGAGTATCCTTCTGGAACTTTAACTTCACTTAGAAAGTTACACAATACTTTTTTCTCCTTTCTAGAAAGAGTATACGCAGCAGGTGGTAGATATGTTCGTTTTCCTTTCTTCAATGGTCCTAATTCAGTTCTTATCCCCATCGCTATCAAGTTCTTTCTTGATTTAAGGCCATCCTTAGACTTTCCTTGTATATTGAGTAACATACCAATAACACTGTCAAATATTTTTTTTTAATATGCATAACATCGAGAAAATGTCTTACATACAACGACTTCCAATATGGCAGTTCAAAAACATTGACCTCTTCTTCCACCCACTCTTGACAAGTGTATGTGCCAAAGGCTTTCCAAACTGAGTACTCACATCTTTCACCTTTACAAAAATTTGATCACCTGTCAATATAGTTGGAGCTCTACCTTGTTCTGGCTCTCCATTGAATACTTTTCTCCACCCACGATAGTGATGATTAGAATTTAAGAATCTACGATGTCCGAGAAAGACATTCTTCTGACCAAACTCCAATCGCGTCCAATCTGTTTTATCTTCACAAATAGGACACGCACATTGACCTTTTATGCTGTACCCTGATAGATTTCCGTATGCTGGAAAATCATTAATTGTGCCAAACAACATCGCCCTCAAGTTGAAACTTTCTTTCCTATACCCATCATAAACCTCTACACCGTTCTCCCACAAAAACTTTAAATCTTCGATTAAGGGTGCCAAGTATACGTCTATGTCATTCCCTGGTTGTCTAGGCCCATAAATTAACATAGATAACATCATGTACTTACGCTTCATACATAGCCTTGGAAGTAGGTTATAAATCATTATGATCACAGGCCAAGTGCTATGTGAGATACTTTGAAGACCGTGTAGGTTCATTCCATCAGTAGATAATGCCAAGCGAAGGTTTCTTGCTTCTTTTCCAAATTCAGGATAATCATCATCAATTTTCATCCATTGTGGTGAATTTGCCGGATGTCGAAACTTTCCATCAATAATTCTTTCATCTGCATGCCAAGTCAAGTGTCTTGAATCGGTCTCACTACGAAACATGCGTCTAAATCTCGGAATTATAGGAAAATACCATAAGACTTTTGCTGGAGACAACTTTTTCTTATATCGAGAGACACCGCATTTAGGACACTCATTTAACGATGCACACTCATTTCGAAACAAAACGCAATCGTTTGGACAGGCATGTATCTTATCATAGCTCATGCCAATAGAGCACAACATCTTTTTGGCTTCATGTGTTCGATTAGGAAGAACATTATCCTCTGGAAGCATATCTTTCATAAGGGTCAATAACTCTGTGAAACTTTTATCCGACCATCCATTGCCCGCCTTTAAGTTGTACAACTTTAATACCGCAGACAATCTTGTGAATTTGGTGCAACCATTATATAACGGTTTCTCTGCATCGCTTACCAACCTCTCAAACATTTTGGGACAATCCTTAAGATCTTCTTCAAGTACTTCTGCAATCTCTTCGACTCGATCATAATCGTATGTATCTGTGCCATTGTCGTTTGAAGCATAGGTCGTATTATCCCCCGGTTCAACATTCCCATTAATTTTCTCACCATGCAAATTCCAACATGTATAACTTCTATCAATTTCACTCCTCATTAAATGCGATACCAACTTAACCGCGTCAACCCGACTCCCAAAACAGCAACCCAAGCAAGGACATCTCATTCTACTAGGGTCTTTGGCATGCGCAACAGCAAACTTAACGAATTTCGATACCCCATTCTCGTACTCTTTCAACAATCGACTTGAAGACATCCATTTCTTATCCATAGTTATACTAATTAAACTAAACAAAAACTAAAATAAAAAATATTTACCTGTAGGGAAACGATCTGACTTTCACACTTTGATCACAAGTAACCCCTATATATAGCAAATTCAATAAGTTAGCAACTCCATCATATCAGTTCATTCAAAGCACTACTAATTACAGTGGCGAGAGAGAACAACTAATTACCTTTAGAGATGTAAACAACTTCTAGACCCACACAGTGTCCAGATAGGTTAGAATTACCAAGATCCCCCTGTACACGTATCATAAAATGAAATATCATTAATTGACCAATTATGAGTCATAACTTGATTAGTGGCAACATGTAATCACAAACAAGCAACATACTTAAGAGCAAGCATACTTAAACAAGTAACCAAGAATTAGAGCAATTCATTCTAAACCTAACAAGATTCAAATCTAAGCAATACCTAAACAAGTAAACATGCATCAACTTAAACAAGTAACATTCATACGATAACCTAAATCTATCAAGAATCAAGTTTAAATCATACTTAAACAAGTAATCATCATATCACAAAGATAACCATCAAAGCAATTATTGAGCAAGATAAACATCTCATGCAAAGACAAATATCATACTTTCTTTGACCATGCAATACAATAACTATCATAACTCCACTTTCATGGCTCTATATATCATAACTCCATCAATACAATAACTATCAATATTACAATAACTATCATACTTTCTTTAATCTAGAATATAGAAACAACAACTAATGAAAATAGAAACAACATGTTCAATATTAGTCATTCTAAACATGTTAAAAAATAAGTCAGAAATAAGTCATTCTATGTATGGATCATTCTTCTCAAAAATAAGTCAGAAGTATGTAAACATGTTCAAAACTTTATAACTATGGTCATTACCCATATCAACACTACACACAAAATTTTAAGGGCATATATTGGCAGCACAAAAATAATGGCAGTGATGGAATAATACGATGGCAAAATGGTAGTGACAAGAATGAAAACAGAACAAAAACCGTACCTCTTCTTAAATGAAAACAAGAATGAAAACAAGAATGAAAACAGAATGAAAATCGTACCTCTTCTTCGTTTCGTCTTTTTCTTCACGAAAGCAATGGCGAATGAACAACCAAAATGACGGAAAAAAGTGAACGACGAAAATGAACGACGGCAGTGGCGAATGAACGACGGCAATGGCGAATGAACGATGGCAATGGCAATGGTTTTCAGCAGAGAAGAACGATAGCAAGGGTTTCAGTAGAGAAGAATGGTCGAGAGAAGAAAATGAAAAGAAGTGTCTGAAAATGATTAGAAAATGTTTTATATTTTAATTCATAAATGACCTTAGAGGGCGCTTTTAAAAAGCGTTTTCTTAAGTTCTACCTATAAGAGTGTTTTCCTCAGAAAGCGCTTTCTAAGGTGGGGAGAATTTAAAATCTATAGCAGCGCTTTCTGAAAGCTCTTTCTAAGGTTAACCTTTAGGCAATTCTTTTTTAAAGCGCTTTCTAAAGTAATACCTATAGCAGCGCTTTTCAAAAAGCGCTTTCTAAGGTGGCTTCCATTTTGGGCATTTAACAGCGCTTTTAGAAAGCGCTTTCTAAAGGATGTCTTTTACAACACTTTTTTTTAAGCGAAATGTTATAAAGATTTATAGCAGCGCTTTGTCCAAAAAGCGTTGTCTTTGTTACGCTGTCTTTGTCCAATTTTGGCGTAGTGTTTACAACTAAGAAAACAATAATTCATTCTCAAGAATGTATCGACAACATTCACACTTATAACACTACTTATACAAAATTTAATATGTAACCCAGATGCTAACTCAAAGCAATATATAGTAGTCTTCATTTTCAAAAGGTTATCAACAAGAGGCTCCCCAATAAGAAGAGTGTCATATGCATATTGGGGATGAGAAATAAACAAGCCATAATCCTCTAAAAAGAAACATTTATGCAAATCTAGAGACGCGTTCTTACAAATTAACTCGTTGAATCCTTCAACCGCAAAAGGAAGAGGAAAAATATAGAGGATTATCCCTCTTAAAAAACATATGAATATTAATCTCATTCATTAAAACCCTATTCCTTAGAATGAAAAGGCTACTAGAAAACATATGCATGAATTCAGGAGTGTCACATGCAATCAAAACTAAACCAATTATTCATAAAAGTGTTTGCGTCTTCTGCTTTCATGCCACTGAAGACTGCGATCATATCTTCCTAACGTGTCCGAAAACCTTGTCGGTTTGGAAATATGTGGTTGATTGGATTGGAATAGAATTACTTGTCTCGCAGAATGTTACGGATAACATGATAGATTGGACAGATTCTTCTTTGCCCTCATCTTTTTCTTGTCTAATTTGGGTAGTCTCTTGTTGGTGCCTTTGGTGGACTAGGAATCAAGTGCTCTACAATGACTTGGCGGTCGTTCCGAAAGATATTTTCCATCGAATTCTTCATTTTTCTTGGAGATGGTCGTTTGTAACTAGCAAGAAGATGACTAATAGCAACTATTATAAATGATGTAAGAGGCCTATAGATTTTTTTGTAAATGGTGCCTTCTTACTATAGTTGGTGCATGACTTTGTATTAATTAGTGAAAATTTGCTAAGTTGTACATCCCTTGGGCTTGAGATCCCCTTGATCTCTTTTTTGAATAAAATTTTTTATTATAAAAAAAACACCAGTATATCACTAAGAGTTTTTATTAGAAATGACTAGAGAAGTAACTGGTGACATCTAAACAAACATAAATCTCTTCATCCTACTAATCTTTAGAGCCGTCTTTGAGGGCATGTAAGGTGAGCTACCACACATGGCCGCAAATTTGACAGGTTAATTTGTAGTTTAAAAAGTCCCATAAAATATTTGTTATTATTAAAGCATGGAGAAATAAGGATTATGTTTATTTTTCCAGATATAGATCATGACTAACCTACACACGGCCTCTGAAAGCTTAAGACGACCCTGCTGATCACCCACCTTTAGCACTACAATGTGATTCTGCTTTCCCATAGACTTAATACAAGCATTTAAAAACATAGAAGTATCATCTCACTCTTTCAATCAACGAGCCCGTGATATTTGAAAATCCATAAAGTCTTTACACTTGAGGACATCTCAAGTATCCATAAAGTGTTGATAAACAAGTGTGAGTTGTGTTGAGGAACAAGTGTGAGCTCTAAGTCCCACATTACTTAGAAAAGTGAGGTTTAGCACTTTATAATTAAGAGGACCCATACACCTATTACCTTAAGGTTTTGGGTGAATATGTGGTATCTCTCTCACTTGTTTGGGTGAGTCTTTGACCTTTAGGTGAGTGTTTGATCTAATGTGTATGTCTCCTCCTCATGACGACCCATCAATGGTATCAGAGCCGATGGTTCGAGTAAGGGACCGACTACTTGTATCGAAAATCTTCCTGACATGGTGGTTTGGCAACATGTCCCGTTTAGTGTCCATGACGAGTAAGTGTGTCTGTCAATGGCAGTACAAACATGTGGATGAAATAGCTTCCTCTTAAGGGGGAGTATAGTGGATGAACTCACACTTAAGGGATACATTATTGATAAAACAATGTGAGCTGTTTTAAAAAACAAGTGTGAGTCCTAAGTCTCACATTGCATAGAAAAGAGAAGGTTGAGAACTTTATAAGTAAGAGGACTCATACACCTATCACCTTAAGGTTTTAAGTGAATGTGTGGTGTCTTTCTCACTTGTTTGAGTGAGTCTTTCACCTTTAGATTAGTGTTTGACCCATTGTGTATGCTTTCTCCTCATGATAACACATCACAAAGTTCCTGCTTCTAGCGAAGACCTTGTTAAAATAAAGAGTTGTTGTTTCTCATTTCTATTGAATTCTTTTGATCTCATTTGAAATAACATCTATCTTAACATAAAAATTACAAAACACCTCATTATTTACCTCTTGATATCCTTATTAAAAACTTAATTTGAGCTTATGTTTAAGAATAAAATCCATAATACCTGAGAACATAATCTGATTTCAAATATTGACAACCACTTTATAAAAGTTATGTGTTTAAGTAAAAAATTGTTAAACCTAAAAGATTTTGGGACCCACACTCTAAAAGAGCACTTAAGCAAAAGAGAAGAGTGATCAAAGACGTCGTGGGAATAACCCATTGGAAAGACAAATCCCAAAAAGTCTCATGTTTACTCTTTCTTGAAAACCTCACATCTCACCTTGTTTTTTCAACTTAACGAAATCTAAAATAAAAGTGAAGAACTATACTATCAAAACAAATAAAAAAAGATGTTGACAACTTACCTTGTCTGTTGCAAGATCATTAGCCAGACGTGAATTATAGCCGAAAACCGAATTATGTTGGACTTTTCTTCTAAACAAACCAAGTCTTCCATTTTGAATGAATGTGGAATCAAAAAGTAAGTATATGTAAGTATAACATGTATACTTATATATATCCATGCATTCTCTAAGTATTCTTCAAGGCTCGGTGTGTATCCACTATAGTACCACTTTGCTTCAATCAAATAAGCTTTACATAGACTTGTCCACTACATTGAATTAAAATTAAAATCAATGACACAATTTTTGAATAGTCATGCACAATAATAAATTCATGCATATTTCTTCCTGTTTTCTTTGGTTGTGGAGTGATATGGTATCCATTCTTATTTTGGATTTCAAAACCAAATACATTCACAAAGTTATAGAGTGCCTCAAAGCATATTTTCATATAGTTGGGAAGATTGTCCATGTCATTTATATCCCATCTAGAATCATAAGTGTTTTTCTGGACAAAACAAACAAAATTTTGTTAACTATTCTCCAATAAGAAAATAATTTAGATGAAATTAAAAAATTAACCAAACTTTGTACAAATTAACAAAAACCTGTCAATTACTTCTGTGAAGAGTTTTAGTTCTTCCAAGGTACCATAAACATCATAGACATCATCAATTAAGGTAATTAAGGTATTCACCTTTGTAATAACTTTTCTAGAACATTCCAAATTTGGGTTGAAGTTTGTTCCCACAGTCCAAACAAAGTTCTCAACTAACCTATCTCTTGCAAAGCTAAACTTTTCTCCAAGGCCCGTTCTTTTCCACCATCTTATAATTAAAAATGTACAAAATGTTAAGCATTAGTACAGAGTGTCATCTCTCTTATGGCATTCAAAATATGTATATAGAGAGGAATTATGTTATTCATTTAATTGTTATTTATTTATTCATTTAGTAAATTAAAAATCTGATTCGAAAATAAAAAAACAAGATATGAAGTATGAAGTATGGTATAGTGATTGTATCATATTTACTTTAATTTAGTATTTGGAGAGCCAACAAGATATCATAAATTAATTATGAAATTTATTGTATTGTGTCTCTCTAGTTAAAATAAACAGGATATAATAAAAAAAAAGTAAAATAGTGATTATCTCTAAAAAAAACGTATAATTTAAAAATTATAAATAGAGATTTAAAATGCTAAAAATATAAAGCAAACAATAATATGGAAATTGACATTAAATCATAAATTAATTAGAGATTGTTCAATAGTCATGCAAGTTTAGACAAATAGGGTCCCAAGCAAACTTTTGAATGATTTCCTGCAGGAAGAATTAACAGATTAGGTGAACTTGAATTTTGGAGCCAAAGATGATAAGGTTACATATTGGAGAGATTATTGGGTTGTAGCTTGCCAAGAATCATAATGGTGTTGATTTCAATGCAGATACGACAATGCAATTGATTGGATGGAAAACTCCACAAATCAGTTGGATAGAGCTCAACACAGATGGAATCTGTAAAGATATGAGTAAGGCAGTTTGCGATAGTGTTATTCTAGATGCTCGAGAAGATTGGATTGGTGGTTTTTCCAAAAATCTTGATAGTTGCAATGCTTTTAGTGATGAACATTGTGAAGTTTTTGAAGGTCTTAAGTAAACTAAAAGACTACAATTAGGAAAAGTGGAATTCAATGTTTATTCTATAGTAGTTATGAAAGCTAGGAAATAGATCATCTAATAGTATACATGCTCGCGCTTTATTGAAACAAATTCGAAGATTGTTCGCACTTCGTGAGGAGGTTCAAGTATTCCATACTTACAAAGAAGCAATCAAATGTGTTGACGCACCGGCCAATGAAGGTTGTTATCTAGAGGTTAACAATATTTTCCATGATGCTATACCTGATCATCTCAGGTCATTGTTAGTAGATGACTGAAACTAGGGGGAATATACCCGAGTGCATTGCACACTCGGTCATACAACAGAGTCGCCAACAAACTTTATTTATTCCAAAAGAAAAGTGATAATACCAATAAAACCCAAAGGAAAGAGAAACAGCTAAGGGAGTCAGTTATGAGAGGGAAAGGTATTAACATCCCTCACATTCGTCGTACTCGACGTGAACCATTTTGCTCGTTCTTTGCTTGGATGGGTGTTACTATCTAAAGGTTACTTGCGAAAGGGAAAAAGGTTTTAAATTAGAGTGCTCGCGGAGGATTGAGGCCCTCGTGCCTACGTATCCTCATAGTGCAATGAGGAAATTAGAGCTTCGTAGTTCGGAGAACTAGGGGAAAATGAAGGAAGGTTGGAAAGAGGTTGAAAATGAATGAAGGTTGAAAGAAGGTTGTGGAAGAAGGGTTCTCGCCAAGATCTCGCAATCTTGTGCCTACGTATCTTCATAGTGCAATGAGGAAGTCAAAGCTCCAGAGTTCATGGAACTGGGGGAGAAAACAAATGGTGTCATAACCAAGAGAAGGAAAGGAAGAGAGGATTGGATAGCAAAGAGCTTGCTTGAATTGAAAAAGTGTTATGAATTAAAGAAAGGTCTATTTAAGCATGAGACTAACAAGATAGACAATAAAGGAAGATAGGGTTGTCCAAAGCATGGGACTAACATGGCAACTGAGAGAGAGAAGAGAATTTGCCAAAGCATGAGACTAAAATGGAAAACGTGAAAGGAAAAAGAATTGCCATAGCATGAGACTAACATGGAAAACATGAAAGAAAAAAAGACTTGCCAAAGCATGATACTAATATGGCAGGCATGAAAGTGAAGAGATTTTCCAAAGCATGAGACTAACATAGAAAATATGAGAGAAAACGAGTTTGTCAAAGCATGAGAATAACATGGCAAAAGGGTGTCTGTCTAGGCGTGGGACTAACAAGACAGACTTAAAAGGAAGGGTTTGCCAAAGGATGAGACTAACATGGCAAGAGAGAAGACGTCTGTCTTAGCATGAGATTAACAAGACACACTTTAAAGGGGAAAGAGTTTCTAAAGCATGGGACTAACATGGAAAACATGAAACGAAAGAGACTTGCCAAAGCATGAGACTAACATGGCAAACATAAAAGGAAAGAAACTTACCAAAGCATGAGACTAATACACTACTAAAAAATTCGCGTTTAGTGACCGAATTAGAGACCGAAAAAGCCTAAAAATCAGTCACTATAACATTTAGCGACAATAACGTGACTACCAAATTTCAGTTGTAAAAGTGTTAGTCGCTAACATTTAGCAATGGATTTAGTGATCGAAATTAGTGACCGATTTTAGCGACTGAAATTAGTGACCGATTTTAACAACTGAAAATAGTGACCGATTTTCATAACCATTTTCAGTTGTTTAAAAACTTAAAATAAAGTAAAAGTTTTGCCTCAAGTGGGAATCGAACCAATACACTTTCCTTTGAGAGGTTTCCGTGTGACCATTAGGCCACTTCATTTAATTTGTTAAATTTACATTTAAATTGTATATAATTTTAATGAAATGGAAATTTCAAATATTATTTAAATTTTTTTTACACTAATTATCATTAAAATTATATTTTATTTAAATTAATAATTTTAATTAGAAAAAAAGGAGAAAATGGGAGGGAAGTAACTTAAAAATAAATAAAACAAAACAAAAAATTATTAAAGACCGAAATTTCGGTCACAATTTTTTTGTTATGAATTAATTTATATAGAAATGATTATTTGAGACTAAGAATTATGGTCCCTAAATCTCAGTCGCTAATTCAGTGGATAATTTTATTTTGTGACCAATTTAGTGACTTTTCTAATTTTACTAACAAGATGTAAGCTTTTGGTGGCTAATTCGGTCACTAGAGTGACCGAAAATTTTCAGTCACTAATTCGATCACTAAAAGCGATTTTTCTAGTAGTGATATGGCAAGCATGAAAGGGAAGAGATTTTCCAAAGCATGGGACTAACATGGCAAATATGAGAGAAAAAGAGTTTGCCAAAGCATGAGACTAACATGGCAAAAGGGTGTCTGTATAGGCGTGATACTAACAAGACAGACTTAGAAGGAATGATTTGCTAAAGGATGAGACTAACATGGCAAGAGAGAAGATGTCTGTCTTAGCATGAGATTAACAAGACACACTTTAAAGGGGAAAGAGTTTCCCAAAGCATGAGACTAAAATGGCAACTATGAGAGAAAAAGAGTATGCCAAAGCATGAGACTAACATAGCAAAAAGGGTGTCTGTCTAGGCATGGAACTAACAAGACAGACTTGGAAGGAAGGGTTTGCCAAAGCATGAGACTAACACGACAGAAGTGTGACTGTCTAGGCGTAGGGCTAACATGACAAACTTTGAAGGGGAAAGGGATTTTCCAAGTATGAGACTAACATGGCAAACAAGATAGTGTCTTTCTAAGCATGAGACTAACAAGACAGATTTGAGAAGAAAAGAGCTTGCCAAAGCATGAGACTAACATGGTAAACATGATAGAGAGTCAGTTTGAGTGGTGAAGTCATATTAACTCAACGAGTCCAAAGTCTCGCAAGTCACTAAGCAACCACTTCCTAGCTTAATGTGTGCTCAAAAGCTCGGGTATAGAGCTTCTCTCTCATGTAGCATCATCCCAGCTCAACAACAGCAAATACAATAGATATCCATAATACACAGCACATGAATATTTAAAGCTGTAAAAGAATGAAACAAATAAGATAGAGATAAAGCAATTAAAGCATAAATATAAACACCCAAATAAACAAGGAAACAAACAAAACAAGGATCGACTCCTATTTACAAGAGCAAGGACACTCAAATCGAAGCTAGCGGGAATATACCCAAGCGCATCGCATGCTCGGTGATACAACAGAGTCACCACCAAACTTTATTTATTCCAAAAGGAAAGGAAAAATATCGATAAAACCCAAAGGAAAAAGAAATGGGTAACGGAGTCGGTTATGTGAGAGGAAGGTATTAGCATCGCTCACACCCGTCGTACTCGATGAGAACTATTTTGCTTACTTTTTGCTTGGAGGACAGGATAATGGTTGTCATCATGTGTCAAAAGTTGCAATGCAAGTGGTAGGTTGAAGATATCCCAGTGAAATGTAATATTGATACCTACATGAATTGTACACAATCATGGATAAAAGGCCATACTACAAAACTTGTGCTACTGCTACATATTTGCTGGAGTTGGGTTACTTCTTTCTAAGCTAGCTTTCATGTTATTTGTACTTTGATTTTCTTTGAAAATAAGTGCTTATGTAAAAAGCTATTTTGCTCTGTGCCTAAGTCAAAGTTATTGTTTTACTAACTACAATTCTATTTCTATGTTAAATGCAAATTTTTATTAGACTATAGGAGAGACTATGCTATGTTCATTTTCATGCTACTTTAATGGTGAATTTTTTAATAATTAAGTTATTTTTGTGATCAAATTAATCCAAAACAGTAACATAATTTAATGGCTCTACCACATGTAATTAACAAGATCAATCACAGAAGAAGATTCATGGCAATGACATGGAAGTGGTGAAAGTTCGAGGCTTACCAACGAAGCCGAAATTTGTTCCGATGTGTGTTGAAATTTTGCCGAAAAGAAGCAAAATCCTAAAAACTTCAAGAGGTAATCCTTTTATTATGCTTCCAATAATCCATTGCTTAATGATGAGAAGAATATTGTTGATTAGAATATGAATATTAGGAGATGATAGAAAAATGATCCATGCTTGAATCTTGATGAAATTGTTAAAAATTGATGAATGTTTGAATTGTTGAGAATTGTGATGAATCTTGAATTGTTGAATGATGATTGTTGAATGTTTGTGGTTAAGTTCCACCAAATATAGAATTTCAATGTGAAATTATAGATGGTGACGATGATGAACTTTGGGGGAGGTTAAGGAATGAATAGAATGATGAGAGATGATGAGAAAGTGTAAAAATGGTTCAAACTGGTTAACCCCTTTAAAGCGGGAAAAGAGAAGGTTTATATAGATTTTTTGGCTAATTGTGGTTCATTGGATTGTGGTCAAAGTCATTACATTATCAATGGTTAGGAATTGATCTAAATGTTAGTTGCAGATCATTAATCTTAGCCGTTGGATTATTTGTTATCAATGGTTGAGGTTTGATGAAAAAGTAGTTTGATTTTGTGTTAGTTTGTGACTTTAATTAAGTTAAAGTTAGTTAAAGGGTTTAAGGGAAAATGGGTAAATGCATGGGTTTGTGTTAAAATAAGTAGTTAAGGGTAGTTAGAAGTAAGACATGTTTGAGTTTAACATAAGTACCAAGTTTAGGGGTAAGGTGAATGATCACTTGGTTAGAACTTGAAATTTACTTGAATTTACTTTGATTTTAATAGTTTTGGAATTGGATTTTTTTTAATCATCCTATATCTTTAAGAGCTTTTGGGAATTGATTTGTTGTTGAAAATAAGAACTTTTGAATGGTGCAAATCTACGGACTGAAAATCGGATACTTTGTGCATAAAATGGCTTGAAACAAAGTTGAGAAATGTTGAAAAAATGAAAAGTTATAATGCAGAATCTTTCCTAAGTGCAGAATTTTTCTCATAACTCTAGATGAATTTTGGATGATTTCAATCCATGATATTGATGATTAATTTGATGTATCTTCTTATTTGAAGCAAAGTAAGCATTGGGGTGGAAGAATGGGCTCAAGGCGACATCAAAAAGTGAAGATAAAGTCATGGAAATGAAGCTTCATGGAAGATGAAAATTGTTGAAAACTTGCTCATGTAACATAACCGTGAAATTCTTGATTTTTAATGAAGAATAATGATTCTCTTGATCAAATGCTTATAGGTTAGGTCTAGAAAAATTCGGGAGTCAAAATCGAGTCGATGGTCAAAAGTTGACCAAAAGTCAACAGCTGACCAAAAAGTCAATTGTTTGACTAAAAAGTCAATTTTATTAAATTGATGTAATTTTTTATCCTTATTTTTTTGTAATCCATTCTTTAAACTTGTAACTCAAGTGATATACATTCTACCATGAATTTTCATGAATGAATGAAACATTCATTGAATTTCCAACTCCGCTCTTTTCTCTAAATCCAAGCAAATTTCTCAATTTAGTGACAATCAGTTGAATCTCCCAACTAACCATGAGTCTCAAATAAAGAGTTGATCCACATCATAAGCAAAATGGGAAATAAACCCGAATAATCACCAAATAATATTTGTCTCGAAAATCCGCTTATACCAATTGCATCCACTATTGCCGAACCTTGACCCAATGATTGTGCTATGCAAAATGTGATGAATGGTATGTTAAATGCGTGACCTAATTAAATGAATTGGTGACCATGTATGTAGATGATTTTGAACCATAAGCCAGATAAATTGAAAAAAAGTAGGACAAATTTTGGGGTATGACAATGACAAATTTTGGGGTATGACAATGACTCCATAGTACAAAAAGTAAGAGAAATGGAAATCATTAAGGTCCCTTTGATTCTATCTTGTCTGACCAACAAGACCTAAGCTACTGCTAACTCGGATCAACTCACCAAAATTCATAATCAACAATTCTTCAAAATCTCTCACCAATCAGTCCTGTATAATCTCTACTATGGCATTGATGCCATTGAAACGACTATCATCAGAGGCCGCAGATAAAGCATTCCGGACACTGTCTGCCTGCAAAGTCAACAAGGTTTGTTCTTTGACATAAGTACTGTATGTGATGTGGCGAAAGAAATGCAGCTATGTCACAGATGCTTGAATTTCATATTTTTTTTAAAGAACTTATCATTTCTAAAAGATAAAAGCCTTCATTGCATTAGAAGTGACTGAGCTAAAATTGGAAATATAATTCAAGCGCCCAGTATGTCAAATAATTAGTAAGAAATCTTACATGACAATCGGAAGCGGTTCGTACGGCTCTCGGGACTGTTGTAACAGAAGGCGTAGATCATATCTATCATACAAAAAGTACCAATTTGAGTTAAACACCAGAAGATCTATGTCAGTACGATCGACAAAAGTATTATTGTTGAGAATCATAAGTTCTTACCGACGAATACGTGACAAGCTGGAACCAAAAGTGCTTATCACGACACACGGCAGACGGTATGGGCTTCCTGTTATCACAACAAAAAGAAAGTCAATTCTAAGGTTTCATATTAAGAAATAATACAAGAGAAGATTATGTGTGAAATTTATCATCAAATTTAAGATTACAAAATGTAAAGTGATTACAAAACGTAAAGTGGTTTACAGGAATTTCAAGTCCATATTGTTCTTTAACTACACGACAAAAATTACCAAAAAAAGGCTCGCCTCATATTGGAATCTACGTAAATGGACTCATTTTTCATTACAAGGGAAGTGCATCGAAGTCCTACAGGATGTGTCGGCTAACTTTTCAAGTGCAGTATTTTCTTGAACAAGTCTAAAAGCATGGACATGACGAAAAGCCTCATAAGCAAACATCATCAAGTGTGTTGAGTGATGCCGTTTCTTCAGGGTGCTGTCAAACATCAAGGAATCTGCAAGGGACGATTCATGGCGACTGGGCAGAACTGGTGGCATGTACTGACTAGTCCTTCAGGAACTTACGAGAGCTTCAGCTAGTTCGGATTGCTAGTACAGATTCACATATCCATCATGATCCAGATGGTACTGTATCGAGCTACCGACCTGTTGAGGAAAGAAACCGCATTTATCCCTACGTCAGCTAGAGTAACTCATAAAGAAAATTGAACGTAATCCAATCAAAGAAGGAGATTCATACCGACACATTTACAAACGGCTCCAAACACAATCCAATCAAAATAGAAACTCCTTCAATGCCATGTTTCACCTGCATTTCCAAAATACAATTACACATGAGCAAGGAAAGAAATCAAGAAGCATTCATGACACACGTGACTTTTGAATCATGCCCAATCATCATCGTCAATTAATTAATCAAGGAGAAAACTTGAGCAACACTAACTAATCAGATTTGTGAGATTTGTTATTGAAGGCACGAGCAATTCAAAATAACACATTATCGTCAAGTGCGGGAAATCAAATACTCATGTTGAAATCATTTTTGAACATGGAAAGTCTTAACCACACCTTCAAGGAGAGAATCAAGCAGCATATCTCATAAATTAAAATGGTATATTTTGATCCAATTTGCAACATCAATTTTACACGTAAGCCAGGCAATCAATAGATTTAAGCCAAGATCAAAATAGAAGCAAATCACTATATCCTCAAGAATCCTCAAATGGGAAATCAAGGTTTTTTTTCCAAAACTAAGCAAAAGTCATGTAAAGAATCATCAGAGAGTTTATGGCCAAAGAATCAAGAGTAGTTATCACAGCCATCAAGTTCCAAACGTAGTCAACACATTCCAAATTCAAAAAGGAAACAAAATCACCTCCATCAAAACAACAAATTTGATTTGTAAAGCAAAGAAGAAAAATGGGAAAGTCTACACGATTGAAATAAAAAGGTGGACAGCTCATAATCAGGCACAATTCAAAACTTTCCAAATATACAGGAACATGTTTAGTCAAAAAAAGAATATCATTCAAATCGCTCCTCACAGTATCAGAAACTCATTCATATCATGTTTTAACATGTTGGTACAAGAAATGGAAACAAATTCAAAGGTACAAAGTTCCACAATTGGCTATAAAAAGAGATAATTTGCAAATTAGAAAACACGAACTCACATACCACACAACAGAAATTCACAACATACAAAATTGATCAAGCTCATACGCATCAGAAACCCATTCAACCACAATCAGTCAATCCATACATCTCAAATTCATGTCATACTGAATAATTCGTCATCTCAACATTTCACATCCCCAAACACTCATCAAGATCACATATACACAGACAACAACGCATTCGACCAGACGATCATACACAAAGCAAACCACACATACGCAGCCTACGACGCAAAGAGGAGAAAGAAAGAAACTTTCGACTTATCTGTGAGAAACCCCGACCACCTCACACCGCCATCGCTGCGAACGTCTCCCATTTCGCTCCATTGCCTTCGTTTTTCTTTCTTTGCTCATAATTGTAACATGTAATCTGATAGTATTATAGTAAAATCGGGGTATGGGCTGTGTGGGGTGGGGTTTTTGCTGCATGATTTGTTTGATCGTGAGAGAGACGACGGCGCCGCCGCTAGGGTTCAGACTCTAATCCCCTTTTAAGACAGGGATGAACGAGAAAGAATGAGAGAGTGCCTTTCTCTCTTGTTTCTTTTTCTTTGTTTTAAGCGAACGATTCTGTACACACGCACACACCATGACAATTATGCGCCCTCGATTTAGATCGCGAGTTTAGTCTCAGTTATGCATCCAATGGTTGAGATCTGAGGGACCACAATGGACCCTTTCTCCCTAGAAGCACAAGATCCATCCGTTTCTCTTTAATATAACCAAATCTTTTTCTTTTTTTTTTATAACTAATAAATAATCATAATTTTGTTTTATTTAAAAATAGGTTTTTCATAAAACCATTTTGTCATTACATTTAATTTTTTATATTAAAACATAATCCTTTTTTTATGTATTAAAAAAAATAAACTTTTTTATAATAAAACTTTTTATAACAAAAATAACTCTTTTATAATAAAAGATAAAAATCTCTCCTTAAATTTAAAAATAAACTTATAATAAAAATCAATTATTTATTTATTTATTTGAAGTAAAATCTTTCAAATTATAGAGAGTCTTTTTTTTCTTCTTCTTTCTTTTAAGAATAACTAAGTTAATAAATTGAAAACCTTTCTTTTTTTTTAATTAGTAGAAGCCTTTTTTTGATACAAACTCTTATGTATCAAATGGAAAAATTAAAATCTTTTAATACGAAAAAAACCTTTAACTTTTAATAATAGTCCTTAACATGATAATTCTTAACAATAATAATGTAAATCTCTGCAATAAACCTTTTAAAATTATCAACTCTTTTTCTTAACAAACCTTTTATTAACTTTTTTTTATAATCACAAAAAACCTCTTTTATAATTAAAATAATTAATCCAAAAAATGTATAGTTTTTTTTTTACCTTTATAAGAATATAACTTTTTTTATATTTAAAATATCATCCTTTTTTTATATTAAAATATAACTTAAAAACCATTAATTAACTTTTGATAAACCCTTTTTAAATTAATAAAACCCTTTAATAAAACTCTAAAAAATAAAAATAAAAATCTTTTTATTAATAAGGAACTTTGCTAATCTTTAATAACCTTAAAAATAACAAAACTTTCATAAAAAAATATATTAACAATAAAACCTTTTCTAATTAAAACCCTTTTTATAATCCTTTTCTTTTGTTAAAACTCTAAAATTAAAATAATAATAAGAATCCTTTTCTTGTTTAAAACCTTTTAACTAAATAACGTTAACATAAAATTCTCAAACCTTAACTCAAACTCTTTCCTCAATAAATCGTCCTCTAATTAGATTCTCGAGTGTACGCTTGTGTGTGATTTGTATATTGCTTATGCCTTTATTCTTTTATGCTTGATATATGCATCTCCTTATTGTTTTATGTCTTAAACTTTTCAAAATATTAAAAATTCTCGATCCAACGTCGAGCCAATTTTCTACCCATGTAAGTCGATCGCCTTCGGACATCGCATTCAACGTTTTGGTCACTAGACACAAGACTAGCCCACTTTGCTAGCACCTTCGCCTAAATAACAATAATTAACTGCATAAAATATCCAAGGGAAAATCCCATGCATGATAACCATGTTATTGTGCATGGTGCATATCATTTGCATCATAACCGACACCTTAAGATAAGTCAATTAGCTAACTTAGGTTAGATTTCCTAGGTTAGTCCCCCCTTAATTTTGATTTTTTAAATCAAACTTTAGCCCACCTAATTCTCCACACAAGAGAATTAGATGTTAATCATCTCAAAGATGGGATATACAATCCCATACCCCACAAAATACAAACATTTTCAAAACTGTGGTGGTTTTCTTAAGATGATGACTCATCTTCTCTCCTAAACCTTTAAAACAAGGGTTAAATAGTGTTTACCCCCTGCCATATAGACGTGTTTTGGTTTTCCCCCCTTGAAGTTTTTTTTTTTGTGATTCCCCCTTGTAAAACAAAGATTCTGGTTGCAGAACCCCCTATCTCTTGTTTGGCTGACTGGGCATAGAGAATCTGCACACGTGGCTGCTGACTGGACTTATTTTTAATTTTTTTAATTTAAATTTTTTTAGTTTACGTTTATTTAATTATTTTTTTAGATTTTATATAATTTATAATTTTTTTATTTATTTAGATTTTTCTTAAATTAATTTTCGTATTAATTTTATTTATTTTAAATTATTAAAATATTGGCTAACATACAGTTTTAGTCCCCCTGTTTGTCAAAATTCACAGTTTTGGTCCCCCTATTTTGGTTTTTAACAGTTTTGGTCCCCCACTCCAATTTTGGCCCAAAAAAGTGATGAACAGTACCTGGTCTGCACATGAACAGTACCTGGTCCGCACATGAACAGTACATATCCGTACATGAACAGTACATGAATAGTGAGGGGTGGGGGACCAAAACTGATAAAAAACAAAATGGGGGGACCAAAACCGCGAATTTTGACAAACAGGGGGACCAAAACTGTATTTTAGCCTTTAATTTGGGCCTAAGCCCATTTTTATTTCAAGACAAACACACATTACTACCTATTTTGGTCTTTTTTCATTTCAAATTGGTGTGTGTGTGTGTGTTTGATATATAAACACTACTAAGATGTTCAATAGTTTTGATGTGGGACTTATTTGTTTCCAAACAACCACACGCTGCAATTACCCCACCCACATTTCTTGCCGAAAACATGTTCTCTCATGGCAATAAAAATTGCATCAGAATTATAACCACCAACATTGCTGTCACAATCAATCTTCTTGCATGCTTCCTTTTTCAGATCTTCTTGCATACTTCAATGCACTTTCCAACTTCTGGAATTTCTGACGAGTTCAACAATGGTGGTTACGACTGAGAACTTCTTCAGCATGGAGGGAATGGTTCATGAGTGGTTCCAAATGATGGAGAAGGAGGTTGTTCAAGTTTTTTTTAAAAGAGCCTTGTGCTGGTTGTTAAAGAGTGTAGTGAGAAAAGATGTGGCAGGTAGTGATGGTGTTATCGCATGTATACAGTACCGGAAAAGGGAGTATGTGGTTTTCACGTTTACAACAATGGAGGGAGTATGGTGAGTTATGTTCATACTGGAACTAGCATAATACTAAAGGAAAGTACTGGTTATCGTCTCCATACACAAACATACATGAAGTGAAGAAGAACGAATTGGAAATATGTGTTTCATGAATGCATGGAATAAAATAGCACCTGACCAATTTCTTCCATAAAGTCCTTTATAACTGGAAGAGTAGAAATGCCAGTGGACCAGATAATCAAACCATGAGGCACAGAGCTAACCGCTCCTATTGATTTCACCTTCATTGTAATTTCCTTGTCATTAACACCAAATTGTTCTGAAACTTGGTGCATGTTTCGATTGACGGTGAGATTCACTAGGATAGAGTTCAAAGATCTGGTATAGGTTCAAAGATCTGGTGTTGACCAAATCGTGGATGGTTAAAGGTCGACAAAGATCTGGTATAGGTTGGTTAGACCAAGCTGCTTCAGCTAGGATATAGTTCACAGCTTGTGTAGGATTGAACAAGTCCCACCAAACATGTGATGAAGCTTGATTACAGGCCATTTATGTAGAGATACACCCTATCATTGCACCATTCAAACCAAGTCCACAACATGCACTCTTTGTGTCTTCAAAACCTGTGTATTCAAAAAACACTTCATAAAATTTCTCACATGAATGTTTATTAGTTTCATACAATATATAACTGCATATTGGTTTTATAAAACATACCATAGAACCTTGGTTTGTTTATAATCTCTAATATTCCACTATATACATCACAGAAAACTATACGAGCATCAGAAAACTCTGCATTAAGCTGGATTATGTGTTGAGATAGCATTCTGTTGTATGCCAAGATCCAATCATTGACATTATCTACACAACCATTTCCATTAATATCATCGCCATTTGATGTCTAATTCGACTCCCATGTTATACGTGGTGCACATCCCAAAGGCAAAGTTGGTGGCTGAAGCTTCCCTGGTTCATGATTGTAGCTTGTGTTGATCCAAAGTTGAGTATAAAATGGTCAGATTGATGTCAATCCAATCTTTTCAGCTACAACAACGATTTCATTACATCTAATGTCATTATCTGTGTAAGCCTGGTTTAACTTTGTTTATACTCATAATATTGGTTGATGGAGTTGAAGTTGAATGTGGGTTTGGGTGTAATATAAGTCCCACATTGAAAGTATTGAACATACTAGTAGTGTTTATATATTAAACACACACAAACCAATTTGAAATGAAAATAGACCAAAAGGGGTAGGAATATTAAACACACACAGTCTAATTTGGAACAAGGGCTTTAGGCCCAATTATTAAATTTTAATAATTAATATTTAAATTACATAAATATATAATATTTAAAAAAAATACGAAATAAATAAATATTTAATATTTAAGAAATAAATAAATATATAATATTTAAGAACAGTAAAAATATTTAATAATATATAATAAAAAAAAGCCACGTGGACTGCCACGTGTGCAGATTCTCCATGCCCGGTCAGCCAAACAAGGGATAGGGGGTTCTGCAAACCGAATCTTGATTTTACAAGGGGGGCATCACAAAAAAAAAATCTTTAGGGGGGGTAAATCAAAACACGCCTATATGGCAGGGGGTAAACACTATTTAACCCTTAAAACAATTTTAGTATCCTTAATAAGGAACTACAAGTGCTCTGATTCCCTCCTGACAGGATATGTAGGCACAAGATGCGATATCTTGTCGAGCACACTTAGGAATAAAAATAATAAATCACCTACCCTTAACCCTTAGCAAACAAAAAAACAAATAACAGATAATATAAAATGAATCAAGAGGTTCCTGTAGAGTACTACAGATATCTAGGATGCTAACACCTTCCCTAGGTATAACAAACCCCCGAACTTAGAATCTTAGTGCATTTGCATTGCATTGTGGGTATTCGGTCTTTCTCCCTTCCCTTGGATAAAATCAAAGACGGTGGTGACATTAAAAATGCGATCCTAGTTAACAAATAACTATGGTATCCAATTTTCACCGCGACAAAGTCATCCACTCCAGATGGGCTATGTTGGGAGTTTTGGAATGTGTTTTCCCAGAGCTTTTGTGATGGTGGAGATTGAATGCAGAGAGAGAGAGTGATGAGTTTGACAAAATGAACTGTGATTGCTGTACTTATAGATCTTCAACCCTGAAATTCTGTTGGAAATTCATTCTAAATGTAAGTGAAGTCAAACCCAAATTACCTTGAAATATGAAATATAGTTAGAGGTTAGTTTGGTAATTGGATTGAGTTAGTTATGCACTCTAAAAGTTAGTTTGTGAAGTGAATTATGTTAAATGCTAGCTGTCAGTTATCTTTGTATTGAAATTCTGTTATGAGATTAATTAAAGTGATTGTTAACTTGGTTCCAATGGATGTTATGTTAGAGGCAGTTTGTTGCAGTGAAACTACTGGAACTTGCATTGAATTTCAGTGATTGGTGAAGTTTGAATTAGTGTTACAGTTAGATGTTAATTTAGTGAATTTGATTAATTTGAAATGTTATAACAGTTAAAGAGATAGAGATGGTTAGTTCAAGTTGTACCCTATTATGAAAGTGTAGTTAGGGTTGTCATCGATTCGAATTTCTGTCAAGACTTGAATGAAGCTTATGATTGTGAATGTTAAATGCAGGATTTCAAATCTTTAGCGAGGGTGGACTTGACTACTTGGGCAACCAAGCTTGTATAAATATAATATGATATATATGTTGAATGAAGAATATATGTGATTATTTGCCCCATTCTGTTCATATTTCTACTAACAATTTTTTTTTAATTTTAAAAATAAATTACCTACGGATTTACCTTTGGAAAGGAAATTTCCTACGGATTTACCCGCAGAAGTACCTGTGGAACAGAAAGTTGCGACGGTTGGAATCGTCGTAATCAACAATAAAAATAAAAATCAAATGGAAAGTTAGGACAGTTGATAACCATAGCAATATGCAAATTACGTCAGTTCCTTACCCGAATATTGAATCTTTAGTTTGCTAACGAGGCATGTTTAGGTGGTTTTGTTTTTTAATAATTTTTTCTTTATTTAATTAATGACATGTAAATATTTAATGGGTTAAATATACATTACCCCATTGCAATGTGAACAAGTTTTGGTTTACAATCTATAGCCATGGAATTAATTTACAGTTAACAACACTTGTACTTTAATTGTAATATCCTGTATACTCTTAAGTGCTCTAAATGTTGTCAGTTGGGACAAATAGAGTAATCAGTAAACTCAGAAGAGATCAATTATTATTAAAAGAGACTGACCTTTATTAATAAGTATAAGAAGGAACATTTTGTTAACATTAATAATTGGTCAATTGCTCTAGTAGTAAGAAATATTCTTAAGATATATCAATTGAGATATTTCTTTACTAACTTTTCTTTTCAACCACTTAATTATCTCTTCTTATCCACTTATTTCTAACCAAGTAACACAACACCACTTTAATTTTCATTCTATCAGTAACAAAAGAAAAGAAACATAAAGAAGAGAGAAAGACAAATAGGAGAAAGAAGAGAAAGAAAAGGAAGAAAGAAGAGAAAGAAAAGAAAGGAAAAGAGAAAGAAGAAAAGGAAGAAGAAAGAGTCATGAAAGCCATCATCATCAACATCAATTCATCTCATTTTCTTCATCATCTTCATTTCCTCAAGGTGGGTTCTTAGATAGTTTAACCTTTGAGAAACTTAGGATTTATGTGTTTTAATTCTAATCATTGAAGTTGATGATGCTACATGGTGATTAATGTCATGTTAGAACCATGAGTTATGTTGTTGTGTTGAAAGCACATCATGGTGCTGATTGTTTGGTTGATGTTCTTGATTCTTGAAGTTATGTTATTGTTGTTGATGCTATGTTGTTGTTGTTAACTTTTATTGTTGTGATGATATTTTGTTAACATGTGTGGAAGTTATGTTATTGTTGTTGTTGTGTTGTTTCTTGATGATTGTGATATGTTGAATATATGAGTTGGTGGCTTTTGTTAGAGATTAATGATGTTAAGAATGATGAAATTCATGGTATGAGATGCTTGAGCATGTTAGTTTATTATTAGGTATGATTTACAATGGTTGGGTTTGGAGGAAGAAGTGTCCAAACTGATATTTTTGAGAAAAACCACAGTGTCAATCAATTGCATTGTTCAATCAATTAATTGCACTGCCTAGAAATGTTGTTTTTTGCTTGGAAGAAAGTTGACAAGTCTTGGTGCAATAGATTGCACATGTGTGTTAATCGATTGACGCCCATGTTTTCAATATAAAATAACTTTCGTAACTCGTAATGAGGCGTTGTCGGATGCGTTGAAAAGCTAGCTTAATAGTCTACTACTTGGTGAGATAAAATCATGTTTATATGTCAATTATCACTTGGTTGATGGTATTATAATATTATATATGTTTATGACATGTTTCCCTATTTCCATCATAAAATGAGATTCATAACTCCGATCAATGCGAGGTTGAATGCGTTGGAACATTAATCCAATGCTCTATCCTTTTATGAAGTAAAGTCATGCATGTATGTTTATTAATGCTTAATGGAAAATGATGATCTCTTATTCTTATGTTATGAACTATTTCATGAAATGTTGATTGTGTAATATTATGATTAAAACCTTATGATAATGAGTGAGGAAACCTAGGAGTATAAATAAGTGAATGAATTAGAAATATAATTTAGAGTATGGAAATGAGTTATGTGGTGATGCTTGGATGCAAAGGTACCTCGGTGTGTATCACAGATGAGTATTCTCTTGATTAATGAATCAATATGCTTTGTATGGAACATGTGGAAATAACATGAGAATTGGTGAATGTGATCACCTAGTATTTGATGAGATAACATGAGAATTGGTGAATGTGATCACCTTGTAATTGATGAGAGAAATCGCGATGATGTGGAAACTTAATCACGTATTCGAAATTTCCCTTGATTGTGCACATCCCATTTGAGATGCTTATGTAAAGTAGAAAATGGGGATGTGGCACCAATGATTTGTGCCTCAAATTGGTTTGAGTTCCAAATATGGTTGAGCCATGGGAGAGAGGTGGACACCTAAGTGGGTTCGAGTCCCGTACAGTGAAAGATACTCAAAGTGGGTTCGAGTCCCATAAAAGTGACGGTTCTTAAAGTGGGTTCGAGTCTCATGGAGAACCTGATAGCCATATGAAAGTTGAATCATACGAGCATGCATGAATGAATCCTTTCCCTAGATGTAGGTCCGGTCTGGGATCGATGTTTTGTGATACCGAATCGTGATTTATTGAGTTATGTGTAATTAAGTGACATGTTGCCATACATTGTGAATATCCCTTAAATCATTAAGTCTTAGTTACGTAGTGTGAGTGACACACAAGTAACGAAAGATGAAGACTTGAGTTAGTAATCAATTAGAAACCCTGTAGAGTCGAGTTGACCCATAGGATAGGGGAACTCACTGAGATTATTATCTCACCTTATTATTATTATTATTATTATTATTATTATTATTATTATTATTATTATTATTATGGTGTTATTTGCAGGTTAAATGTAAGAGAAGTTGTTTGTTGATGTTTCAAAGATTTTGAATTATCATTATATTCCGCTGTGGATTATGTATAATAAAAATAGTGCACATAAATTTTAGTTTTTATTTAAGCACTATTGTATGTCATGTGCCATATTTTATATTTTATTTTATGGACAAATATATAATGATGTCGCTAGGCATTTGTGTTATATCAGTACCAAATTAAAATCTCATATAATGTATTTTCTAGATGTATATTATATGGGGTGTTACATTAATTATGGTGACATATTAAATCATGTGTGTGGACGCATCTTACGATCATGTTCATTCAAATTTTTTGATTAAAAAATTTAGAATTTCAAAATAATAAATCTTAATTTCACAATATTTTGAAGACATGATAAAAAAATCTTATTTTTTAATTTTCTTGACCGTTAATTTTCTCGACGCATCTTACAACAAATAATGGCCAGTTAGGAGCACAACTTCTAGTGGCCTATGGCGTTACTCTTGTAGTCGTCCGACGCCTGTATATTTGACTTGCCTTGGTTCCCTTTGGATTATCTTCCCTTATGCATACCAAATTTACCCTAGTACAATTGTATACACTGCCTAATCGATTAACACCCTTAGTCAATCAATTAGAGCAAGGCATAAAGCTTTTTAATCGATTAAGAACATTGTTAATAAATTTAGACACTAGCTATTATAGGTTTTAGATTTTGGGAATCGGGGTTGACATATTTGGAACCTCATAATCGATTAACCCTATGGTATAATTGATTATGACATTTAAAGGCCCATGAATCATTTTCCTTTTTAATCCAAAATTTTCACCTATAAATAAATGGTTTGTCCTGACTTTAAAAATACACCAGAAAACATATTTCTATATAACTTTTTTACTTTCTGCTCTATCTTTTCTCATTCTTTCTTTTTCATTAAATTGTCTTACTGCTTTGAGGGTGAAAAATATCAATGAGGTTTTTTTTGTTGCTTTGGTGTTAAGGTATTACTGTAGTTTACACAAGAGAAAGCCATATCTTGTGTAATATCTCTTGTGAGAAGTTGGTCTTTGGTTTGTGAACTATGCCAATAAAAGATCTCATTTGGTTTGTGATATTGTCTGTGAAAATATATGTCACATTCGGGAGCGTAGCTCGATGTAAAAACTCTGATTTTGTTTTTGAGATTAGGTGTAAAAATATCCACCTTGTTTGTGAGCTTATCCTAGTGTAAAATCTCTCGCTTGGTTCCGAAATTTTCCTAGTGTAATTAAAATCTCATATTTTTTTTTTAGGATAGCTACTGTAAAACTCCAATTTAATTCTAAAAAGGCTCGTGGGTATAACCTAAGAAAAGCTCACATCTATAGTGAAAAATATCAAGAAGAAATGCTTGGGAAAAAGGAGTAGACTAAGGGGTTGGGCTGAACCTCTATACATCTAGAATGCAATTCTCTCAACCATTATCACTTTATATTTCCTCTATTTATTTATTTTTGTCGTGCTTGTCTCTTTTCCTTACTCTAATTTTGTCTTCTTGACTTATTTTGCTTCCTACTCTTTATTTTATTTACAAAATAATTTTAAGAAATTTATTTTATCAAAGAATTTTTAATTGAACATCTTATTTTCAAACTAACACAATTAACCTCTATTGTGTTTGGAGTCACTTGTCCTACAAAAATTTCACGGGATGTCTTGTGGCAAAGGGGTACTCACAGTAGAAGAGAATTGATTATGATGATATTTAGAGCATTTATAGATATTGAAGCCATCAATGATATGCATTAAGAGCATGTAGATGTTAAGACAAATTTTCATCATTATAATCTTGATGAGAAAATCTACATAGAGCATCCTGAGGACAGACTAATTTGTAAGTTTAAAAGGTCAGTGTATGGATTAAAGAAGTCTCCAAGATAATGGTACAACCCATTTGATTCATATATGCTTTAAATTGGCTATAGTAGGCATGAGTATGATTGTTGTGTTTGTGGTATAAGCCTTGAGGACAATTCTTTTATTTTCTTCTTATTATACATGGATGATATGTTAATCTCTACTTATCATTTGCATGATGTAAATGAACTAAAAATATTTTTAAGAAAGGAGCTTAACATTAAGGAATTAGGTGCTTTTAAGAAGATTTTTTATATTGAAGTTCTTAAGGATATAAGCACTTCAAAGTTATTTCTTTCTTAGGAAATATATGTTTAAAAGGTGTTAGAAAAATATAACATGAGTAATTAATATGTTGTGAATATTCCATTGGCAAATAACTTTATCTTCTTATAGGATTCAGGTCTAAAGACAGATGCATAACTCAAGTATATGTCAGAGGTTTCTTATACTAGTACGATATGATTTGCACTAGACCAAATTTGGCACAAACAATAAGTCAATTGTGCAAATTTATGTTCAAACCAAGTAAGCGTCATTGGGAAGAAGTTAAATGGCTTTTTAGGTACTTTAAAGATAAAATAGGCCATGGTTTCAATTTTAGTAGTGAGAACGATTATCCTTAAATTGTAGGATATGTTGATTTAAAATATACAGTTGATATGGAGGATTTCTGGTCTACAAAATGATATGTCGTTACTCTTGTAGATGGACATATATGTTGAAATCAATTCAATCCATAAGGCTCATGTCTAAAACTGAAGTAGAGTACTGGCAGTAGCTAAGGCTACCAAATAAGCCTTATGGATTACATGGTTAATTAAGGAATTGAATGTCGAGCAATGTGAATTTAATTAACATTGTGATAGTCAAAGTTTCATTTATTTAGAAAATAGTCAGATGAATCACTCTAGGACCAAACATATGATGCGAGGTTTCACAATATCAAATAGTTACTTACATTTATAAAAATAGTACTTGAAAGTTTCATACTTTAGAAAATGTAGTTGTTATGTTGACTAACTGAGTCACCAGTGACAAGTTTAGACACTGCTTGGACTTGTTACAAGTTTCTCAGTGTTAAGAAAGTGATATATCTCCCTGTTGCCAATATGTTGGTGTCATGCAAAAATATTTGTAGGAAGTTGATATTCGCCAAAATGAAAAGTGTTTACGGCTCATATTAGAGTAAAGGAAGTTATTACGTTTTCTTATAATATGAACTATTATATATATATATATATGTGTGTGTGTGTGTGTGTGTGTGTGTGTGTGTGTGTGTGTGTGTGTGTGTGTGCACGTGTGTGTCGCTAGGCAAAAAAATGCACAAAGTCGCCACCAAATTTTATTTATTTCGAAGAAAGGGAAAATAATGATAAACTCCCCTAAAGATGAAGAAAATGGTCTCGCAACCAAATTTGGGTTCGGAAGTCTGTTATACAAGGGGAAGGTATTTGCACCCCTCGCATCTGTTGTACTCAACGGGAATCATCTAGGTCGTCTAAGCACAAATGAGTGTCGTTTATCTAAAGGTTTATAGGATGATTCCCTAAGGCGCAAAAGAGAGTTTGATGAGTTGATATTGTTTTTAGGTTTTTGAAAAAAAGATTGTTCTTGATTAAAATTGCACTAAAGACTATGGGTAGAGGCAAATATTTCAAACTCCCAAGCAAACGTCTTGTGTCTAAAATACTCAGAGTGAGGGCAGGAAAGTTCCATTCTCACTCCTTCTCCACCACTTAAGGCTCGTGGTGCGCAATCCTAATCATATTTTATTATGCTTTTGAGTTTATTGAGAAAATGCCACTTGACGTTGGATCAAGGGTTTTTATTAAGAAAATACTACTTAACGTTGGATCAAGGGTTTTAAGAAAATGGTGAGATCGACCCTATGGATAGCTAGCAAGCAAAACCAAACCAAAGGAAAGCGGGAAAGCAGAGAAAGTACACAAAAATGGGGAGAGGGGTGCATGAAAAATAGAAGGGAAGTGTTGCAAGAAATAAATAGTCTTGTTGTAGGTGGCTAATTTCGACGCCAGGAAGATGGTCTAAAAGCAAATGAAAAATTTCGACAGGACATTGCAATTAGAAAGTTTTTTGACGAAAAGAGGCAAGTCGAAGGAACATGGTACTTAGGGGAAGCATTGGCAGATTTTTCTAAGGAAGGAAGATAATTTCGACGTAAGAAGAAATCGTTCCATTCGACGGGTGTTTAAATTTTAAATTTCAGGAGGGAGTTTCACTTTTGAAATTGGATGCGTGGAACGCATCTAGGACGCGAATACATGCAGAATGACATTTGTCGCCATTAGGAGGAATAGCTGTTATGGGTAGTTATTTTGTTTGTATATAAATAGGGGGTCTTGGTGTTAGATTCAGGGTGTTCCAAATTCTGTACAAATTACCGTAAATACTCAACGTAACCGTGTGAGAGAAACGAGTGTTCTGGAAAATGTATGTATGGGAAACACCAGTTTACATTTATGCATTTTAATAAAATTTCAAGCTTTCCTTCGTTTCTTTATATTCAAGTCATCTTTTCACTTCAGAAATTTACTTTGTTTTTAGTTTAAATTTGTCTTCAATCACTTTTTCGCTATTATCGTGTCTCTGTTCTATCAGTCGAAACAATTGTTAAAAGAAACCTTAGAAACGCAGAATGAATACATTCTTTTCAAAATCAAAGACATTCTCAAAAGCACTTTGTCCTAGGATTTGTTTGGTTGGTCCTGTTAGTAAACTAGTTTTCAGAAATTAGGAAACCAGAGATTGTTC
The DNA here is from genome assembly GCA_022829125.1 of Lathyrus tuberosus. NCBI lineage: Eukaryota > Viridiplantae > Streptophyta > Magnoliopsida > Fabales > Fabaceae > Lathyrus > Lathyrus tuberosus. The sequence goes on along the minus strand of JALAZF010000699.1, from coordinate 1,998,634 downwards.
GCCAAATTCACCAGCGAACAAATTGGCATGCCCAGTGGGACCCAGTGCATTTATTTGTTTAGTTTATCCTTTTGTTCTTATAGCAAATTCTTAGAAGGAAAAGTTTTTATTTCGTTGTATGATTCTAAGGAGTGGCAAGTTAGCCGTTAACAACGAAGAAAGACCAAAAAGAACAAGAACAAGAAAAATGGCGAATCAAAGCGGGCCTAATAATCAAAATGTTAACCCAACGCCTATTCCTTCGACAGGAGATAATACGACATCAGTTTCTATGTCAGAAGCGATACCATCATCAACGGGGTCAATTCCAGCATTTTCGGCATCCCAAAACGCGCCCAGTATTTCTACAGTGGGACCCCAAATGCCTCAGATGACTCCTCCTCCTTTAGGGGGTGTTCATAGGCCATTTGTGAAGAATTTTTCAATGCCTCCACATAATAGAGAACAACCTTATGGAATGCCAACAACGGTGATGGCAAGTTTGCACAATTCGTCGTTATTATATTCTGATCCTTTGATGAATGTTACTTCGCCCCTACAAGGATCAGGGTCTGGTGCGAACCACATAGGCAGAATAGGTCAGCCTGTGTCAACGGGATACCAAACTTATATGCCTGCAATCACTAATAATTCTGCACAAGTCATTAGGCAACAAATGGACGAAAGTAACCATGACTTGGTGCAGATGCTAACACAACAAATGGGGGCTGTGTTTAATCCTTTAATCCAAAACACCACCCAAACGAACCAATTATTAGCAGCGCAAATGATGCGCATTGCTGACTTCTTTGGTGTTCCTCAAACCCAACCAAGGTAACAAATAGTTCAGAATCCCAGGGTAGTTGTCGAAGAGGAGCCCACAATAAACCAGAGGCCGGCGAATGTGCCTCAGGGAAACCCTAGAAACTAAGAGGTAGTGGTCGAACAGCCTCATGTCGAAATTCCTGTCCAACAAGAGCCTAGAAGGGTGTTAGTCCATAGAGACCAAGATGCTGATGATGTTGTGCAACAATTGCGCCATAACAACATGCCAGCAGAAAACAACTTAGCAGCCATGGTCGAAAGATTATGGCCAGAAATGGTGTGAATGTGGGACTGCAAAGGCCCAGTTATACATCCCCATTGTTTGAGTAATTTTGCAACAAGAATTACCCCCAAGATGGAAAGTCCCCAAGTTTACCAAATTCTCAGGGGACACTAGCGAATCCACTGTCGAACATGTAGCTCGTTACTTGATCAAAGCAGGAGAAATTGCACGCAATGAAAATTTAAAAATGAAATATTTTCCAAGTTCTTTAACGAAAAATGCCTTTACTTGGTTCACATCTTTGCCTGAAAATTCGATCCACGCGTGGGTCCAGTTAGAAAGGCTGTTCCATGAACAATTTTACATGGGACAAACTAAAATAAGTTTGAAGGAGTTGGCTAGTGTTAAAAGAAAATTCTCTGAGCCGATTGATGATTATTTAAATAGGTTTAGGCTACTTAAGGAGAGTTATTTCACGCAAGTGCCTGAGCACGAATTAGTCGAAATGACAGCAGGTGGTCTAGACTATTCAATTAGAAAGAAGTTAGACACTCAATATCTGAGGGATAAGGCACAATTGGCGGACAGGGTGAGGCAGGTCGAACGTTTAAAAGCCGAAAAAGCTAGAACAACTAAAAATAAGAAAGAAAGAGTGGCTTATGTAGGGGTATGTCAAGAAGATGATGATGACGAGAGCGAATCATTTAGTTTCGACAAACAAGAAGTTGACTTAGCAGAATTGAAACAGGGTCCGCCATACTCTTGTAAAGTATTGGCTCCGTCAAACGGAAAAAACCCAGTCGAACCTGAGAAGAATGATAAGTTTCCTAAAAGAACTTATACATTCGACGTCACTAAGTGTGACGAAATATTTGATTTATTGGTTAAAGACGGCCAAATGATAGTGCCACCTGGCACCAAAGTGCCTCCCATGGAACAACAGAAAAAGAGAGGTTTTTGTAAGTACCATAATTTTTTAGGTCATAAAACATCTCAATGTTTCCTTTTCAGGGATCTGGTGCAAAATGCCATTCGTGACGGAAGATTGAAGTTCGGCGACAAGTCGAAGCCACCAATAAAGGTTGACTCAAATCCGATGCAGATGGTCGAAGCCCACTATGCTAAACCATCCACAGTGAACATGGTGGTGGTCGAAGAGGGTTCTGACTGCAGCTTTGAGATGATAGAAGCCACTGAAGGTTTCGACGCAAATGTGAACATGGTAGAGATCACTGAGATCCCTACAGACGAAAGTAATGTGGAGGAAATATCCGAAGATTTCGTCAACAAACCAGTGATGATCAAGGTTACTCAATACCTTGACGAAGGAAGCTTAAAGAATTCCATCAACAAAGAGGCCACTGAAGGCCTCAACCATGTGAACAAAGATGAAACCACTGAGGGTCTCAACTTTGTGAAGAATGACGAAACTACTGAGAGTTCCGTTGAGAAAGAGAAGGGGGCTACTGAGGGTCTCAACTTTGTGAAGAATGACGAAGCTACTGAAGGATTTGTCGAAGACAAGAATAAGGCTACTAAGGGCCTTAAGGGAGACAGCATGGAGTTTGGTGTTACTATCGACCAAACCAACGAAGCCAGTACTGAGATGGGCGAAGGTGTCGCTAAGGTGAACACAAAGACTTCTGATGGTCCTGCAAAGGCAATTGTTTATGGTATTCTACGAAGAACAACAGAGGATCCTAGAGAGAAATATGTGGGTTTTTGTTACCAACATGACATTAAGAAGCCATCGCCAGAAGGGGATTTCGACATGGCAAAGAAGAAACATGAGATTGAAGAGGGACTCAATCTGAAAATGAACAAGTTAAGTATTGAAGATGGACAAACAGCAAATGTTAATATGGTGGAAGTATCCCAGAAGGCTCCAATGCAGACTGATGAAGAGCGCCGTAGAGAGGAATATCAGAAAGTGGCGTACCCTAAAGAGGAAGAGAATCTGATTGAGTTCCTTCAAAGTTGTCAGAAGAAAAAGTCTGAGGTTATGTTGTGCCCCCGCTGTAGTGCCGTGTTCGACAAGAAAGCAGCAGACAACCTGGAGGGCATGGAAAAAGCCAAAAGGAAAGGAAACTGGGGGGCAGTTCCATCTGCAAGAATGGAGAGGTTCGACCCAAGGCGAAATGATCAAAACCAGCCAAAATTTTGACGAAGATACCCAAATACCTTCAAACCCACCAACAAAGCTCCAAATGACAAATGGGTTCAACCAATAAGGGAAGCCCAGGGACAGAGAAAGTGGAAAAACTTCGAAGTTTAGAGGGGTTCTTCTATGGCTGGCAACAAGGAGGGCGAAAGGCCAAAACCAAGGCCTTATCCCTCAAAGAATTATAAAGGGAAGAATCCCATGTCGAGGTCCCAATGGAGGCGATTCCAAAGACAAAAAAGGGCGGAAAAGGAAGCTGTTGAGAAAAAGGTTGCTGAGGAAGTCTCCGTCGAAAGAAGCAAACCAGAGTCAAGTAGCAACGTGGAGGTAGTGAATCAAAAGGAGCCATCTTACAGCAATAATTCCTGCAATGTAATGGAACCAGTGCCATCTAAGGAAAAAATGGGAGAGGATGACGAAATGATTGATGACTTCAGGTCTGAGTCGGACGCGTCTCTCGACATCGTGTGCAACGTGGTCTCTGTCCTTCCAAAAGAATACGACCAAATTATGGAGGTCGAAGAAGAGGAGGATGTTATGGAAAGTGAAGTTATAGGGCACATGCCAGTATGTTACTATATTATGAATAACGGCTGTGTCGAGGAACAAAATGCCTTTTTCGAAAGGCCAGATGACTCCATGTGTGGCCACCTCAAGCCCCTATTTATCAAAGGGAAAGTGGAGAATGTGGGAGTGAACAAAATCCTGGTTGATGGAGGGGATGCAGTTAACTTAATGCCCCATTATATGTTGAAGCGAATTGGGAAAGACGAGTCTGATGCAAAACCCCACAACATGGTATTGTCAAACTATGAAGGCAAAGTGGGAACTACTTTGGGTGTTATCCAAGTGGATTTAACTGTTGGGACTATAACTAGACCAACGATGTTCATGGTCATAGCCTCAAAGGCTAATTATAATTTGCTTCTGGGTAGATAATGGATCCATGGTGTGGGTGATCTGCCCTCGTCGATGCATCAGCGTATAGCTATTTGGCGATCTGATGGAATTGTCGAAAACATAGAGGCGAATCAAAGCTATTTCATAGCTGAAGTAAACCATGTGGATCGATGCAGTTTCGACAAACACTTGGCCCATATAGCCCCATGCAGTCCAACAAATTTTGACCTGAAGGCAACTGATAATGCTTTTTGTTCGCTGTATCTCCACCCCACATATGGTTTCCAGTGGGACATGGAAGTGGTCGACGAGGCAAACTATGTCTTTGGGACTGCACATATTGAGCCAACGGGTTGGGGAAGTGAGTTTGGTGACGATGAGTGAGTCATCAGCGCTTGAAAGGATTACGGTTTATATAGCCGAAAATAAACTCAAGGCGGCTCTTGAAGCCGAAGTAAAGTATATGGCTGTCGAAGCCAATAAAAATCATTTCTACAAACAATGTCCTCAGGGGGATTTGGAGAGGATTTGGAGAGGATTTGGAGGCGCTGGTTGGTTTATAAATGGGATCACTGCTGGTCTTTGGGAGAACTTGGACCATGGGATGTCCATGAGTATCGACAGGTACCTGAAAGATAAATAGATCAAAGAAGGTAATACAAGTAAACAGCCTTTTAGCGTCGAAAGGAAAAGAAAAATCATACCTTTGGGGTGTTGGTATTCAAGCTAGAGCTTTTGCTTTCTGCTGGAGCAGGAGTGGTTTCCTCGCCTGGATTTTTGGGTAGAGTTTTTTCTAAAAATCTGGGAGTAGGAGGTTTCTGTGGTGGAGGTTTGGTTGTCTTCTTTTTCTTTTTGGTGGGTTTTACCTGGTCTGGTGACTCATCATCATCGTCAGTATCAGCAGCTTTGACCTCTTGTTCTTTCGCTTTCCTTTTCTTAGGCGTCGATGGCGGTCTTCGACTGCCCTGTGGATTAAGAGATATGTGTTGTTAGTATTTCAGAAAACAAAACATTTGGTGACCTAAAAGAAAAGTAAAGTATTACCTTCGCCAAAGGTGTCTTGGCAGTATCTTTCTGGGGCTCTGCATCTCCAGCAGTTGTTGCTTCGCCTGTGGCGGGTTTCTTGGTCGAAATCTTGATAGCTGGAGAAGAAAAGAAGGAAAGAGTCAAGCATAAAATAACATATATTTGAGTAAATAAAAAGTGAGATTGAACTTCTTCCCATTTTCCACACCTTCATATATAGGAGTTTCCACGCGAACGTGTTCTATGCCAATATGAAGGTTGTAACACCCTTCTACCCCACAGTCAATTTTAAAGAAATAAATCATATTATCAGAGTAAAATCCACAACCAAGGGTGTACATATTCAAAAACATCATATAATTCTCATAGTCCTGTCCCGTAACACGGGTTATTCAAACATCGTCAAAAGAAATCATAATCTCGCAGCGGAATCAACTTGTCATTTTAAATTCAATTAAACATTTCATAAGAAACTTATCCAATCTAGAACAACATCATCAGTATAAAATTCCAACATGAATCAAAAGAACACGAAGTTCGCAATTCATCCCAACCCGATGTTACATGACACAGAGCAGGACACCGCTAAACTTAAACAACATAGACGAGACACTCCAAAGCTACCTCCTTCGTCACCTCGAAGCTACTCTAGGTTATCTGCAAGTTATCCACATAAGAGGCAACATTTCCAAGCAGGTAGGGTGAGAAAACATAATTCAATATAGTAATAAAAGACACGGAAATTAAACAAATTAAGCAGCAACAACAACAGATCATCATCCGCCTTCATTCACATCATCATCAACTTAAAAATACATAATACAACTCATCACAACTACTTCATAAGAAAATGCAATGTCAACTTCAATGAAAATGCAACGTATACAATGCGGTACCGAATTTTCTCCATGTGATGGACACTGGCCATAACCCTCCCCAATGGGAGCACAACATAACAACATATCACTCCAATCCGCACTATGGGATTGAAGCTACCAATAGGCCGAAGCCCCAACATAAAATATGCCATGAAATGCAATGATGCTAAACTCCTCATTCCATTCAATTATCAACATGTGCATCATTCATTTCATCTCAACAATATTCATCATAAAATCATGTTTCATCAATTATGTATCATCAACACCTCGACTCCAAGTAAACAACACGAGAAAACATCGAGGAACTTCAAGAAAACAGTAAAATATAAAATAACCAGCAGTCTGACACGGCCGCCCGTGTCCTGTGACACGGCCCGTGTCAGAAGACCTGAGACACGATTCCAAAACATAAAAAAAAAAGTAGCAAGTCAGCATCCTGACACGGCCACCCGTGTCCTGTGACACGGCCCGTGTCATAAAGTCTGGGACCAATTTTCCAAAAAAATCAATTTTTATACGAGACCAGAAAGCTGACACGGCCGCCCGTGTCAGAGTGCGACAAAACCCACTTTTCCAAAAATCTGATTTTTTTGCAATTTTGATCCCCATATCCCCCAAAACCAGTGTTCTACACGAAATTCGATCAAAATACTCATAAGACACACATATATCAACACATACCAGTGAAGTTCCTCATATTATCATCATATCATACAGTTCACATCAAAATCATCAAAATCAAACACAATTCCACACAATCCTAATCTATTCAATCCCCAATTTCATAACTACAAGGAATTAGGAATTCTCCCCATACCTTAGAGTAATCAGAAACCTTTCTTTTCCTGCCTCAAGATTCTTCTCGAAGCTCCTCAGCCCCTTAGGTTTCCTCTTCCTCTTCTCTGCTTCAGTTTCCTTCACCCAAAACACGATCAGTTAGAATGATCGTTCCTTTTCTCTTTTAGTCATATATTCCAGTTTATGAACTTCCCATCCTATCCCTACTTATTCTCCAATAAGACCACCTCGCCCTTTCTCATTTTATTTTTAAATAATAATAATAATAATAATAATATAAATAACACATGCTTATTTATTTTATTAAATTATTCAAAAGTGCCTTCTTTCTCCAAAATTCTCCAAAATTATCAAAAATCTCTTAATTCCTTCTAAATTAATTAAATAAATAATTAAATAATTGATTTAGATTTTCGGGTCGTTACAACTCTCCCCTACTTTAAGAATTTTCATCCTCGAAAATTACCTGAAGTAAACAGAGTCGGATACGACTCCTTCATCTGATCTTCCCGCTCCCAAGTCCAACTATCACCAGCTGGTCCGCCCCACAGTACTTTCAATAAAGCAATCTCTTTACCTCGCAGTTGCTTCAACTCTCGACCATCAATCCTCACAGGCAAAGCTTCCACTGTCAGGTTATCCCTTACCTGCACATCATCCATTTGAATCACATGCGACGGATCCAGAATATACTTTCTCAACTGCAAAACATGAAACACATCATGCAAATTTGCAAGTGACGGTGGTAAAGCCACCCGATAGGCAACTTTTCCTATCCTCTGCATAATCTAATACGGACCAACAAAGCGCGGAGTGAGCTTTCTAGCCTTCAAAGCTCGTCCCACCCCAGTCATCGGTGTAACTCTTAAGAACATGTGGTCTCCCTCTTGGAATTCCTGTACTTTTCTTCTTTTATCATGGTAACTCTTCTGACGACACTGTGACGTCTTCATTTTATCCCAAATCATTTTAATCTTCTCCGTTGTCTCTTGCACAATCTCAGGTCCAAGTACAGAACTCTCTCCCGACTCATACCAACACAATGGAGTTCGACAACGTCTACCATACAACGCCTCATATGGAGCTATCCCAATACTAGCATGAAAACTATTGTTGTATGTAAACTCAATCAATGGCAAGTGACTATCCCAAGATCCTCCTTGATCCAGCACACAAGCTCTCAACAAATCTTTGAAAGATTGGATTGTTCTTTCCGTCTGACCATCTGTCTATAGGTGATAAGCGAAACTCATCCTCAACTTAGTACCCAAAGCATCTTGTAGACTCTTCCAAAACCTTGACGTAAACCGCGGATCTCTATCCGATATAATACTCGAAGGTGTTCCATGCAACTTCACAATCTCATCAGTAAAAATCTCAGCTAACTTCTGCATAGAATAATTAATCCTCATTGGCAAGAAATGTGCCGACTTGGTTAACCTATCCACAATCACCCATATCGAGTCATTACCTCTTGCAGTCTTCGGTAACCCAGTCATAAAATCCATGGAAATGCTATCCCATTTCCATTCAGGAACATTTAACGGCTGCATCATACCTAAAGGCTTCTGATGTTCAATCTTGGACTACTGGCAAGTCAAACATGCATACACAAATTCAGCAATATCTCTTTTCATACCTGGCCACCAAAATAATCTATGGAGGTCTTGATACATCTTCATAGCACCAGGATGAATACTCAATCGACTTCTATGCCCTTCCTCCAAAATACTCTTTTAGATTCCAGAAATATCCGGAATACATACTCTATCTCGAAATCTCAAAACTCCATCTTCACCAATTCGGAACTCGCCTCCATTACCTTGATTAATCTTCATTAATTGGTCCACTAACTTCAAATTAGATTTCTGACCTTCCCGAATTTCCTCCAAAATTCCATTGGTCAGCTTTAGCATGCCCAATTTCACACTATCAGCGGTCGTCTCACACAACAAACTCATGTCTCTGAATTGCTCAATCATTTCAAGTTCCCTCACCATAAGCATTGAAATATGCAATGACTTTCTACTCAAAGCATCAGCCACTACATTTGCTTTACCGGGGTGATAATTCAAATCGAACTCAAAATCCTTTAACAATTCTAGCCACCTCCTCTGCCTCATGTTTAACTCTTTCTGATCGAACAAGTATTTCAAACTTTTATGATCACTGAATACCTCAAATTTCGAACCAAAAAGATAATGCCTCCAAATCTTCAGCACGAATACTACAGCAGCCAACTCTAAGTTGTGTGTAGGGTAATTCCTCTCATGGACTCTTAACTGCCTAGAAGCATAAGTGACCACTTTACCATTTTGCAATCAGAACTCCACCCAGGCCCATCTTTGAAGCATCACAATAAACCACAAAGGACTCATTCGGGTCTGGCAAAACTAACACTGAAGCAGTTGTCAACTTTTTCTTTAGTTCCACAAAACTTCCTTCACAAGCGACATCCCATACATACGCTTGTCCTTTTCGAGTCAATTGCGTCAACGGCAAAGCCAACTTAGAAAAACCTTCAATGAATTTACGATAATAACTAGCCAATCCAAGAAAACTACGAATCTCCGTAGCAGACTTCGGAGTCTCCCACTGCAACACCGCATCAATCTTTGAGGGATCCACAGAAATTCCACCACTTGAAATCACATGGCCTAGGAAACTCACTTCTTTCAACCAAAACTCACACTTTGACAACTTAGCATACAATTTCTTTTCCCTCAACACTTGTAACACAATCTTCAAATGTTCCGTATGCTCTTCTTCTGATTTAGAATATACCAAGATGTCATCTATGAAAACCACCACAAACTTATCAAGATATTCATGAAAGATCTTGTTCATATACTCAATGAACACATCAGGCGCATTAGAAACTCCAAATGGCATCACCGTATATTCATAATGACCATACCTCGTTCTGAAAGTTGTTTTCGGAATATCATCAACCTTAACTCTAATCTGATGATAACCAGACCTCAGATCAATCTTACTGAACACACAAGCACCTACGAGTTGATCCATTAAATCGTCGATTCTCGGAAGCGGATACTTATTCTTGATGGTCACCTTATTCAACTGCCGATAATCGACACACAATCTCATACTACCATCTTTCTTCTTAACAAGCAACACTGGAGCATCCCACGGAGAAACACTAGGACGAATAAACTTCTTCTCTAACAATTCTTCTAGTTGTTTCTTCAACTCACTCAATTCTGAAGCAGACATCCGATAAGGAGCCATCGACATTGGACTCGTACCTGGTATTAAGTCCACAGCAAACTCAATTCACGTTCCGGAGGTAAATCACTTATATCCTCAGGAAACACATCTTGAAACTCACAAACCACAGGTAACTCAGCACTGACGGCTTCACCATCAACTTGCAACGATGCAAACACTACGAACATCAATGCTTCATCTAATAAAAGTTCATCCACTTGTTTAGCAGATAAGAACATCAGTTCACCATCCTCGCCTATCTCTGGAAACTCCACAGTCTTGCTATAGCAATTAATATGAACGTAGTTGAACTTCAACCAGTTCATACCAAGGAAAACATTGATTTGGTGCAAAGGTAAGCACACCAAATCCATCACAAAATTCTTCTCAAAGATTGTCAAAGGACACTTCAAACAAACAAGCATGGTAGTCACCGAACCATTAGCCGGAGTCTCTATTATCATACTACCATTCATGTTAGACAAATTTAAACCCAATCTAGTAGCACACTCAAGAGAGATAAATGAATGCGTAGCTCCAGTATCAATAATAGCAATCAACTCAACATTGTTAATAAAACAAGTACCTCGAATCAAGTTGTCCTTCTTGGGAACTTCTGAGCCAGCCAAAGCAAACACTCTTCCCGTAGTCTAGGTAGCAGTAGCAGTCTTCTTTGGTTTCTGGCATTGAGTACTGATATGCCTCTATTCACCACAGTTGAAACAGGTCGGACCCTCATTTGGACAATCACCAATTTTATGCCCAGTCTTACCACAACGGTAACATCTCTGAACTTTGTTAGTATACACATCAGCTTTGTGACCTGCCTCCCCACACTTATAGCACTTAGTAGGTGCATTAACGGCTCCCCTACTTGACTTCTTCTCATCTGATACCTTCTGTTTCCCTTTATCGCCTGGGGTCGCATAAGGTTTTCCTCTAAACTGTCCCTTATCTTTCTTTTCACTTAGCTGTTTGTAGTGAGCAGATCGAGCTCGGCTATCTTCATCATAGATCCTACTCTTATCCACCAGTTCCGCATACCTGCGAACCTGTTGGCATCCAATCCCTTGCTTAATCTCTGGTCTCAGCCCATTCTCAAACTTGAGACACTTAGAAAGTTCAACATCTGCACGGTTGTAATGAGGACAAAACTTCACAAGCCTCTCAAATTTGGCAGCATACTCCGCCACAGTCATATTTCCTTGTTTCAATTCAATGAATTCCACTTCCATCTTACCACGAGCATCTTCAGGAAAATACTTGCCCAGAAATTCTTGCTTGAATACATTCCAAGTCACCACAGTGCCAACATCTTCCAGTGTCTGACGGGTGTTATCCCACCAGTCCTCAGCCTCTTCTTCTAGCATATGCGTTCTGAACTGCACTTGCTGTGCATCAGAGCACCCCATCACTTTAAAAATCTTCTCAATTGCCTTGAGCCACTTTTGTGCGCTCGCCGGGTCATGAGTTCCTTCAAACTTCGGTGGGTTGTTCCTCTAGAACTTCTCCAATGCACGAAACTCATCAGGAGCATGGTTCCGAGTAAGAGCTGCAATAGCATCAGCAAGAGCGCGCGTGTTGTTTCCAGCCATTCTGTACAACACTCACCACGTCAGAAAACAAATACTCGTTAACAAGTAATGACTGACAACAGACTGACAACACAAAACTTAGCTGGATAGACCGACCAGCTCTGATACCACTAATGTAACACCCTTCTACCCCACAATCAATTTTAAAGAAATAAATCATATTATCAGAGTAAAATCCACAACCAAGGGTGTACATATTCAAAAACATCATATAATTCTCATAGTCCTGTCCTGTAACACGGGTTGTTCAAACATCGTCAAAAGAAATCATAATCTCGCAGCGAAATCAACTTGTCATTTTAAATTCAATTAAACATTACATAAGAAACTTATCCAATCTAGAACAACATCATCAGTATAAAATTCCAACATGAATCAAAAGAACACGAAGTTCGCAATTCATCCCAACCCGATGTTACATGACACAGAGCAGGACACCGCTAAACTTAAACAACATAGACGAGACACTCCAAAGCTACCTCCTTCGTCACCTCGAAGCTACTCTGGGTTATCTGCAAGTTACCCACATAAGAGGCAACATTTCCAAGCAGGCAGGGTGAGAAAACATAATTCGATATAGTAATAAAAGACACGGAAATTAAACAAATTAAGCAGCAACAACAACAGATCATCATCCGCCTTCATTCACATCATCATCAACTTAAAAATACATAATACGACTCATCACAACTACTTCATAAGAAAATGCAATGTCAACTTCAATGAAAATGCAACGTATGCAATGCGGTACCGACTTTTCTCCATGTGATGGACACTGGCCATCAACCCTCCCCAATGGGAGCACAACATAACAACATATCACTCCAATCCGCACTATGGGATTGAAGCTACCAATAGGCCGAAGCCCCAACATAAAATATGCCATGAAATGCAATGATGCTAAACTCCTCATTCAATTCAATTATTAACATGTGCATCATTCATTTCATCTCAACAATATTCATCATAAAATCATGTTTCATCAATTATGTATCATCAACACCTCGACTCCAAGTAAACAACACGAGAAAACATCAAGGAACTTCAAGAAAACAGCAAAATATAAAACAACCAGCAGTCTGACACGGCCGCCCGTGTCAGAAGACCTGAGACACGATTCCAAAACATCAAAAATAAAAGTAGCAAGTCAGCAGCCTGACACGGCCACCCGTGTCCTGTGACACGGCCCGTGTCAGAAAGTCTGGGACCAATTTTCCAAAAAAATCAAATTTTATATGAGACCAGAAAGCTGACACGGCCGCCCGTGTCCTGTGACACGGCCCGTGTCAGAGTGCGACAAAACTCACTTTTCCAAAAATCTGATTTTTCTGCAATTTTGATCCCCATATCCCCCAAAACCAGTGTTCTACACGAAATTTGATCAAAATACTCATAAGACAAACATATATCAACACATACCAGTGAAGTTCCTCATATTATCATCATATCATACAGTTCACATCAAAATCATCAAAATCAAACACAATTCCACACAATCCTAATCTATTCAATCCCCAATTTCATAACTCCAAGGAATTAGGAATTCTCCCCATACCTTAGAGTAATCAGAAACCTTTCTTTTCCTGCCTCAAGATTCTTCTCGAAGCTCCTCAGCCCCTTAGGTTTCCTCTTCCTCTTCTCTGCTTCAGTTTCCTTCACCCAAAACACGATCAGTTAGAATGATCGTTCCTTTTCTCTTTTAGTCATATATTCCAGTTTATGAACTTCCCATCCTATCCTTACTTATTCTCCAATAAGACCACCTCGCCCTTTCTCATTTTATTTTTAAATAATAATAATAATAATATAAATAACACTTGCTCATTTATTTTATTAAATTATTCAAAAGTGCCTTCTTTCTCCAAAATTCTCCAAAATTATCAAAAATCTCTTAATTCCTTCTAAATTAATTAAATAAATAATTAAATAATTGATTTAGATTCTCGAATCGTTACAAAGGTGGCCTTTGAAATTGTCCAGGGTGTACTTAGTCTGAACCACTCGCTTGGCACGTTTCTGGTTTTCTTGGCGAAGAATTTTCAGAGAATCCCCACAAATGAACCAATCTGGAAATGAAGGGCTAAGAGCCACGCCAAATTCAGCAGATGGTAGAGGGGGAAATTTTGGGCGATAAAGTTTAAAAGCTACCTCATAACCTTGTTCTGGTCGAACGTACTTAGCTAGTTTTAACTCATCAAGTTTTTCTGTAAACTTTTGTTTCAAAGTAACTGCTGCTTCGCGTATGGTTCGACTAAGATCGTTAGGCCTGTAGGCAGTTTCAAAGTATTTCTGGAAAGCTTGGATTTCTTTGATGTGTCGAGAAGTACCTTTCTTGGTCTTGTCCTGCACAAGGGCAAAGGCTCTGGTCAGTTGAATGGTGAAAGAATCCACGTTAAACATTTGAGAACCATAGTAGGCCCTCCATCATTCGTCAAACTCTTGAGTGCAGAGGAAGCTAGGTCGAAAGACCACTGGTTGGATTTCGACCAGGTTTGAATACTTCGCCAACAACTCAGAGCATTCATCTTCAGTGTGAGTTATATTATAATGAATCAAAGAGCCTTTTTGGAAAAGAGAGGTTTTGGTATTATTTGTATCAACCCAAACTGTCGAGAAACCAGATTGGGCTGATAGTTGACAAGGGAAACTTTGAGTTTCAAAGGGCCAAGTTTGGAAACTAGAAGTCTTGGAGTAAGGAAAGATTCCCAGATGTTGAGGAATTCGTCTTCCAGAGATTTCGACTCCAGGGGAAGTTTTCTGGTAAACCATGAGGGTCCAACCTTCCTCTCAGTAAAAGGAGCCATGTTGGGTGTAAAAGTATAACGCTTAGCAAACATCATGACGTAGCTGGTAAAGGTTTGTTGGAGACTCAGACCTTCTTCATAGGGTGTTAGTTGCGCCAAACGAAGCCCTTCGACTCTTCTGTCCCCTAGAGCAGCTGTATCCACAGTTGGTTTGTTGGGAAGGGAGGCTTCGAAAGTGGCATTGAGACACAATTATAAGAGCCAAAAGGCCCTGATAACAGCAAAGTTTTCTTTTCCTTGATGTTCTTCAAGATGGTGACTCCTTCGCCAAGGGATTCGTATAGATTCGCCAAAATCATCTCGCTAAGGCATAACCGGTGCCCAACGTGAAGCTGGTTTGCTATGGTGATATAACGCTTCGCCACTTGGAGAGATCTTGAGCAAAAAACGCATCTCGACAGCCAAAGGGCCAGGAAGGCTACATGCTCTTGATCAGATACTTCCTTGGTTTCCTTGTCATGATAGTTGGCAATATAGGCTGTAAAGGTGGCTTTGTTGGTGTCGAAGCCTATTGAATCATCAGCTAGCAAGTTTGGATCATAATCGATTCCTAGAGGACTTAAGCCAGTAATGGCAGCTATGTCGAAAAGCGTAGGAGTAATCATCCCACAAGGAATGTGGAAGTTGTTGTAAGTGCTGTCCCAAAAATAAAGGGAAGCTAGAAGCATGGAAGGACAATATCCTGGCCCTACCTTCGACAGCTGAATAAGATCATAAATGCCCATAGTTTTCCAATCACTGCTTTTAACCTTTTCTATCTTTTCCAACCAAGCCAGGTAATCTGAGGGATCTTTCGACAGAGGGCAGGATCTAAAAATTCTGAAATTATTCATGTACTCTAGGTTTATGACTTCGTCAGAAGGGGTCCCTTGGCCATCTACTTGGGACTTTTCGTCTATAATTTTCTCCTTATATGTTCTAGGTCTAATCCCATTCGCTATGGGTTTGTAACGATGATAGGTTGGGAAGAACTCTCGTACCTTAATGGGGTCTAATTTCAAATCAGGCAAAGGTCCTAACATGGCGTGGGATTTACCAGAAATTAAGATAGGAATGAGTATCTGATATTGATAAATGCAGCGCTTTTCTTCTTCATTGGGAGGTTCTGGAACATACTCTTGATTTCCTACCACCTTGGGACCGAAGATTCTTTCCACTGGTGCTAAGCTGTTGGACTTCCGAGAATCTTTACCGGTGACTTTTGGAGTAGCGGAAGATGCCAATGTTGATTGCAAAAAAATGGAGAGAAAAAATGAAGAAGATGAAGTTTGAAGAGAGTTTTTGGAGAGAAGAAACGTAAAAGGTGAAAAAAATGAAATCTTTAACTTATATATAAGTTAGAAGAGTCGAAGCGGTTGGTATTCAGAAATTGAAATGGGAAAAGTAGTGGAAAGATTGTGGGACACGTGGAGAGTATGAAGTGGATGATTCTGACGGTGGCAGTTAGGGTTTTTGACCCACGATGTGATAGGGGTTAGAGTAGGAATGATGAAGATCTCAAAAACGTGGGCTGAAAAGACGTTTTGGGAAAAGCGTAATGATGATTATGACATTTCTAACGTCTAAATCATATGAACAGTCACCAGTCGAATGATTCATGGCGTCGAATTGCACTGGCAAAAAATGTTTTTCTCCCTCGGTCGAAAATGCATTTTTTGGGGGGCAATTTGTAGGTGGCTAATTTCGACGCCAGGAAGATGGTCTAAAAGCAAATGAAAAATTTCGACAGGACATTGCAATTAGAAAGTTTTTTGACGAAAAGAGGCAAGTCGAAGGAACATGGTACTTAGGGGAAGCATTGGCAGATTTTTCTAAGGAAGGAAGATAATTTCGACGTAAGAAGAAATCGTTCCATTCGACGGGTGTTTGAATTTTAAATTTCAGGAGGGGGTTTCACTTTTGAAATTGGACGCGTGGAACACATCTAGGACGCGAATACACGCAGAATGACATTTGTCGCCATTAGGAGGAATAGCTGTTATGGGTAGTTATTTCGTTTGTATATAAATAGGGGGTCTTGGTGTTAGATTCAGGGTGTTCCAAATTCTGTACAAATTACCGTAAATACTCAAAGTAACCGTGTGAGAGAAACGAGTGTTCTGGAAAATGTATGTATGGGAAACACCAGTTTACATTTATGCATTTTAATAAAATTTCAAGATTTCCTTCGTTTCTTTATATTCAAGTCATCTTTTCACTTCAGAAATTTACTTTGTTTTTAGTTTAAATTTGTCTTCAATCACTTTTTCGCTATTATCGTGTCTCTGTTCTATCAGTCGAAACAATTGTTAAAAGAAACCTTAGAAACGCAGAACGAATACATTCTTTTCAAAATCAAAGACATTCCCAAAAGCACTTTGTCCTAGGATTTGTTTGGTTGGTCCTGTTAGTAAACTAGTTTTCAGAAATTAGGAAACCAGAGATTGTTCGCCAAATTCACCAGCGAACACTCGTTGTCAGGTAGCCCAAGAGAAAGTTATGTGTGCAAAGTGTCCTAAGCCATGCAAAGAGATCAGAGGTTACATGTATCCCATCTGCTTTAGGGTAGTGCCATGAACTAAACCTTTGATGATTTAGACCCCAAATCCCTAAGGATGCTCCATGTCAAGCTAAGGTCAAAATACAAGGTCCAAAATTGTATGAAATACTCCATGTCATGCTAGGGTCAATCACACAGTCCACAATTCATTTATGACTCAAAAGTTTTTTTAGGTATTTTCCGTTTTATCATGTTTTTGTTCTTTTTAGGTTATGATAACAAGAGAAAAGGAATAAAATATCAAAGAAACTAAAAAAATACTTAAAGATAAAGTGCATGAATGATAAATGAGAAATAATAGTAAATTGCGAGAATGTAAAAGTTAGGAATTAGATAGATTAGAAGTTAGTAGTTAGTGATCGAATGATTAATTAATCGAATCGGGAAAAATTTAGCGCTATGTTAAGCAATCGTAAGTAGGCTTATGTAGAAGCCTTACGTATCTGAGGTCACTTAATAACACAAAGTTATTCTCCTAAAACATGTAACACAGTGGTTTAAAATCAAAGAAGAAAAGACATGAAGATGAAAAGGAAAGGTAGGGCAATCGTGTAGGGGTCATCTATCAACCATTCAAAGACTCAAAGCATGATCCAATTAGAGATAACATATCTCTGTTGCAAAGTGCCAAGAATGATCAGATGATCATTCATTAACATGTTTGAATCAAAGAAGGTTGAATCACCTTAAGGACCAATCCTCAAGAATTTAAGAGGTT
The DNA here is from genome assembly GCA_022829125.1 of Lathyrus tuberosus. Classification (NCBI taxonomy): domain Eukaryota; kingdom Viridiplantae; phylum Streptophyta; class Magnoliopsida; order Fabales; family Fabaceae; genus Lathyrus; species Lathyrus tuberosus. The sequence goes on along the minus strand of JALAZF010000699.1, from coordinate 1,980,957 downwards.
CAAAATATGGTCACCTAGACAATCATCAAAAGCCAAAAACCAAAAGTATTCAAAATTATGAATTAAAAAAAGATTGTAAAAATGATTTTCTTTAATGGAAATTGAAGAAAAAAAAGAATCAAAAGGATGAAAAATAATTCATCAAACAATAGAAATCTAATTGCAAAAATGAAAAATAATAGAAAAACCAAGACCAAGAAATAAAATTAACCACAAAAATCAAGAATGGATTTGAAAGACATTAAAGAAAATTAAAAGAGAAAGAAATTGAATAATATATATATATATATATATATATATATATATATATATATATATATATATATATATATATATATATATATATAAAATAAAAAAACCACCTAGGGAGGTGCAGGCTGTGCATGGGAGTGTGAATAACAGGCCTGGGGTATAAAGCCCAAAACCCTTGTTAGACTAAGACAGGGGTGTGGAATGCATAGGAGGGTGAAAAAAGAACATGTGAATGGGCTGAGCTCAATATGTACATGAGATGAGAGGTTTAAAAAATAAAAAAAAACAAACATAAGACACCAAACTCACGTGCCTCTTGTTCATCTCGGGTTCTCTCTTTTTCTTCCTCGATTTCACGCCACTCTCTCTCGCCGTGTCACTCTCTCAATCCCATTTCTTACTTTTACGGCGGTGCGGTGGTGGTAATAAGGTGAGTTACAGATCCATGGAGGTTTATGGTGTCACAGTTGTGTTGTTTGTGAAACGACAGTGTCGAAGCTTTGTGGTTTGGTGGTCGGCTGGTGTTGAGTGTAAGAGGGAGAGAACGTGGATCTACTCGATGCATGGTTTGTGTTTATGTGAAATGGAGATCGGTTGTGTCACGATTGTGTTTGTGGGTTTGAGAAGATTCCACTTTCTATATGGTTGTTGTTTAGTGAGAGAGGGTTGAAGTTTGTTGCGAAACAGTGGCTGATGATGGTGTTTTTTGTGTTACATGGCAGCGGTAATGGATGCTCTTTGGTGGTTGGAGGCATTTTTGTTATTGTTGTGTTATCACAGTAAGTGCTGGAAATGAGTGATGGCGATGAGGAAGGAGGAAAATGGTTGAGAGGACAATATGCATGGATGTTGTTAGGTTTGTGTGGTATTTATGGAAGACGTTGAGCGGAAGGAGAGGATTCAGTTTGGATCTTGAGGAAGAAGAAATGCAAAAGTGATGTTTAGGTTGGAGAGTTTGAAGATGTTGAAGGTGTATATGGAGGTGAATGATGTATGTTAGGTTGTGAAGATGATTTGTAGAGTTGAATTGTTTTGTGGTAGTAAGAAGGCTATCATAGTGATGTTTTGAGCGAGTTTTAATGGTGATTTTGGGGTAGTGATGAAGAAGGATGAGGACATTATGGAGTTAAGGTTGAAGAGAGTGCAGGAAGGTCGGTAGTATATAGGTTATCGATGGAAAGAAGGAGAGGAGAGTTCACATAGTTTTTTCTTTTTGTTTTTTGTTAGCAGAGAGGATTTTTTCCATGGTTTTTTTATGAGTGTGTCTGTTCAAAACAAAAATAGAGAGAGGAATTTGTATTATGGGAGATAATTGTTGTGTGGTCATATTTTGAATTCCATGAGAGAAAATATCGATGAGATGCGTCGCCTGTCAGTTTTTCTCTCCTCTCCCTTAGTCTAGCACAAAATTATATATATATATATATATATATATATATATATATATGTCTCACTTAGGGTTACTAAGTTTAAGAAGTGCCAAAAATACCCTTTTGTGTCTCTGAGGAATTTAAATGAGATCAAGTTATTTTAAAAAAAATTCAAAGAAAATCAAAAGGTTATGATGAGAGATAGGGGATTGTGATTTTCTCTTGTAAAAGGCAAGGAGGACTCTTAAATAAAAGGTTAGGAGAGATATGGGATTGTGATTTTCTTCTGCAGAAGGTAAGGAGGACTCCTTAACAAAAGGTTAGGAGAAATATGGGATATGATTTCCTCTTGCAAAAGGAAAGAAGGACTCCTGAGAAAAAGGTTAGGAGGAATATGAATGTGATTTCCTCTTGCAAAAGGCAAGGAGGACTCCTGAACAAATGGTTAGGAGAAAAATTGTGAAGGGCGTGGAAAAGGCAGCAAAGGGTTGAACTCGATAATGAGGACACTTACAAAAGGTAAGCAGAAATAAATGTGTTTTACATATGCAAAAGGCATATGATACTTACAAAAGGTAAGTAAGGAGATCACGCTTCGTGCAAAGGGCAGCGAAAGGACTTACAAAAGGTAAGTGAAGAGACATTTCGTGCAAAAGGCAACAGAAGGACTTACACAAGGTAAGTGAAAAGAGGAAACCTCTGAAAGAGTCCTGCCAGGATGTCCAAAATAACTTCATGCTTTCGAGAAAGACTAGCTAAGCGTGCATGTAATGATGCTTAATGTATGCAAAATGCTGATGTACGCTCGAGTTGCTGGGGATATGAGGATAAGTTATGAATGTACCAAATATGATCAATGTGCTACGTATGGTTGGGCTTTTGGTTTCGAGGGTGCCAAATAAACTAGGCTTTGGTCTGCGATGCCAAGTATGATTGGGCTTTTGGTTTGGTGTGCCAAGTATAATTGGGCATTGGAGGGATGTCAAACATGGTTGGGATTTTGGTTTGGTGTAGGATCATATTAGGCATATGGTGATTTGATTTTTTTAGGGGTTTTATTCTTTGTTTCCAACGAAAGTGGACTTTGAAAGTGAACTTTCAAGAACTAGATTTGAAGGGTAGATTACCAGACAAGAACTGGTGGAAAAATATTAATTTGTCAGACGGGAACTGACTTTCTGATTTATTTGTCAGACGAGAACTGACTTTTAAAATGGGCTACCAGACGGGAACTGGTTTTAAAGAGAAAAATTACTACCAGACGAGAACTGGAGTTAAAAATAGGCTAAAGAATAGGTGGCCAGATGGGAACTGGTTTAAAAACTGTCTACCAAACGAGAACTGGCATTTTGTAAATGATTTTCCAGACGGGAAATGGACTTTGAGATGCTAGATTCATGCTGTGGGGTTAGGCCCGATGAATGATATGATATGCATGGCTCTATGGTAGAGCGAAGCGACATGACTAATGCATGAAGGTGATTTATGTAATGATTTGAAGGTTTCTAAAAATGCCCATGCGTGGATAATGAATGGAAGGTCCGCTGTATCAAAGCTTCTTTGTTAAAAGGCAAAGGTTATAGGATGGGGTAACATCATGATTTCTCGGCACTCGACTTAAACCCAAAGGTTGCTGACATACTACAAATTTTTCTTGAGCGGCTTGAAGGTATGGAGAGGACTTGCCCCTCTGTAGCTCAATCTTGCCCCAGTCTGGGTCTTTGAAAAAAAGTTCATCTTAAAAGGAAATTGGAAGCAACTTGCCATGACTTTGGAATGGCTTGCCCCAATATTCTGAACTTTGAAATGGTTTGCCCTTGATTATCTAATTCTTAGAATGGTAGACTTTGATGTGTTCTTGAGGTGACTTACCCCAGTATGAGCATTGCACCGATTTAACTCGTATTGATTGAGCGCTGGAGGGATTTTCCCTCAATTAACCGAACCTCAGGGTGATATGCCCTTGGGTGGTAAAGTTCTGAGATGATACACTAATTGCTTTCCAAGTATGGCTCTCACCAGGTATGATCTAGGGTTTAAACAGGAACCTCGGAGTCATGGACTCACATGAATGCTCATCACGCACGATAAAAGCATTTCGGTTGATGACTTCATCATATGAATCTATTATGGATGAAGTGTTCGTATCGACCCACACGAGAAAAGCTTCTCGGAGAAAAAAAAGTTCACCTTAAATGGAAATTGGAAGCAACTTTCCAAATTTTTATGAGTGTGTCTGTTCAAAACAAAAATAGAGAGAGGCATTTGTATTATGGGATGTAATTGTTGTGTGGTCATTTTTTGAATTCCATGAGAGAAAATATTGATGAGATGCGCCGCCTGTTAGTTTTTCTCCCCTCTCCCTTTTTTTTTGATAAGAAATTTGTATTAAAGGGAGAAAAAGGGATTCTCCAACCCTTACAAAAAGCCAACCAAAACAAGGAAAAGGACCCAACAAAGAAAGCAAAAATTACAGGAAATCAAAAGGATGATACATCCAATCATAAAAGCTACATCTCTTCCGGCCTAATTGTAACCATCTCCACGAAATAGAAACAACGCGGTTAAAAATGTCGTTCGCATCCCAAAACAAACCATTGAAAATAATATTATTTCTCATATTCCAAATGCACCAAGAAGTAACAATCCACACATAGCAGCTCATATCATCGTTACTATACTGGTAGAGAGCAAGGAACGACAAGAGGGCATGGTTGCAAACATTTTCAACATGCACCGGCTGTATACCTAACCAATCGTAAATTTTGCCCCACAATTTTTGAACTTTTGGGCATTTAAGAAAAAGATGCAAAGAATCCTCATCATCAATTAAACACAAAGGACAAACCTTGTTAATCGAGGAACAAATGATACCCCTAGAAGCAAGATTAACGCGAGTCGGCAACCTATCACGCATCAACCTCCAAGAAAAAATCTTAATCTTAATACGAATCTTGGTTTTCCAAGCCACTCTCAAAAATAACTTCTCCGGCAGCGGAAGAACATTGCGCACAGCTGACTCCGCCATATGATCATACAAACTTTTCACCGTAAACTCCTTATCTTGATCCAGCAGCCACTCCCAATCGTCATGAACAAGCAGCTGCACTGCCGGACTGATATCGAGGAAATTCTGCAGTAGATAGATATGCTGCTGCATAACATTAAAATCCTGCAACCAACAATCCTGAAAATTCCAATGCCAGTGATTATGAATCCAATAACCGTAATCCTCAATAAAACTATCCTTTTTAACAGCAGCAGCATACAGCAAGGGAAACAAAACACGTAATTGTTGATTTCCACACCACAAAGCATTCCAAAACGGAATTTTATCACCACTGCCCACAACAGGTTTAACACACTGATGAAAGGTAACAGAATTTCCCCAACATTTGGAATCAAGAATGTCCCTCATCCATGTCGAAGCATCCTTTGGATAAATACACGGATCCGACTCCAAAGCCCAAAACGCGAGATTCCCGTATCTTGAGACCATAAACTTCCTCCATATTTCATTACCACCTTTTGCGAATATCCACAACCACTTAGATAAGAGACATTTATTCAACAAACCAATATGCCTAATACCTAAACCTCCCTTCTCTTTTGAAACACACAAATCACTCCACTTAGACCAAGCAATGGCTTTCCTATCCGCGGAACCCGACCACAAAAAATTACGTTGAATAGCTATAAATTGTCTGATAATTTTTGTCGGTGCCTTGAAAAACGATAGCTGATGAATTGGTAAGTTGACAAGTACAAAATTAATCAGCGTAACACGACCCCCAATTGAAAGATTCCTACCGACCCAAGCATTCAATCTAGTTCTCAAGCAATCCAATGTAGGTTTCCAAAAAGAAATTCTCCTTTGATCTCCCCCTATAGTCAAGCCCAGGAATTTGACAGGAAAAGCTCCTTTCTTGCAAAAAAGAAAGGATTCTGCAGCCCTTAAAAAATGATCATCAATACCAATTCCATATAAACAACTCTTGTAAAAATTGATACGAAGTCCGGACACCATTTCGAAACCTCTTAAAATAGCCTTCAACGCCCAAAGGTTAGGATAACCACCATCACAAAAGATCAATGTATCATCAGCAAATTGAAGTAAATCAAAAGATTCACCATCATCTACCTGAAAACCAGAAAACTGATTAAGGGAAGAAGCTCTTCTAAACAGAATAGCTAAAGAATCCGCCACCAACGTGAAAAGGAAAGGAGCCAGCGGATCGCCCTGTTTCAAACCTCTTGAAACCTCAAAATCCTTGGTCGGCGATCCATTAACCAAGACAGAGACAAAGCTCGTGCAAACGTTACCTTCAATCCATTTAATCCAATTTGGACCAAAATTACAAGACTTGAGAACTAGAATCAAGAAATTCCAGTCGACACAGTCGTAGGCTTTGGCGAAATCAACCTTAAATAAAAGACATTGCTTCCTTTGTCTCCTAGCATAATCAATAACCTCATTTGCTAACAAAACGCCATCCAAAATATTACGCCCAGGGATAAACGCCGTTTGAAAAGGAGAAACCAACTTAGAAATCACAGAAGAAAGTCTAGCAGCCATAATTTTAGAAATAACTTTCAACACACAACTCACAAGAGAAATTGGTCTAAACTCACCAAAATGCTGAGGACTGTCAAGTTTAGGTATGAGCATCAAGAAGGAAGAAGATAACCATTTAGGGAGCTTACCCGTAACAGAGAAATGAATAACACACTTGGAGAAATCAGGCCCAATGATATCCCAGCAATCTTTAAAAAATTTGAACGAGAAACCGTCTGGGCCAGGAGCTTTGTTTCCGTCATAATCAAAAACCGCAAGTTTGATTTCTTCAGCAGAGAAAGGATTATCCAACATATTTCTATCATCTAAGGAAAGCTTAGCACAATCCCTAAGATTCAGACTAGGTCTAACACACTCCTCCTTTTGATACTTCAAATTAAAGAATTGATAAGCAGCCTCTTTAATCATCACAGGGTCTTGTATCAGAGAACCATGTTCATCCTGAACACATACGTGATTCTGCCGGATCCTAGCCTTAAAAGCAGAATGGAAAAGTCTACTATTAGTATCACCCCTCTTCAACCACTTATGCCTTGATTTTTGATGAATCATACTTTCTTTAAAACGCAAATTACTCCAGAAACTTTCTTGATCCTTCCCACGCTTAACCAACTGCTCTTCCGACAGACCAACTATCCCCCCCCTTCCACCAACGCATCACACTCATTAAAGTCCTCAACAAGCTTGTCAATTTTAAGGTCGAGCCAACCGAAAATGTTGATATTCCACCAAATCAAACGCTGCTTAAGAGCTTTGAGCTTTTCTTTAAAAACAAAAGAAGGGGACCCATGAAATGAAAAGGACTCCCATTCGGCCCTGATGAACTTCTTGCAGTCCTTATGCTCAAGCCAACAATTGAAAAACCTAAACGGCTTGGGACCCGAGTTAGTACAAGAAGATTTAATCCAAACTGGTCGATGATCGTAAATATCTCGAGATCCTACTAACTGAACTTTAAGATCCCATAAATCAACCAAGGACTCATCAACAAGGAAACAGTCCAATTTACTGCCTGAAACACCATTAGAATTAAACCAGGAATATCTGTTACCTGCAAACGGAAGGTCGATCAACTCCAACTCCCTAATAAACGAGGCAAATTCCTCACAATCCCGAGCCATAACAGAACTGGTGCCAAACCTCTCTTCTCTGTTTTTAACAGCATTAAAATCTCCCCATATAATCCAAAGACCCCTAGGATTCCTCGACTTAAGTCCAATAATATCAGCCCAAACCCTTCGTTTATCCGAAATCGAACAAGGCGAATAAACATTTAACACATAAAGTAAGTTGTTATTCCACGAAAACACAGAGCACAAAAAGCCAAAACCTTTGATTGTGGAGATGGAATGAAACAGATCTCTCTTCCAAACAGTCAGAATTCCTCCCGACGCACCAGTAGAACTACTAGCAGACCAATCATAATCTCCTTTTCCCCACATGCTTCTAACCATAGAATCCTTCATAAGAAAAACCTTAGTTTCTTGCAGCAGACAAAGATCAGCACAACCTTCAGTTAAAGTTTTCCTGATTCTCCTTCTTTTGAGAAGGAGATTACATCCACGTACATTGTAAGAAACAATTATCATTGACCACATTTGTCCACACCCTTACTCGAAACCATTTGAACCTTATCTCTAGTTTCCAGGCTTCTAACCACACTCTCGAAAACCTCCTCATCCTCCTCTGCTTCCAGACCCAGAAGTTGAATCGAATCCCAAATTTTCTGCGGGACACAATCCAAACCAGCCTTACATCTATTGTTGTTTCTGCACACATCAGACTCATCAATAGAGTAAGAAGCCTCCGGAACAACAACATCCAAAACCTCCACCACCGGGGGGAGAGGTAACTTCAATTTCTTCTTAGAGTTTTTACCACTAAGCCTCCTAGAGGGGCCTGACCCAGTCGAATTGATGAGTGTAGAAAAGAAAGAAGGTTCAAAAGGGATTTGGAATCTGTCATAAATATCAACAATGTCTTTCTTCTTCTTAACTTTGGACTTAGTAACATCGCCAGCAGTCACAGATGGACTGAAAATGAGAGGAACCTTACCCGGCCCAGTAGCATTCAACTCACCATACTGGCCCATTCCACTTTCCAAGCCCAAATGCAAAGAAGGACCCACAACCTCCACAACCTCGTTAGACACGATCTTATGAGAAATCACCAAACTGTCTTCAGCAACAGAGTCCAGCACATCAGTTGTCAAATCTAAACCAGATGCCACCGGGTCCACCAAAGTCAAATTGACTTTATCAATGCCACTCTCTTCCCTATTCACTTTTCGTCTGCCAACCTTCCTAGTTCCAACAGAATCACTAACGTAAGATTGGGAAACCTCTTCACGACTACCAACTTTGTCAGGAAAAGACTCTTCCTCCCTACTATTGTGCGCCACCCTAGAAAGAAAGGAAAGATTAGGGCTACTAACTCCTCCTTCTTCCTCAAACCCGTTGGACCAAGAACTGATACTATCAACTTCATCAGAGTCCAAAAAACCCTTACTACTACAATCATCTCTTCCATCAAAAAAATCCTTATCACCAATGGATTTCGAAAAATCTTCCATCAACCTAACACTGAATAATGCACCATTAATCTCCAGCTCCAACTTCTCTTGAATACAACCACTTCTACTAGTTTTAACGAGGAAACTAGCTACGCCAAAGCTGACATTCTCTAAAGTGTGTGAATCACATTTAATGAACTGTCCAAGTTCCTTAGAGATACTGGAAAAAACATCCAAATTCCACGTAAAGCAAGGTAGTCCAAAGCATCTAATCCAAGCAAATCTTTGGAAATCAACCACATCCTTATTCCAAGGTTCAACCTTGTCAAACCAATTATCGGACCAACCTTTGGCTTCCACCACAAAGTCTTGCACCACACCAAACTTGTCAGATTCCAAAAGACATAAACCAGCTCCTAAAGGAGTAGACTTAATATCGAAATATCCTTCCTCAAAAAGGCTTTGTTGAATCAGAAACGGGTTAACATTTTGTAGAACCACTCCGACAAAAGCCTTTTCAAACCTACTGACATCAGGAATAACGAAACTTAATCTGTTACACGAAGTTCCCTCCTTCTGAGCCACTACCTTTTCCTTTTTACGATTCAAGTTCGTAACTTGAGCAAACGAAAGGGTATTCCTTCTAACGTTAAGCCTTTTTGAAGAATTTCCAGAGAAACTAATAACCCTATCCTTCGCAACCGCGCCCTCCGGAAGAATATCAGTTTCCTTCTGAAACCTAGGGGTATTAGCATGCAATTTCCTACCCTGAATGAATATACTATCAAGCTTAACCGCTAGTACACGAGGGTCATGAACCTTTCTGAAACGCGCAAACCCAAACCTCTTGCCTCTTTTGTCCAACCTTCCTGGGATGAAGACCTCAGAAATAACACCATAAACCTTGAAGATTTCAAACAACTCTTTAGCCTTCATTTTATGAGGGAAGTCAGAAATGAAGAACGAAGTTACTTGTTCACCATTCTCCGCTCCCTTGCCTCCCCTTTCTTTCCAAACCGAAAAGCTAACGGCGGCACCATTAGATTTTTTATACGACACTTCCTTCCAATCCATTAACAATCTTACTCCAAGCCAATAACAACTTCAAATGGAACCAAGAGCAAACAGCAAGGCTGAGAACCACACTAATACCAAGGCCCCTAGCCCTAAGGCTAGGAGTTTAAGCCAAAAATACCAGAGAGAATCAACCTTAACTGCTTACCAACCTTCCAAATGAGAAAGAACGGAGAACACTCACAAACAAGGGCACATCATGAAACTACTCTCCCCTCTCCCTTAATCTAGCACAACATTATATATATATATATATGTCTCACTTAGGATTACCAAATTTAAGAAGTGCCAAAAATACCCTTTTATGTCTTTGAGAAATTAAAATGAGATCAAGTTATTTAAAATAAATAAATTCAAAGAAAATTAAATCCAAACAATAAAATTGAAATAAAAACGAATCTAATCTTAATTATATTTTATGAACATGTTTAGAAAAAAGAAAAATAAATGGACTTAAAATAAATAAAAGTCGGGCGCAAAAGTGCTCTAAAAAAATTGAATGCACCAAAGTTATCAGCGCAAAATAAATCTCTTGGAAAAATACAGCGTTTGATTAATTTTTGAAATAAAACCTGATTGATTAAAAGACTCAGACTGATCAAAATGCGACTGAAACAATAGTAAAAAATTAGAACGAGCACGCGAGGTTGAACTACGCGAAACATAAATTAATATAAACGACGTCTGTGAGCTCAATTTCGAAACTTTTCGTTCACTGATTTTACGCACAATTGAGATTTAGTGTGACCGATCTGTTTGTAAATCAGAAAAATTTATTCTAGCCAATATTTTAGGCATTATGTATGATGAAAGACATGTTATGCTTTGTAGATGATGCAAAGTAAAAAAAAGGGTCAGGTGTATGAAAACTTTAAAATGTCTGGTCAAAAATGGTGTATGATAATATATGATTTCTAACACTAAAATATTAATTCATTCAAATTATAGAACGATACTAAAATTGCCCTGTTGTTACAAAGTAGGCACACTTGATCAAATTTTGTAAACAAACATCATGTTCATTGTTTGAGAATTGTATTTTTTTTTTTTTTGTCATTAGTTGTTCTAACAAGCATCGTGTAATTTTGAATTTTATAATCTTTAATAGTTTGACCATCTCCAATTATGGTCTATAAATCATTGATTTTAAGAGTTCTAGTCATATTTTGCTTAAAAAAAAAATAAAAATAAGAGTTCTAGTCATATAACGTGTCGATCATAGGGCTGATAAAACTCTAAAATATTCCAAACATAAGCCATGTCACAAGTGAGTGATCACTAGATATAATCAATGGAGTGTTTTTTTGTTCTTTCTATATTGCACCATTTATAGGATCATGATATGCGTTTGGTTGACTATAACTTGAGTAGGCGTTGTGTGAAACTTTCTTTTATCATGTTTAACGAGTAAATATATATTGGTAAAAGAAAACAATATTAACTAACTCAATATCTATTGGTAAAAGAAAAACAATATTAACTAACTCAATGACAAGTTACATTGAACTTGTAAATAAAATAGATAATCTATTTTGTACTACATACAATAGGAATTGGATTAAATATTAATAACATTATGTGATTCTGAGTGTTAGAATCTTGAATGGTATGACCATCTCCATGCTGGTACATGCACAATGACATTCTAGCAAGGTTTATAATAGTATTGTTAAAACTTTCAGAGAAAGAGGAAGTATGAGCCTCTTTATTCATCTTCTTCCATATTGTAAATATCATTGACTTTACATATTCACGAGCCTCAGTTTCAGAAGCCCCAGTTTCATTCATGTAGCATTGTATTGACTTTGGAATATCACCAGTCTCCTTTTCACGCTAAAAATAAAATAAAACAAGTTAAAACACCAATAATATTATATATATAAGAAATATTTTCCATCGACCAATGTACAAAAATACAACAAGGAAATAGTAGAAGCAGGCAAAAACCAAAATAACCAACAACTAAACCAAGTCAGCTAGATGTTCCATGATTGAAAATAGTCTCGGGCAAAATCCAATACAAAAATGATGTGTTTTCCTTCCCACTCAATCAAATTATAAGCAAACTCTCGAGACTTACCCTAAATGTCTCTCCCAAGAAGATAACTTGATGTGATTCACTGATAGGTCTAAATTAACTTATTTATTAGAGAAATAGTATAATTTTCAACTTCCAAATTCTCTAAATAATGTAATGGCATACTAAAATTAAATGTTGACCTAAAAAGGAAAAAAACTAAGAATATGTAAAATAAGTTAAGTGGCAAAATAAGCATTCGACCAACCTAATCAATAGCCACCCAATACCAATCTTGTGACATGAAGTTGCACGTTAAAAATAAGTGATATGAAGTGTTTTGATTCCTACCACAAAACACACACTTTGAACCTTGAGAATCCTAATTAGCCATCAATTTTAAACAAGTTAGCACGAGTCGACGTTGTATTCAAAGAGGCAAAAGAGATACAATTATACACCTAAGCAAAGAGGCAAAATCAAGTGAGACCGAAGTAACCACAAACCCACCTAAGCACAGAAGCACCCAAGAAAAACCCAATAGGAAAAGAACTAGATCTCTGACCACCAGACCCCGTCGTCAATAGACTAGAAGATCCACCAATAACACCAAAAAACCACTAGCACCCCTAGAGCAGAAGATACCACTTGAACCGCTATTGGATAAATCACGAGATGGGATTCTGAAGACAGATGGCAAAGGAGAAGAGCTCAAAGTTGACCTCTTAAGCAACAAGGTTCAAGCCAAATAAATGCTCTTATCTACCACATCTTTTGCGTTTGAAGATGTTCCAGAAAAAAGCTTATCATTCCGCCTTAACCAGATATACCACACCACTACATGCCAAATCATAGTAAAATATCCTCTAGACTTAGACCTACCTCTCAAAAAAAAGAAAAACTCAAAAAGACGTCTCAGCTCTCTAGGAATACCAAATTGAATCCCTAACCACCTAAAAATCACATACCACATGCAAACACAAAATTACAAGTTACAAATAAAAGAGAAGGTCGCTAGAGCCAATGATCACAAAGAGTATAATAGATATCCCCTGGGTCAAAAGATTTGGAATAAAGTTTTCGTTTGTGTGGATATCGGTAGTATAGTAGATACAGATTGTTGGTCTCATATTAAGACTTGGAATTTGAGCCTGCATGGTTGTGGTCGTCCTGGAACCAAAAATTCCATTTGGTTTATTACTTGTTGGAATATCTGGAAGGCTAGGAATAACATCCTATTTAATGACGAGGTTTGTGACGCTGAATCAATTTTTAACGACATAGTTATGTCATCGTGGAATTGGATGATCCTAGGTAACTTATCTAGGAAGAAGTGTAGTCTGTACGATTGGACCAAGGTCCCGTTTGATTTTTTGTAATTCGTTATTGGCTTTGTAGGTGGTTCCGTCTTGGGGTTGGATTTTGGTTGGTTGTACCCCGTTTTTTGGTATGAGATTTCTTTAATCTCTTATTAATGAAATTTGCTTATAAAAAAAAACCTTCCTCTTGAAAAGATTTTCCCTATATGAGAATCTATCATGTAGAAGCTGCCAAGAGAAAATCACTATCTTAGTGGAAGTCCAACTCATAGATCCAATGAAGAGTTTGATTTTGCCTAGATAAATGGTTATCTAGCAAAACACGAAGAATAACAAGGGTTTGATTGGAGAACTGAACAGAGAACACCCCATCTTTAGAGTGTCTCCAGACCCATCTATTACTCTTTTCACTAAATTGAAATTCTTGCAGGATGGAGAAGAAATTTAAGACCTTATCTTTTTCATAGACAAAGAAAGCTTTCCTCCAACTTAGATCCAAAGAAATTCACCCATCTTCCCATCTCCCAATCTCACCAAAGACACCTTCTTGGTTTTGGGATATGGTGAAAAGTCTATAAAACCTAGTATTAAGAATAGTAATCCTAATCCACGGGTTTATCCAAAAAGAAGTCTGAAAATTTGACCCAACCTTCTTAACAAAATCTACCTCAAACTAATTTGGAGGATCATCCTTTTTGTCAACGAGAAACGACACTCTTTTCCACCAAGAAGAAACATGGTTAGATGTCATAGATCTGCCCCCACACAGGGAGGTGACCACATAGTGACCATATATGGCCGACAAGATATCCACCCATAGCCCAGAAGCACCCATTAACACATCTCACCTAGTTCTTTTAGCTTAAAGAAATTTAACTAAAGTGTCAACTTCTAAAAGATATTAATTGATATGAATAAAGATATATCCAACTTAAAAAGTGAAGAATGAACTATCAAAAATAATAAATAAAGAAGTTGACAACTTACTTTATAGGTTCCAAGATCATTAGCAAGGCGTAAAATCATTGCCGAAAACCGAATTATGTTAGCATTTTCCTCTAAATAAATCAAGTCTTCCATTTTGAATGAATGTGGAATCAAAAAGTAACCATGGGTAAGTATAACATGTGAACTTATAGAAATCCATGCATTCTCAAAGTATTCTTCAAAGCTCGGTGTGTATCCACCATAGTACCACCTTGCTTCAATCAAATATGCTTTACATAGACTTTTCCACTACATTGAATTAAAATTAAAATCAATGACACAACTCTAGAAAATTCAAACACAATAATAAAATCATGCATATTTCTTACCACTTTCTTTAGTTGAGGAGTGATATGATATCCACTTTTATTCTGGATTTCAAATGCAATTTCATTCACAAAGTTATAGAGTGCCTTGAAGCATATTTTCATATAGTCTGGAAGACTATCCATGCCATTTAGATCCCATCTACAATCATAAGTTTTTTCATAAGAAAAAACAAGAAAATTTTTGTTAAATATTCACTAATAAAAATAATTTTAAATGAAATTAAAAAATTAACAAAACTTAATACAAATTAACAAAAACCTGTCAATTGCTTCTGTGAAGAGCTCTACTTCTTCCAAAGTACCATAAACATCATAGACATCATCAATTACAGTAATTAAGGCATTCACCTTTGTTATAAATTTTCTGACATATTTTAAATTTGGATTGAAGTTTATTCCCACAGTCCAAACAAAGTTCTCAACCAACCTATCTCTAGCAAAGCTCAACTTTTCTCCAAGGCCTGTTCTTTTCCACCATCTTATAATTGAAAAAGGAAAAAAAATTAAGCATTAGTACATATTATTACCTCTCTTGTGGCATTCAAAATATATATAGAGAGAAATTAAATTTATTCATTTAGTAATTTAAAAAAATGGTTCGAAAATAAAGAACATGTTATGATAATTGTATCATATTTTTTTAATTTAATATTTAAAGAACCAACAAGATATCATAAATTAATTATGAAATTTATTGTATTGTATCTCTCTAGTTAACTTTTTTTTATCATCAATATAAGTTGAGTAAAAATAAACAGGATATAATAATAAAAAAAGTAAAGTAGTGATTATCTTTTAAAAAAATATATAATCTATAAATAGTAAATTGAGATTAAAATTTTCTAAAAATAAAAAGCAAAGAAAATTTTGGAAATTGCCATTAAATAAAAAATTAATGATTAAATTCTTTAATATATATTAACTAATGATTAAAAAGTAAACAAATATAATTTTATCAGAATGGCAGTTTTATCATTTACGTATAATATATATCACATCTTTATTTAAGTTATCAAACATATAATAAAATTATTTATTTACTTATGATTTCTATAAAAACTTTTAAATTAGTTATTAAATAATTTCAAATTATTTTTTTATTAAATTATCCAAAATTATTTAATTAACCTAAAACTCTTTTTATTGTTTAGTTTTTATTTATTAAAGTTAAAATATTAAAAATTATATATATATATATGACTTATCACTACTAAAAATTTCGTGTTTAGTGACCGAATTAGAGATTGAAAAAGCCTAAAACTCGGTCACTGTAACGTTTAGCAACCAATAACGCGACTACCAAATTTCGGTTGGAAAAGTGTTAGTCGCTAACCTATAGTGACGAATTTAGTGACTGAAATTAATGATCGATTTTAGCGACTGAAATTAGTGACCGATTTTTGTGACCATTTTCATTTGTTTAAAAACTAAAAATAAAACAAAAGTTTTGGCTTAAGTGGGAATCAAACCAATACACTTTCCTTTGAGAGGTTTATGTGTGACCACTAGGCCATTTCATTTTAGTCGTTAAATTTACATTTAAAATGTATATAATATTAATGAAATAGAAATTTCAAATATTATTTTAAATTTTTTACACTAATTATTATTATTATTATATATTATTTTTAATTAATAAATTTTAATGAGTTAATTATTTCTATAAATATATGTTTTATTTATTAAAATAATATAATTGTGAAATTTTGACTAAAAAATAAAAATAAAAAATGGAGAAAATTGGGAAGAAAGTAACTTAATAAAAAAACAAAAAAATTATTAGTGACCGAAATTTCGGTCACAGAATTTTTTATGAATTAATTTATATAAAAAATGATTATTTGAGACTGAGAATTATGGTCACTAAATCTCAGTCGCTAATTTGGTGGCTAATTTAATTTTGTGACCGATTTAGTGACTTTTAAAATTTGACTAACAAGATGTCGAAATTTGGTGGCTAATTCGGTCACTAGAGTGACCGAAATTTTTCAGTCACTAATTCGGTCACTAAAAGTGAATTTTCTAGTAGTGTATACTATGAGAATGCAATTTTTATGTGATTGAAATTGAGAAGGGACAATAATGATTTTGTTTATATTTCAGTTTGCTCATATGAAGATGGTTATAAGAGTGTTGGTGCACTATTGCTGTCGAATTTGGAGAATGAAAAGAGTTGGGTCATAGACTTAGGCTACTCTTATTACATGTAAGGAATAATTTAAGACTTTGAAGTTGAAAGAAGGTAGGATAGTTTTCCTTGGAGACAACAAGTCTTGCAAGGTTCATTTTAATTTATTGGTATAGTTAGACTTAAAATGTTCTATGATCGTGAGTTTTTCTTCACAACATGAGGTATATTCCAGATCTCATGAGAAATTTGTTATCCATGAACATATTAGACGCTCTAGGCTATTGCACTAGCGTTGAACATGAGGTGTTAAATATTTCACACGGTGAAGTGATCATGGCTAAAGGGTCTAAACTATGTGGCTTATATATTTTAGAAAGTTCCACCAATGGTCTTATTCATTCATCATCAATTAATAAAGACTTTCATGACAAGAACAATTAATGGGATTTGAGGTCAAGACATGGTGGATGCTTAGAGGTTGTTTTAGAGCACTTTAATGAGTTTTGCTAGAGACAAGGGATAAAAGCACGTTTGACCGCTAAGTTATCATTGAGTTTCTAGGGTAATGTTGGTTCAATAACTATTCGTAGGTGTTATATACAGTCATATACTTCCAAACACCCATGGTGGTTTGTAGTAGGAAACCTGAAAACTAATTTTATTCAAAGGCCAACAAAAATTTTCTTATGGATCAAATCAAGTTATTTCAGCTTGATTGTAAGGTTGAATAATGCGTCTTCAATTGTTATATAGAAGGTGGGATGGTTATGGTATTGGGAAGTGAAACCTGGAGGATTAAATTTCATCATTCACATATGTATTAATCTCAGTAACTCCTGTTTGGAGAGGAAAAGTAAAGATCTAGAGATGAAGCTTTTAGAAGATATGGCAGAGAATACTCGATTTGAGGCAGAGGTTCTAACTATGTATACTAGTAGTTGTGAGGGATCGATTACAGATACCTCTAATTATCATTTGACTCCTGATAAGATAAAGCGGAATATTATGTCATCTTAATCGTATTGTTATCGTGGCTTTGGCTGTTATGCTTTGAATGTGGCTGAAGTGTTGCAAAACTCGAAAATAGGGTATTTTAGGGAGGCATTCAAAAGCAAGTGGAGTAAAATATGGTTTAAGAACCGTTTTTGTGGGCTTGTTAGATTACATAAGCATGAAAAGATGGTTAGAAGCAAGTGGATGCAAGTGGAAGGAACTCATGGTTATCTAACATTTTAAGTATAAACTTACCAATGTTTTCAACTCCATATTGTTCCAGACTTACTATTATTGAGTCGAAGATTACACCTTCTTACAGCTCCACACTCTCAAAGTTTTCTTTCCTTGGACACATGATATAGGAACATCTCAAGTCCATGACCTAACTAATATTTTTACCCAAAATTGTCACCATTATGGAACCAACACTTTCATAATCATCCTCATCTTAGGAAACCACAATTTGAAAAAGATAATATTCCTTTCCCCTCTCAGGATAATCATTCTTGAAGTGACTGGTTATATGACAAATGAAACATTTTAACTCCAACTCATTAAAACCTTTGTACTTGGACATCTTCCTCTTTTGGTTTCTTCTACTATCGCTTCATCCTCCTCAAACAATCAAGTCTTCACCATTATCGTCAACCTATAACTCTTGCATTTCTTAACTTCTTGACTTTGATGGCAGGTTGGACCTTCTCTATGGTGATATTGTTTTCCATACCATAAATACGGTCATCTTTAAAATACTCTAAAACATGGTTAATGAGCTTAACAAAATTAAAGTTATGTCTCATAATCAAGCTTCACCTCAATATTTTGCAAGTCATCAATGATATTTCTAAATTCTGTCAGTTTTTCCATATTAGATATGTTCTCTAATATTTAAAATTGATAGAGTTGTTGTTTTTGATATAACCTGTGAGTTAAAGACTTAGTCATATATAATGATTTAAGTTTGACCCACATCTTCGCAACTGTTTTCTACTTGGCGGCTTCCCTTATGCCTTTATCTCTGAGGCACAACATAATGGTATTCATAGCCTTATCAACCATCTTGGTGTTCTTTGCTTGTGTTAGGCTTGCAACTAAGATTGTTTGAACCTTCTATTCTACAACTCAAAATCTTTCTCTCCAAATTTTTTTCGATATCCTATTTAAAATCCAAGATTCTCATTTGTAAACTTAAACCTTTTTCCCATGGTATGCCCTGCTTGTTGTTAAATTGAAAGGTTTAAGTACACTAAGAGCTTTAATGTGTAGAGAACAACAACAACCAAAATAAATGATATTACGAAGACAAATAATGTGCCAAATAATGTAAGCACACCACATGAACGAGAATAATTTAAATGATGAGTACACCTAAAATTTATTTACTAAGTCGATCAAACCAATCTACTTTGGAAGATAAAAAAACTCTCTAATCCACTATACTTCAAGAGTTGTTACAAGAGACTACAATATGATTTAAAAAGAAAATAACACTCCAAGTTTATAATAATGTCTCTTATTTTCTTTTCAAGTGTTTTACAAAGTATATGTATAACACAAATGCAAGTTGTTTAGAATTGTTTCTCAATCCCCCCACACCCTCAAAGATCTTCCAATTCTAATAACAATGAATCGTAAAAATCTCAAATGCATCGCCCTCTCACAAACTTTTTTCTAAAATTTTTAGTCAATCCCTAAAATTTATATTACTAAATATTCATAGGAGACGATAAGAAATCTGACAAACTGCTTTCTCAATATGTGAATTATTAACTCAAAGATGAAAAAAAAAATGCATATGCACTAAAAATTCATAACCATCAAGGAAATATTATGGATATTATAGCAGCTAAAAGTCATTCAAAATTATGGATATTGTATTACCTTGATGCTTGCTTTAGTTCTTCTTGATAAATGCTTTGAACAATGTTGAAATCCATTTTAGCAAATTGAAGTAAAACTGGATTCATCTTTTGCTTTCTTTCATATACATTAATGAACCACTGAGATTCCCATCGAGGTATTCTCCAATGTAAAGGAAGCTCTAAAGCATGATTTATTAGATGTGATATGTATGTATCTTTATTTTCATTCAAATCATACTCTTTGAGATATTTTGTTGTGAAATTTATTGCTTCATCCAATATAGTTTCGTCTTCAAATGAATGAAACGATGATTCATATAGTGCTAACATACCCTCAATATCTAAAGAATGACATTTCTCAAAATTCCCCCTTTTATCCTGAAAACAAGCAAAAACATCTGCAACAACAACAATCATATACAAAATTTATTAATATTCTCAAACCAAGAATCAAGTTGAGGGAAGAATGAACAACTGCCAAGTAACACAAATTGCTAGATGATTGTACTTCCATCACCACATGCCAAATCACCCTTACACACATTCTCCCAAGTCAAGCTCATTAATCTTCCTCGAAATCAAAATCGGCAACTTCATAAACGAAATTTGAGTATTCTCTTCTTTGATCTTATTTATAAGAAAAGATTTGTTTATTAGATTCATTCAATATCTAATCTTATTTATAAGAAAAGATTTGTTTATTAGATTCATTCAATATCTAATGTATTTGGTCTATATTTTATTCATATACATTACTTATTCAATAAATTAAAAAATAATTTTTTTATAAAAAATAATTTTTTGAATAATTAAAATCAGAAAGAGTATATTAAATCACCTGTAGATATATTATAACCATGTTGCCTTAGAAGTCTGAACTTGAGTGATGTGGCATATAAGTTATTTTCCAACTTGGATGTTTGTGTGCCGTAAATATTGTCTAGTATATTCCTTATTTCATTGGTAAATTGATATGCCACTCCAAGCCTTTGCAATACATCAATAAATTCAAGTTGATCAATCTCACTTTCCATTTTCTTAAACATCATCCTTACTTTTTCTCTTAGCATTAACCTTTGCTCTTTGTACATTACTTCCTGCATTAGCTAGAAGATGTTAGTATATCATTTTATTTATAAAGTTAATGTACAAATGAGGAACAGAAAGTATTAAATCATACCTTATATTCACTACTTAATGACTGAATATAATCATAGGTCCAAATTGATGTTTGGAATTTAGCCGATCGACGAGGAACTGCCACACTAGAATCTTTGATAACTTCATTTGATGCCTTGCATCGAGTTGTATGATAGAAATTGGAGTTGTATATTGCTTGAGAAGAAGACCTTTTTTTCTGAGGAAGAAATATTTTTGTAAAACTTAATGGATATGGTGCAAGTATAGAGAAAGCCATTAGCTAAAAAAGAAAAAAAGGCAATATTAATTACTATTTGTTTGGTTTTCAGTTGGGTTTTCTTGTTGTGCTAATCTATAACTATATATAATGAGAATACATGTTTTTGGGCTGACCTATTTTTGTTCCTAAAATACCCTTTATAATGGAAAAAAACTGTCTTCATAGTAACTTCTATCGGTTATTAATCATAAAATTTTGAATTTAAATGCTAATATTTATACTTACATTTTCCCACATTTATGCTTTATTGTTTGCTATTTTTTCAAAAGACCACATTATATTTAAATACAATGTCAATTCGTAAAACTACTTTATATTACATATATTTTTTAATAAATGTGCCAATGTTTTTATTAATTTTAATTAACAGTTTACAAATTATATTAATTAAACATGTTTTCCCTTCATTTGTTTTTTTATCATTCTTTTTTTCATTTTCTTTAATTATAGTTTTATATTTAGAGAGAGATATTTAAATTAAAATAAATAAAAGGAATGAAAAATAAATATATCAAATTATATACTTATTTAACTAAGCAAATAAATAACATTTATAATTTTTTGTGTGTGCGAATTAAAGAAAATAGATATACAGACATGAGAATGCATATCACAAATTTTATTGCATAAATAATTTTAATTAAATTCAAAATTAAAAAAATATATATATTTGCAAGTATATATAAACGGACAAACGGGTACGGAGTGCCCGTTTGAATGCTAGTATATATAAAAGACAAGCTTTGTGTGAAGCCTCATGAAGCACAACCATGTTCTTGAATAATCTTTGGACAAAATTTGCACGTCTTTGTTTGGTCATAAAAAAATCTTAATGAGGAACAATCTATAGCCATGGAATTAATATATGATTCACAAAACTTGCAGTTTACTTGCATGTCTGCATAGTAATACTCCATCCATTTTTTTATAAATGGATTTTTGACATAATTTTTTTTTTTTTAATTGTCACTTACAAAGTTCAAAGAAATATTAAATGTATTTTTGTTAAAATTACTGCTAAATAATTATTACAGAAAAAGAAAAAATAAAATAAATGTAATATATAATTAAGGGTATTATAGCTTTTATGAGTTTTACAAATTTCCTTTGTATTACTTAGCTTACAGTTTAATTGGGTGTAATTTTCTTTTTTGTGTTTTGTAGCCTCTTCTTGTAGTTTGGCTTCGAGAACCCATTGTTCTCGCTTTTAATGAGAATTCCTTGCTTATTAAAAAAAAAGGGTATTATAGATAAAAGGATAATTATTGTATGAAAAGTAACAATATTAATTAGCTTTTTTGATATGTGTAAAAATAAAAAAGTGACACTTAAAAGGAAACGGAATGAGTAGTATAAAACGATTGCAATCATGTGTTCATTCAAATAATAATATAATAATTAATTTAATAGTAATTTAATTAATTTTGTAAAAACATTTATAAATTTTTCATTTTTCTATAATAATAATTGTTTTTTTACTCATTATTACTTTTTTAACATGTGAAAAGTTCAAAACAATTTACAATAAAAAACTAAGATAGTATTTTTCAAAAATTGATTTTTTTTCTATTTTTAAACTGCGATTAACTATCATGTGTATGGAGGAAGTTTATGGTCTCTAGATACGGGAATCTCGCGTATTGGGCTTTAGAGTCGGATCCGAGTATTTATCCAAAGGATGCTTCGATTTAGATGAGGGATCTTCTTAATTCCAAATGTTGGGGAAATTCTTTATCTTTTAACCAGTGCGTTAGATCTATTGTGGGCAATGGTGGAAAAATCCCTTTTTGGAATGCTTTGTGGTGTGGTAATCAACAGTTACAGGTTTTGTTTCCCTGTCTGTATGCTGCTGCTGTTAAAAAGGACAGCTTCATTGAGGATTACGATTTTTGGCTTGAAAATCAGTGGCAGTGGAATTTTCAGGATTATTGGTTGCCTGATACTAATGTTATGCAGGATCACATTTTTCTGCTGCAGAATTTCCTTGACAGCAGCCCGATTGTGCAGCTTGTTGAGGATGGTTGGGAATGGCTTCTGGATCAGTATAAGGAGTTTACGGTGAAGAGCTTGTATGATCATTTGGCGGAGTCTGTTGTTGGCAATGTTCTTCCACAGCCGGAGAAGTTATTTTTTAGAGTGGCCTGGAAAACCAAGATTCCTCTGAAGATTAAGATTTTTTCATGGAGATTGATTCGTGATAGGTTGCCGACTCGTGTTAATCTTGCTTCTAGGGGTATCATCTCTTCCTCGCTTAACAAGGTGTGTACTTTGTGTTTCATTGATGATGAGGATTCATTGCATCTTTTTCTTAAATGCCCAAAGTTCAAAATTTGTGGGACAAAATTTACGGTTGGTTAGGTATTCAGCCGGTTCACGCTGATAATGTTTACAACCATGCTCTCTTGTCGTTCCTTGCTCTGTACCATTACGGAAAAGATGATATGAGTTGCTATTTGTGGATTGTTACTTCTTGGTGCATATGGAATATGAGAAATAATATCATATTCAATGGTTTGATTTGGGATACGAACGAAGTTTTTAACCGCGTAGTTTCTATTTCGTGGAGATGGTTAGAAATAGGCCGGAAGAGATGTAGTTTTTATGATTGGATGTATCATCCATTTGATTTCCTGTAATTCTTGCTTTTCTTTGTGTGGTTCTCGTTCCTTATTTTGGTTGGCTTTTTGTAAGGGTTGGAGAATCCCTTTTTCTCCCTTTAATATACAAATTGCTTATCAAAAAAAACTATCATGTGTATTATTTATGTCACATAGATTTTTTATGAGTGGCATTTGCATTCACTTGATTTCTTTTAAATATTGGTTTAGATATAGGGATAGTTTGGTTGTACTGTTGGGTTTAAATACCCTTAATACCTTTGATTAATATATATATATATATATATATATATATATATATATATATATATATATATGGCTTATAAAAAAAATACATTTTTTATCCTTTAGAGCACATGTTATGCCTTTATCACTAGGTCAATGTAAATTAGTGATAAATAATTCTCATTATTTATTGTAATATTAAACAATTCTAAATTTAAAACAATTTTTTAAAATAAGTAAATATTTATTTATTTGTTATTCGATAATCCTATTTCAAATAGTTTACAAGTAAATATTTAATTATTCTAAATTAATTCAAATTAAATAATTATAATTTATTAATATTATTATATCTTGTTGTATCATCAAACACTAGATTGAAATAGGATATGATACAGATATTCTATCATGTCTCTTATTCTGCGCACCGACCCTTAAGATTTTGGATGAATATGTGATCTCTCTCTTGTTAAATATGTAATTTATTGTTTTAGAAAGATTAGATTTGATTTAGAAAGATCAAATTTAATTTAGAAAGATTAGATTAGATATTTTTTGGTTTTTATAGTTTGGGATTTAGCTTGAGATGCAAGTTAACCTAAATCTATAAATAGGAAGGAACCTTTATCATTGTAATAATCAAGTTTGATAATTCACAATTTGCAGTTGCAAGTGAATATTGAAAGTTTCCACAGTTTGTGGGCAGAAAGAATTTTGCACTTTTTCATTTTCTTCTTCAACGTTACTATTTCTCTTTTCTCTTTCTTTCTTTCTTTCTCAATTTTTCTTTTCGTTGCCATTGTGTATGATTGTTAACAATCTTGAGATTAATATTGAATAGGAATTCTCAAAAGGTTTTGGGTTAATTCCAACATCTGGTATCTAGAGCTCCGATTGCGATTCAAGGAAGGAAAATCGTGATGGCGATGAATCATCCGAACGGGCACTTTCCGGCGAGCCTTCCAATTCAAGAAAGATAATTATGAGAATTGGTGTAAGCAGATTAAGGTGGTTTTCTGTTATCAAGATCTTTGGGATCTTGTGAAGGAAGATGTAGCACCACTTGCAGAGAACGCGACGAATCAAGAAAAGGCTGCACACAAAGAGTTGAAGAAGAAAGATTATAAAGCTCTTTTTTAATCCACCAATGTGTCGATCCAGATAACTTTGAAAAGTTTAGTGATGTGAAGTCAGCAAAGGAAGCATGGGAGATTCTTGAAAAGTCGTTTGGAGGCGCAGAGAAGGTGAAAGAGGTGAGGTTACAAACTCACAAGAGAACCTATGAGTTGCTTCAGGTGGAAGGCAATGAAAGTATAACAGATTTCTTCACCAGAGTTACAAAGCTGGTGAATTAAATCAAGGTATGTGGAGAGGTGTTGACATCAAGATGAGTTGTTGCAAAGATCTTGAGGTCATTGGCTCCAAAGTTCGACCACGTGGTAGAAGCCATAGAAGAGTCGAAAGACTTGTGAGTATTGACGAAGGAAGAACTTCAAGGGACGCTTGAGTCTCATGAACAAAGGATGGCTGAAAGAGCTGTAGGAATGTCGAGGAGTGACATGGCTTTGCATGCGCAGTCAGAAAAGGAAAGGAAAGGCATATGAAGCTAGAATGGCAATAAAGGTAGAGGAGGCTACACTAATTCTGTAACGCCCCAGTTTTAGTTATTTTTATTTAATTGAGTCGTTTTGATTATTTTATTATTATATTATTTTATTTCTGACTTTTATTTGAAAATATGTTATTTTTCATCGAGATTATATTTTATCGCGTTTTGGGAGCGTTTGCGAGATATTTGAGTGTAGGGGTATTTTGGTATTTTCATTTATTTTCTTAAGTTAGAAATGAATAGAAATAGAAAGAGAGAAAAATAGAAAGGAAAGAAAAAGAGGAAGAAAGAAAAGAAGAGAAGAGAAAGAAGAAAAGAGAGAAAACTTGGAAAATCTAGGAACCGATTCAACCGACTTTTCAAACGCGATTTAATCGGATAAGGGTGTGAAACTCGGTTATACTATGTTTGTGTATGATTATGTATGTTTGTGTGGAAGTTTTATTGGTTTTCAATATAGGTCGAAATGTGATAAACGAGTAGAAATCGATGTTTTCGCGGTTGGAAATCTGTGTAAATGCTGTAGAATACTAGTTACCATGATTAGTTATGTTTTGATTTCTATGTGTTGGTTTGGAAGGGTTTTGGTGGTGAAAATAAGGTTTTGGGTTATGTAACAGCGCTGCTGGGTTTTGCTGCATTCGCAGGTTCGCACTGCGAATCCCCTAGCGAAGGGGAAAGCGAGCATTTGCTGGCTATTCGCACTGCGAATATGAGGACGAGCATTCGCCAGAGACTCGCACTGCGAACTTTGGGTTGTTTTGTGTTGTTTTCTTTCTGCCACTGTTCGCTGGGAGACTCGCACTGCGAAGGAGGAATCGAAGATTCGCTGGGCGTTCGCACTGCGAACTTTAGGAAATTTTTAGGCTATTTTCCTTTCTAACTTGGTTCGCTAGGACATTCGCACTGCGAATGAAGAAGCGAAGGACTCGCTAGGAGCTTCGCAATGCGAATGTGACAACTTTTCCCAATTTGTTTTCTTTATAACTTTTGATCCGTGAGCCGGTTTGAGGCGCGGTTTGGTGCGTTGGAAAGTTTTTGACATGTTCTTTCTTATATTATTGGTTTTGAGACTAGTGGCCGATTTAATTATGTCGGGAATTGGAATGGAGTCGTTTTGTCAACTTGTACCATTGTAAGTGTGTGTAGTTGATGTGTATTATGCAATATGCTGTTGATATGAATGTTGTATGACTTGTGTGCGGTTGTGTGATGGAAATGCATATAATAAGATGTTGTGATGATGATTTGTGATCTAAGGGCTAGTAAATACAATGTGTTGTATTTGATGATATATGCATGATTATGGATGTGTATATGTGTGCATTTGAATGTCATGAGTCATTGTATGCCAAGCATCATGAAATGCATGTTGGTGATGTCGTGTGCCCTAGTGGGTGTGAGCGACGAATCGATTCCAGAGGGAATCCGCTATAACATCGTGAGCCTTATACAAAGAGGACTGAAAGCGATGATTATAGACGATCGTGAGCCTTATACAAAGAAGACCGAAAGCGATCGGATCGTGAGCCTTATACAAAGAGGACCGAAAGCGATCCATAAACGTCGTGAGCCTTATACAAAGAGGACCGAAAGCGACGGGGAACATCGTTTGCCCGACGGCGTGTTACATGAGTGGTCCTCAGTAACAAGCGATGATTCCAATAGTTCATGAGTGAACTAGTGATGAGATTGATGGATGGATGGTACCGCATGTGCATTGCATAGAGTCGTTGTGTCGGTCTTTGTGCATTTGCATAAATCATGAATGGATTGATTGTGTGTGGAATTGTGGATGAAATTGATGAGTTGATATATGTATATATGTTGGTGATATTTGTAGTGTGCATGGTTGATATGCCTTGGTGATGGATATATGAAATATACTTTGGGTTGTTTATGTTTGAATTCTGGTATAATCTGTGGTGAGAATGTTTTATATGTGTGTTTTTGTGCTATATATAATTATATGCAATTATATTATGATTGTGTTTCTCACCCTTCTGCTGTTTTAAATGCTCTATGAGGCATTGCATATTAGATTGCTGGAGGTCTTTTTGTGAAGCTTTGGTCTTCATTCTTTTGTCGGTCGGCCCTGATATGTAGCACCGGGTAGTCGGGGAGATCAAGTGTGATTGTTTGTATTATGTATACATGTATCTTTTGGATTGTATATGTATGAGGACCGAAAGCGATGGGGAACATCGTTTGCCCGACGGGGTGTTACATGAGTGGTCCTCAGTAACAAGCGATGATTCCAATAGTTCCTGAGTGAACTAGTGATGAGATTGATGGATGGATGGTACCGCATGTGCATTGCATAGAGTCGTTGTGTCGGTCTCTGTGCATTTGCATAAATCATGAATGGATTGATTGCGTGTGGAATTGTGGATGAAATTGATGAGTTGATATATGTATATATGTTGGTGATATTTGTAGTGTACATGGTTGATATGCCTTGGTGATGGATATATGAAATATACTTTGGATTGTTTATGTTTGAATTCTAGTATAATCTGTGGTGAGAATGTTTTATATGTGTGTTTTTGTGCTATATATAATTATATGCAATTATATTATGATTGTGTTTCTCACCCTTCTGCTGTTTTAAATGCTCTATGAGGCATTGCAGATTAGATTGCTGGAGGTCTTTTTGTGAAGCTTCGGTCTTCATTCTTTTGTCGGTCGGCTCTGATATGTAGCACCGGGTAGTCGGGGAGATCGAGTGTGATTATTTGTATTATGTATACATGTATCTTTTGGATTATACATGTATGATGTTGTGTATTACGACAAACTTTTATGATATATATATATATATATATATGAGATTCAGTTACAGATTTTTCGCTTTTATTCTGTATCTGAATTGTGGGTGTTAGGAACTAAGTTCCTTTGTTATGTGCTACCTGAATTGTTGCATATTTTTATGAGCAGGTTATTGCGTGATTTTAATTTCTTTTGATGTGACGCTCTCATCTATGCCGTGAATTGTTAATTATACTCTGATTATTTGTTATCGCTTTAATAGCCTGGGGGTGTAGAAGGGGGTGTTACAAATTCGACTGGTCAAAATCAGCATGAAGGAAACTGGTCGAATTAGAGAAAACCCTGGAACCAAGGCAACCAAAGATGTGGTGCTGCAGGTAGAGGAAGAGGTGGTGGTCAAAAGCCTGACAAAAGTCACATTCAATGTTTCAATTGTCAGAAGTATGGTCACTATTTTAGTGATTGTCCAGAAAAGAAGAAGAATTAAGAAACTGTTGCAAAGCTGGCGAAACATGAAGAAGAAGAATAGATGTTGCCGATGGTCACAACAAGAGATGAAGAGAGATTCCAGGACCATTGGTACTTGGACTCAGGATGCTCATCACACATGACTGGAAGGAATCTTTAGTTTGTCAACATGAAGCCGCCGTCGAAGAACACAGTGAAGTTTGCAAATGACAACACTCTAACAGCTGAAGGTGTTGGTGATGTTCTGATTATGAGGAAAGATGGCAAGAGATCAACAATTTCAAATGTGTTGTACATACCAGACATGAAGAGTAATTTACTCAGTATAGGGCAGTTGGTCGAAAAGAACTACAAGGTGTCAATCGAAGACAAGATGATGAGAGTTCTCGAAAACTAAAGAACCCTAATTAATCTCCAAGAAAATAAAAAACCATATTTAATCTCTAATAAGATTGAACTGGATCATGTTATTCCCTTTGTTAATATATTTTAAAATAATTTTTCCTTCTTTTAAACCATGACTGGAATGTCATGTGTATTATTTATGTCACATATATTTTTTAAAAATTACGTCGACAATCACGTTGAATTTTATTTTTTATTTTTCATTTTTTAAAAATCGAATTGATTTTTATTTTTAATTTTAATTTTACTTTTAAATAATTCAGATTTCAAAATATCAACAAAAAAATTGAACCTAGAGACCTTTAAGCCACATCTATGCCTTTGTCTCGAACCCGAATCCTTTCAAATCGCTTGGGTAGAGCTCAACACTGATGGAGCCTGTAAATATATGAGTATGGAAAGTTGTGATGCTGTTATTCGGGATTCTCTAGGAGATTGAATTGGTGGTTTTTCCAAAAATCTTGATTGTAACAATGCCTTTGTTGTTGAACTTTGAGGAGTTTTTGAAGGTCTTAAGTGCACTAAAAGACTAGGATTATGAAGAGTGTGACTCAATGTTTATTTTATAGCAGTTGTGAAAGCTATAGGAAATGCATCTTCCAATAGTATACATGTTCACGCTTTATTGAGACAAATTCGAAGATTGCTCACGCTTCATGAGGAGGTTCAAGCATTCCATACTTACAGGGTAGCAAACAAATGTGATGACGGGTAGGCGATTCAAGGTTGTTATCTAGAGATTAATAAAAAATTTTATGATGGTATACTTGGTCATCTTAGGTCATTGTTAGTCGATGAATCCATGGGTTATTCTTATCTTAGATGGGTGGTTGTGTACGTGGTCTTTATTTTGGGCCTTGGCCCTCTTCTCTATTAAAAAAATTAATAATTAATTTAATGAAATTAGAATATATATATATATATATATATATATATATATATATATATATATATATATATATATATATATATATATATATATATATATATAAGTTTAATTGGTATGCACTGACACTGTAATAGAGATTCATCAATCTGCCATTTCACACCATTAACTTAAAATTTACAATATGATACGGCGGGATTCATGATGGTGATTGGTTGACAGTGTTAGTGCATATCTCATTTTCTCTCTCTCTAATATATATATATATATATATATATATATATATATATATATATATATATATATATATATATATATATATATATATATATATATATATATAGAGAGAGAGAGAGAGAGAGAGAGAGAGGGAGAGAGAGAAAATAAATGTAGTGTATTTTTGTGTAGGATCCACCAATTTTGGGTGTATGTTAGCATTTCCCATATATATATATATATATATATATATAGAGAGAGAGAGAGAGAGAGAGAGATAGAGAGAGAGAGGGAGAGAGAGAGATAGATAGAGAGAGTGAGAGAGAGAGAGAAAAAGAGAGAGAGAGAGAGAGAGAGAGAGAGAGAGAGAGAGAGAGAGAATGATAAAAATTCCTACCATTGTGTTTTTGGAATTTCCGAAACCTTTGGAGGTATCAAAATGGATTTGAAAACACTTTGGTAGAAAATAAGATTTGTTCTTGGGAACTTTGGTTACTATATTCTTAACTCTTTTATGATCTCTTTTAATAATTCTTGGAAGTATAGTGAATCGAAGAGTTGTTCTCTCCCATAGAATAAATCATTTGAGAAAAATGGATATGCAAGTTATTGTGTTTCTTGTACTTTATTCTTATGAATTGTTGTGTACTTGTCTTCACTCTTGGCAAGTAATAGTTTTGCTTTAGGCCATTTATTTTGGTTGTCTTTATTTTTTTTCACACACGTCAATTTTCTATGTGTGTTTGAACTCTAAATAATTCTACCAAGACCTTTGAAATTATTCAACCGGTTGTTCACAACATTTTCATATGCACCAAACAGGCTCTTAATGTTTGTGTTTTTTTTTTCAAATCAGACCATTGCTAAATCCATCTAAGGTAATGTAACCAAAGATTTAGGAAGTAGGACAGACCAAGGAATGAATCACTACTACGGAAAACCCCTTTAACAATGGTTGAAAAATACATACAATAACGTAAATCAAGGCGTTGGTATGTAGAGTGTTGTGGTAAAAGCGCTACGTATAGTCACGGCCCTGGGACCGTTGTTGTAGAGCGTGGTATATCACAATGGTTATGCTTAACAACCGTTGTGATACATAAGGTACTGGGTTCGAAATCCAACAACAGTAAATACATTACATTAGATCACAGTTAATGTAGATAACCGTCGTGGAAAGTACCCATAGTTTATTATATACCAATGTATATTGCTTGGTTTACTATACACCTATTTAAAAAAATACAACTGTTAAAATTGGGAAATAAATATATAATATGAAAATTAAACTATTCTTGAAAACCAACTTAAACACACCAATGTTTTTCAAATTGAATCCGTCTCATTCTGCACATTTTATGTTCTTTAACACATATACGGTTCAATGGTCTGATTCTTTCAATGTGTCGATATCTTTTATTATAGTTTACCTCATCATTCTCGCTTATCAACGCGATTGTAAATATCGATGATTGGAAGCAAACAAACTATTGAACCATATATTATGTGTTAAGGAACATAAAATGTGCTGAATGAGATGGATGTAATTCGAAAAATAGTGATTGATATAAGTTAGTTTCCAAATACATCTTAATTTTCAGAATATAAGTTTCTATGTCAATATAAATGATTGCATTTTCATTAAAAGGTTAGTGAAACAAACAATATACATAGTATATAATAAACTAAACTTGTCAACCTGTATAAGAATTTAAAGAACAAAAAATTGAAAAGTCACAAGAAGCCTCTATCTTGTGACTTAACAATGTTTTGTTCTTGTTTTGAGAACATTTGTCAACAACAACAACATACAACAAATCCATGCAACACAATAAAAAAACATAAATGATTTAAGCAACAAAACCCCAAGTGGGATTGTAACAAATCAAGATACATTGAGTCAATAACGTACCTCTTATTGAAAATAGTTGTGGAACTGTAACAAATGAAGATATATCAGGTTCGTCTAGTTTGTGATGCCACGAAGAAGAAATATAAGGTGGATGAAGTTTATACAATTACTTCATACTTCTTATATTTTTCTTCATGGTAACAAAAAACATATGAAACTTCACCATAGTATACGCTTGCTACCACCATATGCTTGCTACCACCATCATCACCATGTATCTACAAGGAAACACAACAAAAATCAAACTTAACCCTAAAACATCAATACATAATGTTTTCCACAGCGTCCTAAAACCAAACCCTAAAACAATAATCCTAAATTCTAAACATCAACAGCATCCAGAAGAAGAGTAGAAAGAAGAGAGCAGGAGAACATACCATATTCGCCACCGTAGGAGTTTGTGCCTGACGTTGCTTCCGTTAGATATCCTTTAAGCTTCCTTTCTCCATTCTCTTGTAACAGTATTGGTTAAGATTCATGAGAGGAAAGGGTTGTGTTCAGAAACCTTTTGAGGTATCAAAAGGGATTTGAAAACACTTTGGTAGAAAATAAGATTTGTTCTTGGGAACTTTGGTTACTATATTCTTAACTCTTTTATAATCTCTTTTAATAATTCTTGGAAGTATAGTGAATCGAAGAGTTGTTCTCTCCCATAGAATAAATCGTTTGAGAAAAATGGATATGCAAGTTATTGTGTTTCTTGTATATTATTCTTATAAATTGTTGTGTACTTGTCTTCACTTTGGCAAGTAATAGTTTTAATTTAGGCCATTTATTTTGGTTTTCTTTATTTTTTTTCACACACGTCATCTTTCTATGTGTGTTTGAACTCTAAATAATTCTACCAAGACCTTTAAAATTATTCAACCGGTTGTTCACAACATTATCATATGCACTAAACAGGCCCTTAATGTTTGTGTTTTTTTTTTTCAAATCAGACCATTGCTAAATCCATCTAAGGTAATGAAACCTAAGATTTAGGAAGTAGGACAAACCAAGGAATGAATCACTACTATTGAAAACCCCTTTAACAATGGTTGAAAAATACATATAATAACGCAGATCAAGGCGTTGTTATGTAGAGTGTTGTGGTAAAAGCGCTACATTTAGTCACGGCCCTGGGACCGTTGTTGTATTCTGGAAAGAGCGTGGTATATCACAACGGTTATGCTTAACAACCGTTGTGATACATAAGGAACTGGGTTTGAAACCCAACAACAGTAAATACATTACATTAGATCACGGTTAATGTAGATAACTGTCGTGGAAAGTACCCATAGTTTATTATATACCAATGTATATTGCTTGGTTTACTATACACCTATTTAAAAAAATACAACCCTTAAAATTGGGAAATAAATATATAATATGAAAATTAAACTATTCTTGAAAACCAACTTAAACACACCAATGTTTTTCGAATTGAATCCGTCTCATTCTGCACATTTTATGTTCTTTAACACATATACGGTTCAATGGTCTGATTCTTTCAATGCGTCGATATCTTTTATTATAGTTTACCTCATCATCGTCGCTTATCAACGCGATTGTAAATATTGATGAATTGAAGCAAACAAACTATTGAGCCATATATTACGTGTTAAGGAACATAGAATGTGCTGAATGAGATGGATCTGATTCGAAAAATATTGATTGATATAGGTTAGTTTTCAAATACATCTTAATTTTCAGAATATAAGTTTCTATGTCAATATAAATTATTGCATTTTCATTAAAAGGTTAGTGAAACAAGAAATATACATAGTATATAATAAACTAAACTTGTCAACCTGTATAAGAATTTAAAGAACAAAAAATTGATAAGTCACAAGAAGCCTCTATCTTGTGACTTAGCAATGTTTTGTTCTTGTTTTGAGAACATTTGTCAACAACAATAACATACAACAAATCCATGCAACACAATAAAAAAAACATACATTATTTAAGCAACAAAACCCCAAGTGGGACTGTAACAAATCAAGATACATTGAGTCAATAACGCACCTCTTATTGAAAATAGTCGTAGAACTGTAACAAATCAAGATATATCAAGTTCATCTAGTTTGTGATGCCACGAAGAAGAAATATAAGGTGGATGAAGTTTATACAATTACTTCATACTTTTTATGTTTTTCTTCATGGCAACAAAAAACATATGAAACTTCACCATAGTATACGCTTGCTACCACCATACGTTTGCTACCACCATCATCACCATGTATCTACAAGGAAACACAACAAAAATCAAACTTTACCCTAAAACATCAATAACATAATGTTTTCCACAGCATCCTAAAACCAAACCCTAAAACAATAATCCTAAATTCTAAACATCAACAGCATCCAGAAGAAGAGTAGAAATAAGAGAGCAGGAGAACATACCATCTTCGCCGCTGTAGGAGTTTGTGCCTGACGTTGCTTCCATGAGATATATTTTAAACTTATTTTCTCCATTCACTTGTAACAGTATTGGTTAAGATTCATGAAAGGAGAGGGTTGTGTTCGGAAACCTTTGGAGGTATCAAAAGGGATTTGAAAACACTTTGGTAGAAAATAAGATTTGTTCTTGGGAACTTTGGTTACTATATTCTTAACTCTTTTATAATCTCTTTTAATTATTCTTGGAAGTATAGTGAATAGAAGAGTTGTTCTCTCTCATAGAATAAATCGTTTAGGAAAAATGGATATGCAAGTTATGGTGTTTCTTGTATTTTATTCTTATGAATTGTTGTATACTTGTCTTCACTCTTGGCAAGTAATAGTTTTGCTTTAGGTCATTTATTTTGGTTATCTTTATTTTTTTTCACACACGCCAATTTTCTATGTGTGTTTTAACTCTAAATAATTCTACCAAGACCTTTGAAATTATTCAACCGGTTATTCACAACATTATCATATGCACCAAACAGGCCCTTAATGTTTGTGTTTTTTTTTTTCAAATCAGGCCATTGCTAAATCCATCTAAGGTAATGTAACCAAAGATTTAGGAAGTAGGACAGATCAAGGAATGAATCACTACTACGAAAACCCCTTTAACAATGGTTGAAAAATACATATAATAACGCAGATCAAGGCTTTGTTATGTAGAGTGTTGTGGTAAAAGCGCTACATATAGTCACGGCCCTATGACCGTTGTTGTATTCTGGAAAGAGCGCAGTATATCACAACGGTTATGCTTAACAACCGTTTGATACATAAGGTACTGGGTTCGAAACCCAACAACAGTAAATACATTACATTAGATCACGATTAATGTAGATAGCCGTCGTGGAAAGTACCCATAGTTTATTATATACCAATGTATATTGCTTGGTTTACTATACACCTATTTAAAAAAATACAACCGTTAAAATTGGGAAATAAATATATAATATGAAAATTAAACTATTCTTGAAAACCCACTTAAACACACCAATGTTTTTCGAATTGAATCCGTCTCATTCTGCACATTTTATGTTCTTTAACACATATACAGTTCAATGGTCTGATTCTTTCAATGCGTCGATATCTTTTATTATAGTTTATCTCATCATCGTCGCTTATTAACGTGATTGTAAATATCGATGAATTGAAGTAAACAAACTATTGAACCATATATTATGTGTTAAGGAACATAAAATGTGCTGAATGAGATGGATGTGATTAGAAAAATATTGATTGTTATAGGTTAGTTTTCAAATACATCTTAATTTTCAGAATATAAGTTTCTATGTCAATATAAATGATTGCATTTTCATTAAAAGGTTAGTGAAACAAACAATATACATAGTATATAATAAACTAAACTTGTCAACCTGTATAAGAATTTAAAGAACAAAAAATTGATAAGTCTCAAGAAGCCAATATCTTGTGACTTAGCAATGTTTTGTTTTTGTTTTGAGAACATTTGTCAACAACAACAACATACAACAAATCCATGCAACACAATAAAAAAACATACAATATTTAAGCAACAAAACCCAAAGTGGGACTGTAACAAATCAAGATACATTGAGTCAATAACGCACCTCTTATTGAAAATAGTCGTGGAACTATAACAAATCAAGATATATTAAGTTCATCTAGTTTGTGATGCCACGAAGAAGAAATATAAGGTGGATGAAGTTTATACAATTACTTCATACTTCTTATATTTTTCTTCATGGCAACAAAAATCATATGAAACTTCACCATAGTATACGCTTGCTACCACCATCATCACCATGTATCTACAAGGAAACACAACAAAAATCAAACTTAACCCTAAAACATCAATAACATAATGTTTTCCACAGCATCCTAAAACCAAACCCTAAAACAATAATCCTAAATTCTAAACATCAACAGCATCGAGAAGAAGAGTAGAAAGAAGAGAGCAGGAGAACATACCATCTTCGCCGCCGTAGGAGTTTGTGCCTGACGTTGCTTACATTAGATATCCTTTAAGCTTCTTATCTCCATTCACTTGTAATAGTATTGGTTAAGATTCATGAGAGGAGAGGGTTGTGTTCGGAAACCTTTGGAGGTATCAAAAGGGATTTGAAAACACTTTGGTAGAAAATAAGATTTGTTCTTGGGAACTTTGGTTACTATATTCTTAACTCTTTTATAATCTCTTTTAATAATTCTTGGAAGTATAGTGAATCGAAGAGTTGTTCTCTCCCATAGAATAAATCGTTGAGAAAAATGGATACGCAAGTTATTGTGTTTCTTGTATTTTATTCTTATGAATTGTTGTGTACTTGTCTTCACTCTTGGCAAGTAATAGTTTTGCTTTAGGCCATTTATTTTGGTTGTCTTTATTTTTTTTCACACACGTCAATTTTCTATATGTGTTTGAACTCTAAATAATTCTACCAAGATCTTTGAAATTATTCAACCGGTTGTTCACAACATTATCATATGCACCAAACAGGCGCTTAATGTTTGTGTTTTTTTTCAAATCAGACCATTGCTAAATCCATCTAAGGTAATGTAACCAATGATTTAGGAAGTATGACAGACCAAGGAATGAATCACTACTACGGAAACCCCTTTAACAATGGTTGAAAAATACATATAATAACGCAGATCAAGGCGTTGTTATGTAGAGTGTTGTGGTAAAAGCGCTACATATAGTCACGACTTTGGAGCGTTGTTGTATTCTAGAAAGAGCGCGATATATCACAACGGTTATGCTTAACAACCGTTGTGATACATAAGGTACTGGGTTCGAAACCCAACAACAGTAAATACATTCCATTAGATCACGGTTAATGTAGATAACCGTCGTGGAAAGTACCCATAGTTTATTATATACCAATGTATATTGCTTGGTTTACTATACACCTATTTAAAAAAATACAACCGTTAAAATTGGGAAATAAATATATAATATGAAAATTAAACTATTCTTGAAAACCAACTTAAACACACCAATATTTTTCGAATTGAATCCGTCTCATTCTGCACATTTTATGTTCTTTAACACATATACGGTTCAATGGTCTGATTCTTTCAATGTGTCGATATCTTTTATTATAGTTTACCTCATCATCGTCGCTTATCAACGCGATTGTAAATATCCATGAATTGAAGCAAACAAACTATTGAACCATATATTATGTGTTAAGGAACATAAAATGTGCTGAATGAGATGAATGTGATTAGAAAAATATTGATTGATATAGGTTAGTTTCCAAATTACATCTTAATTTTCAAAATATAAGTTTCTATGTCAATATAAATGATTGCATTTTCATTAAAAGGTTAGTGAAACAAACAATATACATAGTATATAATAAACTAAACTTGTCAACCTGTATAAGAATTTAAAGAACAAAAAATTGATAAGTCACAAGAAGCCTCTATCTTGTGACTTATCAATGTGTTGTTCTTGTTTTGAGAACATTTGTCAACAACAACAACATACAACAAATCCATACAACACAATAAAAAAAACATACATTATTTAAGCAACAAAACCCCAAGTGGGACTGTAACAAATCAAGATACATTGAGTCAATAACGCACCTCTTATTGAAAATAGTCGTGGAATTGTATAAGGTGGATGAAGTTTATACAATTACTTCATACTTCTTATATTTTTCTTCATGGCAATAAAAAACATATGAAACTTCACCATAGTATACGCTTGCTACCACCACCATCACCATGTATCTACAAGGAAACACAACAAAAATCAAACTTAACCCTAAAACATCAATAACATAATGCTTTCCACAACATCCTGTCGCACCTCGAAAATTCATCGAAGACACGACCTTCGCGCAAAAGGCACGGAAAACGGTTCGACAGAGTCGCCACCGAACTTTATTTATCCCAAAAGAGGGAAAGGAAAATATCGAGAAAACCTTTAAGGAGCGGGTAAGAACATGGTCATCGCAACCACATTCTGGGTTCGGGAGTCGGTTACGTGAGGGGAAGGTACGCGCACCCCCTCACGTCCGTTGTACTCAACGGGAACCTCTTGATTCGAATCGCGATACTCATTAGTTAAGTTTGTCTATTTTCTTCTCTAAAATAAATGCAAAACGGTAGGATAAAACGGAAAAGATGCTAAGGGAAAAGAGGGTGGTTTAAGGATAGGGTGCTCGGCAAGATCATCGCGACCTCGGGCCTACTTATGCTCATTCGGACGAGAATGAGAAATCAGAGCAATTGTAGTTCGACTACGGGGTTTGACGGAGGAAGATGGTAGTGTGGACGCAAACAAGGGAAAAAGAAAAAGTGTGCTCGCCAAGATCATCGCAATCTTGTGCCTACGTATCTTTACTCGGAAGAGAATAAAGAATCAGAGCAGTCGTAATTCGTGGTTGTAATACCCCAAAATTTGCTCTCCCCTTTTGTCATCATAGCATGGCATTATCATTTATCATATCATATCCATCTCATTAGCATTGCATTGCATTTAACATAGAAAAATGAAGCATGACATCCTTCTTACCATTAGGGCATGTGATCATGTGGAAGGTGGACAATCTAGGAATCATTCAAAGCACAAGAGGTCAGTCAAGT
Source organism: Lathyrus tuberosus (assembly GCA_022829125.1). NCBI lineage: Eukaryota > Viridiplantae > Streptophyta > Magnoliopsida > Fabales > Fabaceae > Lathyrus > Lathyrus tuberosus. The sequence continues at coordinate 1,942,008 of JALAZF010000699.1, read as the reverse complement.
TGCCTCAAGGCAAGCCCAGAAGCCTTTCATGTCTCATATTATCTCAGTTGATCATCCACAACCTCAAGGATAAGAGATACAATAGGAGATTGAGGCATTACATCCTACACTATGCAAGAAGTCCAAAAATTGAAGGAAAATCCTCAAAAGAGATAGCTCATTGATTCAAAATCATTCTCAAGTGGCATTTCTCATCATCCTTTAAGAGGATACACAACATACTCTGAGGAATTTGAAATTGGAGACTGCACTTTTACCTCCTAACCAGAGGGGACCAAAACTAGGGTTTCCCATTAAATCAGGGAATCTTTGATTTTTTGAACAAAACTTGATGTCATGGTATTCCATATGTCCTTAAGTGTATGTATGTGGAAAATTGCCTCTCAATTGGTTTTAGAAGTGGTTCAATTGGAAGAAAGATCAAGAATTAGAGAAATTGGGGCAAAGTCAAATAATCAGAGGGAAAAGTCAACTCTTGACTTTTTGAGCCCAAAATCATGAAATTCATGTTACATATGTCCAATGTACAAAATTTGGTCAAGAAACTCCAAAGGAATCATGAAAAGATCAAGATTTGGAAAGTTGCCACTTTTGGATGAAGTAGGGTTACTAAAAATAGCAAGTTTTGGCCATTTTGCATCAGAATTGGAACCAAGGCCATTCAAAATTGAAGCATCAAATGAAAATTCCACTCTGCCTCAATGAAAGATCTTGCTTTAAGCTTCAAATCCATGTGTGGAACATCTCCATTGGATAAAAATTGAGTGAGATATGATTGATCAAAGTTTGAGCAAAGTAGGTCCAAAACTAGGTCATGACCAAGATTTTCAGGGCACGCGCGCAGTCATTTTCTCAAACACTTGGTGGGCCAAATGTATTGATCAATTACTCATGATTAGAGGCTTCAAATGGAAAATCTTTCAACATCAAAGTTGTTCCTCTATGTGAGATCTTCAAAGTTGGTGTTTATCAATTTTTCATCTGATCAAAGGTTAAGGAGTTATGATGGCTCAAAGAATGGTCATTGCAACTGAAATTTGACCAGGTCACAACCAGGTCATGCCACAAGTCTGCGCACCCATGTACCAGTTTCTTTTTCCATCTGTTTGAGGTCATTTTTAGACATGTTTGAGACCTCATTCCACTTCAATTTCCAAATCAATATTGTGCTCCAATACTCCCTCTTTCCAATGAACCCAAAAACTCACCAAACTATTCATTGAGTAGAGAGAAAAACATCACCAAACCTCCCTATGTTTCACTGATACATTGATGGCTTTGCTGCATAATTTGGTTCAGACATCCATCAAACAATTCTTTCCCTTATTTGAACACACCATGAACATCACATACACTGCTATAGCACGTGCCTTGCATGAAAATGGAAAGAGAAAACTTGCTGAGAAAGTTTTCTAATACACAACCATGCCATTCATTTCACTTTCACCTCACCATTATCCTCACCATAAGTGACCATGAGCTCTTCCACACTAAAACAAAACCTCTCCAACTCGTGTCACTAACTGTCATGACTCATTCTGTTAACTCAAACTCAGTTAACTAACTCAGTTAACTGTAGTTCTAACCATCAACCACCAGGGTCAAATCATAACCACACCTATATAAACAATTCTGACAGATTTGGAAAGGAGGATTCTCATTTTTCACTCTCACTCCAAATTGCTCTCACTTTTCTCTCAGAGTTCTCTCCATTCTCTCTCTGATTTCACACGAGTTCTTCACACGTTCTCACCTTGATCTTCATCAATTGTCCATCATCAAGCACTTCTGATCAAGAACAAGCTGAAGTAAGAGCAAGCTATCGAGAGCAGCAACTTCTCCAATTGGAATCTCAGTTCATTGTCTTCAAAATCCAAAGGTTCAGAGCATTTATTTTGCTCTTAGGAAGCTCAAGATCAATCTCTCATCTCTGGTTTTCTGTTGATTCAAGAGTTATCCAATTTCAGGTTTCAAAATTTCTCAAACTTTAATTGCACGATTTTATCCTGTTTTGACTTGTTGATGTGTTGTTTGAGCTTATTAGAAGTTATGTGAAGCTGGCTAGTTGATAGAGCTCTTTAGGAGCTTAGAACTGAAAATTAGGGCAAATTTATCCTCTTCGATTCTCCTTATTCATGCTTGATCTATGAATTTTCTTGTTGGATTTGTGTTCCTCATGAGCTTAGCTTTCGTTTGGTATATGGTTTGTGAATTTCTGGAGAAAATGTGAGTTGCAGGTGGTGGCTGCTGGCCGGAGAAGATGACCGGAGGTCATCTCCGGCCGGTGACTTTAACTGTTAGGGTTTATGTGTGTTTTAATCCTGTCCGTTCATGTTTTCTGATCGTGTGATCCTTGTCTTGCCAGCACATTAAAAACCACATGCTCCTCACGTGTATCTTTTCTGAATTCATTTAAACATGTTGTAGTGTAGTGCATGGTAACTTGTGTGTGTCCTCACGCATGTGCATTGATCCTGATTACTTTGACCACGCATTGACCTTGACTTGATCCATTGGCTGAGAATGAGTCAATTCCTGTTGACTGAAGTGCATGATTGTTATGGTGTTTTGCGCAGACTTGGACTTAACCAGATTGATAATTACACCCCCATGTATTGAAGCCCAATGATTTTGAACTGTCCAATTGCTATGTTCATACCCCCCCTGCATTTTGCATTTATTTTTCATTTTTATTTCTTTCTACACGTTTGATTTCTAATTTTTAAAAATACCAAAACATATTGGAAAATTCTACAAAAATTCATGTGTATTCTTAAAACATTTAGGAAATTTTCTAGGATTTTATTTTCTGATTTTATGACCATTTTGCCCCTGTTCCATTATTTCTTTTGAATTTCCATTTGTATGCATACTTAATGTGACATATGATTTTGTGCATTTTTGTTCTTGATCATAAAAAATGATTTTGATGCCTTTCTTTTTGCATTGTGGTCACAATATGTTGAGGTATGTTTGAGATTTATGAGATGATTTTTAAGTCTTTTTTGGATGACTTTTGATGTGTTGCTTTGAGCATGAATGCATGAAACTTCCATGAGACTTTGACCTAATTGTTGAGTGACTTTGGTTCTGATTCATTGCTTGTGGACTTGATATGTTAATGGCATGTGTTTAAGGTGTTTGATTGGTGAAAGTCATAATTTTTGAAGCATGTTTGCTATTTGTTTGAAGCATGAAGTTTAACTTGTTCATTTTGTGAGTGCATGCCTCATGTTTGGTTTGCTTGATCATGAAGGCACTTGTACCATGAGTTGTGGTTTTGTTTGAGGATGTATAGCATGTTAATTGACTTCTGATTGTAACATTTAGGTTTCATCTTTGCATGTTTGATGTTTATCTTGCACCTTAAGTCACTTGTTTCACAAGTATGAACCACATTCACATCACTTCACCTTTTCTTCTTTGCTTCTTGTTGGATTGAGATTTTGTTTGCATGATTTGGTATGCTCATTTAGGATAACATTAGGTTGTGTAAATATGAGTTACATTCTGACTTGGAAGCATGTATAGCATTCAATCTCATTTCACTTTGTTTGTCAACTTGTTTGAATTTGATTTGTTCATTATATTTTCTTACTTTACTTGTAAGTGATTGTGCTAACCATGTAGGGGCTTTGGTAAGTTTCAATTGAGTGTGGATAAGGAATCCACATTCAACTTCTATCCTTTTACAATTCCATTTTGTGTTTTGTTAAGCACTTATGTGCCTTCTTTTAATAATTCATTACTTTCCCTTTTGAATTACAATTCATCTTCTACTTTGGAAGTGAATTGTTTAATTCTTTCTTTCTTTAGATTTTAGGTTGAAACCTCACAAACCTTTAGGATCACTCCCTTTAATCTTCAATTAGGATTGAGTCTTAGTCCATATAGGTTTTACCTTTTCTCCTCTCTTGAGTCTCTTTTCTCATCTCAAAGAAAATTCAAAACATATAATAAAGGTAGGCATTTATTGCATTTAGGCCTTTCATATAAAGAAAAGATTATAAGGGGTCTTCTCTTGTAATCTTAGAATGTGTAGCATATAGCCCATCTTGGGTCAATGTGTTAAACATTTGATCTTGTATGAGGGACTTAAATGCAATACTTGTTGAAGGTGCAGATAATAAAAAACACTTCTTCACTTCATAATCAACAAAACATTTAATAAACACAAGTATGCTAGTGTGTTTGAACCTTGACAATTGGAACTAAGGGTGGGGGTCTTCTTCACTCTTAGTGTGCTTTCTTACCCATTCCATCTTGGAATGTGAGAATGTACACATTCCAATGACTAAGATTTGGATACACTATCATATGCAAACAAATAACAAAACACTTCTTTCTAAAAGACAAAAACAAACAATAACGTCTTTCCTTCGGGAATTCTTTTCTCACCTCATTCACTCTTAGCGTACGAACGCGCTTCTACTCGTTCTCTTGCAAGATGGTAACGCACTCGGACCAGCGAGCCTGCAACACCTGAGCTAGAACGTAAGCCGTTCTCTAAAAAACACAAACAATCCATCCCTAGTGAGGGGAACTACGTCGCTCTGATTCTCATGTTCCCGATGAGATACGTAGGCAGTGGGGTAGGGCCCATGCGAGCACTTCTTTTATTTTCCCTACATTTGTTTCTCGTTCCTTTTCCAGTTCTCTTTTCGTTCCTTTTCCAGTATTCTTTTCTATCACCCTTTGATCGAGACAAGCAAGCGTGGATCCCATCGGGTACGATGGACGCGAGGGGGTGCTAATACCTTCTTCTCGCGTAACCGACTCCCGAACCCAGTTCTCTTGGTCGCAAGACCATGCTCTATCCTTCCTCTTCAGGTTTATGCGGTGTTTCCTTTCCCTCTCATGGGATAAATACACATTGCTGGCGACTCTGTTTCGGTGCCACTTTCGCGTTTGTACTTGGATGAAAATCCCGGGAGCGACAGCTGGCGACTCCACTGGGGAGTATACCCAGAATCTCTGGTTTCCTTAGCGAGTCAATCCTAGCGCTTGTCTGCTTTTCTTTCATTGGGTGTTTACTGTTGTGCTATATGTTGTTGTTTATTTATTTTACTGTATTTACCGCATTTTAGCATTACATATCATATATTATATTGTGTTGCACTGTTTTTTCTGTTTGGCGGGATGGGATTTCTGAGAGATAAGCCCATTACACAGGCTTGAGTACACACATAGGTATTAGAGTGGATAGTCATGACGCTTGCGTGGTGGTGACCACGTATTGTTGTTCATGAGACCCACAACCAGACGAGGTTCTATCAGGAGCTTTCTGCTACTGCATGTTATGCAGGCCAGTGGTTATTCTCTTGAGGAACTGTCGACTCTGGTGACCATTCCCGAGGACTCAGTTGCGGCACTCCTCCCGAGTTGTGACAGTGGCAGACCACATTCCGTGGCAAACCCATTGCACATTCTCGATCCGAGGACCCAATGCTGAGAACTTGCTATAGGACATCCCTTTTTGAAAGAGAATCAGCGGAGGCACTCCTCGATTGGCGATAGTACTGTACCCTGAGGGATGAATGTACTATTGCTTCTCGACCTCAGTGCCAGAAGCTGAGGACCTTTTTGTTTTGGAGAATCAGTTGAGGCCTCCTCGATTGATGATGATGCCAAACCAGAAATGGTGAACGTATCATCATTTCTCGACCTGAGAGCCCGGGATACTGAACATCCTAGTACCCACATGTGAGAAGGGCGGGTTGTTTACAGGTTTGCAGGTAACCATGACCTCCTACATACCCGGTTTTCTATCATCATTGCACAAAAAGGAAGTTTCATCCTATTGTATTCAGATGGTTCTTATCTATGGTTCTATATTAGTCTCAGAGCTACACTGACACCGTTCACAGTTCAGCACAGACACCTGATTACCTGATCACATTGCCCTTTGCATTGCATTATCATATCCTAACATACATGTTTATTCATTTCCAGGTGCATATATTACCCTTGATCCCAGTCATCAGGTCCCTGCAAAGATGAACACTAAAGAGAGGAAGAATATCATCAGCTATAAGTTCCTTACGCCTACTTTAGGCCCTATTGTTATGCTGAAGGGAATGGCGAGTCCTGCAGTACGAGAAGCTTTTGAAGAGAAATATGGGTGGATTTTATCTATGGTCCGTAATGTCAGTGATTATGAAGCCAGAGGTCTCCATACGTTGATGCAGTTCTATGATCCGCCTCTGAGATGTTTTGTATTTCCAGACTATGTGTTGGTTCCTACCCTGGAGGAGTATTCCAGCATGTTGGGGATTGCTATCAAGGAGGAGCCCCCTTTCTTTGGATCAGTGGGGGATCTTGACTTTGGAAAGGTGGCTGGTGCTCTTTATTTGAGCAAATCAGAGTTAAGTGACAATGTCTCCAACAAAGGAAAGATTCGTGGTTACAAGCTGGAATATCTGATTAAGAAGGCCCAGGAAGCAGCTAAAGGCGAGAATTGGCTTGTTTTTAATGCTCTGCTAGCCCTTTGTATATACGGCATAGTGTTGTTTCCCAACGAGCCGGATTTTATTGATACGGACGCTATACGAATATTCATGATGAAGAACCCGGTGCCAACGCTACTGGGAGATCTTCACTACTCATTGTACAACCGAAACGAAAAGAAAAGAGGAGGGATAATTCGTTGTTGTGCACCCTTGTTCTATAAGTGGTTTGCGGGCCGTTTACCACAATCAGGGGCTTTTGTGGATTCCAAAGATTCTCTAGAGTGGAAACAGCGTTTAATGGGATTGGTGGCCAAGGACATCGTATGGGTAGATCATGGGCTGATTGGTAAGAATATTATCCACAGCTGTGGTAAGTTCCCTAATGTTCCACTGATAGGAAGACTGGGTGGGATTAACTACAATCCTTCTTTGGCCATTCGGCAATTTGGATATGCCCTGACAGGTCCGCCTATCAAGAGAGATGTGGAGGAGTCCCTCTATTTTCATACGTCAGAAGGATGGGAAGCAGCACAGAAAGCTTCTGAAAGCTGGGGTAGCATACTGAAAAAGGGGAAAGTTACTCTAGGAAAGCCTAACAACCGGGTTTATCCAGCATATGAAGAGTGGGTGAAGAAAAGAGTTGAAGATTTTCTCTTGCCTTTTGGTAAGGCACCCCTTTTGTATTCGGAGAATGAGAAAGCAAGAAGCACTGCTACTGTGGAAGAAGTTGACAAGTTGCAAGCCTTGGTGAAAAAGCTCCAAGGAGAGAATTCCGAGTTGAGTAGCCGTCTTCAGAATGCTCTACATGCCAACAAAGAGCTGGAGCGGAAAGCCCAAGATGCTGAACAAATCCTAACTGCAAAAGAAAAAGACTTTGCTGGAAGAGCCCAACATTTCCGGAAGATTAGTAAAGGTGCTGATGATGCTACTCAAGCCCACAAGCAAACCAAACAGGCGTTAGCACAGACCAAAGAAAAGTTAACAAAGTTTCAGCACGCTTGGGACGAAGTTAGGATAGAGAATGCTGAATTACAGGAACAGTTGCAGATTAAGGACGAAGAGCTTGAAAAGGCGCATGAGCAGAGGAGAAAGTATCGGGAAAGCCTCGGTAAGAGTCAAGAACAGCTAGAAGAAGCTAGAGGTGAGCTGAGGAATACCAAGAAAGAGCTTGAAGAAGTCATGATAGAAAGGGAGATACTCAAGACGCAAGCCGGCATAAAGAGACACAAAGGAGTGTGTGATGACGAGGCTCTGATGCTGCACATGGGTTCTTTAACTGAAGCTCTTGAGAAAAGGGATGTCTTGATCAAAGAAATGATTGAAAAGCCGAATCACCAGCGTACCCGTATACTTTTTGAGGAGATCAAATACTCAAGTGATAAGCTGAAGGGTGTGGAATTGTCAGACTGATGTTCTTTTCCTTATATTTTGTTATTAATGGTTACCATCAGGCTTGTTGATGGATCCATTTTGCCTTGTATTGCATTTGCGGATGAGCCTTTCTTAAATGTACTTGAATACTTTGTTGAATGAGTATGAGCAGTTTTATTCAGAATTATTCCTTATCAGATAGCTGCACACAAGCACATGACCATGACACGTCTCTTTATATCACAATTTATGGTCTTCAGATTTCTGTGGTTGGATTGGAATCAGGGTATAAAGTACCTCGGAAATGACAAACATGGCATTGCATGGCATTGCATATCATTTTGCATTTTTTGTTACTTGCTTTTCAGGTACTCGTTGCGGGGTCTCTAACCTTTATTTGGTTTCAGGCAGTATAGCGGAGAGTCACATTCACCGATATTCGACGCGAAGGAATCAAGTAAGAATCATGGATCAAGTGCAAAGTGATTTGGCGGAAATGAGGGCGCGTATGGACCAGTTCATGACCCTCATGACTGGCATGGCGCAAAATCAGGAGAGGTTGAGGCTTCTGGTCGAGCGTCCAGACAATGGGCCCGAAGGTGATCAACATGACAATTCACAGGGACATGGCATTCCCCCTCCCGGTGGCAACCCTCCTCCTGGTGGTAACAATCGGGGTAATGGAAATGGTAGGCAGGCTGGTGTTACTCTTGAAGATACTCTGGAAGACCAATTTACTCTGCTGGATGCTGATGTGGGTAATCAAGGGGATCGAAGGTATGATGAGTTAGCAGAGAAGATCAGGGCCATAGAATGCAAGAACTCTATGGGTATTGATGTTACCAGCTTGGGGCTGGTCTCAGGAGTCAGAATTCCCCCTAAATTCAAACCTCCCACTTTTGATAAGTATCACGGCAATGCGTGTCCCCAAACGCATCTTCAAGCTTACTTTGGGAAGATTTCAGCCCATACGGATGACGAGAAGCTATGGATGCACTATTTTCAGGACAGTCTGGCGGGGGCGTCCTTGACCTGGTACATGAAGTTGAATAGAGCTGCTGTGAAGAATTGGAAAGATCTGGCAGAAGCGTTCCTGAAGCAATACCAGTATAATATTGACATGGCGCCCAACCGCACTCAATTGCAGGGGTTGTCACAAAATGCCAAGGAGAGTTTTAAAGAATATGCACAGAGGTGGAGGGAAATGGCTGCCCAGGTACAACCTCCCTTGTCAGACAGAGAAATGGCAGATATGTTCATGGGCACCTTGCAAGGGGCCTATCTGGATAGATTAGCTGCTTGTCCGTCGACTGGATTTGCTGATATTGTGATTGCGGGAGAAAGAATAGAAAGTCTGTTAAAGCTTGGAAAGATCCAGGATGTGAGTGGGGCTGGCTCTTCGGGGACGAAGAAACCGTTCGCTAGTAACCAGAAAAGAAGAGAAGGTGATACGAATGCTGTGTTTAGAGGACGAGGCAGAGGGCGTTCTCGAGCTTATTATCAGGTAGATGCTGTGACAATCCCCACACCGTCTGTTCAGAAACAACAACCCCAACAACAAGTTCAACAGCAACAACCTTTTTTCCAGCAAAGGTCTAGACAGAGGGATCGTAAGATGGATCCTCTCCCTATGACTTATGCCGCGCTGTTGCCCCGGCTACTTGAGTTAAAGTTGGTAGAACTCCGTACTATGAAAGCTCCGGTTGCTGGAAACCTGCCACCTAACTTCGATGCTAATGCTCGTTGTGAGTTCCACTCAGGTGCTCAGGGGCACTCCATTGAAAAATGCTGGGCTTTCCATCATAAAGTACAAGATTTGATTGATGCTAAAGCCATCAATTTCTCTCCCGCTCCTAATATTACTCAGCATCCCATGCCTGATCATAGTGCAGCAAATGTGTACGCTATTGAAGATGGGAGGAGATTGAATTTGGTGTTAGACGTTCATCAAGTGAAAACTTCTTTGTTGGTAGTAAAAGATCGTTTATTGAAGGGACAGGTGTTCCCGGGCTGTAATCAAGATTGCTCTGAGTGTATGAATCAGGAGAACGGCTGTGATAAGTTGAAGATGGGTTTACAGAATCTGATCGATGAAGGATGTCTACAGTTCGACAGAGTCGTGAAAGACACTGATGAGATATCAACCGTGACCATCTATTACACTCCCGCTGAGATTCAAATGCCGGTCAATGCAGTTCCCGTGGCTAGTGTTGCGCCAGAAAGGCCCAGTCCTGTCACTATCACGGTGCCAGGACCAATTCCGTTCACATCCACGAAAGCTATCCCATGGCACTATGGGGCAGATGTATATTACGAAGGTAAAAAGCAGGAAGTTGAGCCGTCAGTCAGCCCAAATATTGATAATGTAGGGGGTGTAGGGGGCTTTACAAGGAGTGGAAGGTTGTTCGCTCCCCAAACCTTGAGAAGTGATAAAGAGGCAGAAGCTGCAGCAAAGGCTAAGGGTAAACAGGTGGTTGAAAGTGCGCCTACACCTGAAGCAGAGACAAAGATTACTTTTGATAAGGAAATGGAAGAATTTATGAAGATAATCAAGAAAAGCGATTATAAGATTGTGGACCAACTGAATCAGACCCCTTCAAAAATTTCAATCTTGTCACTATTGATGTGCTCTGATGCGCACCGGCAGGCGTTGTTGAAAGTGTTGAAGAGTGCATACGTGCCGCAAGAAATTACTGTTAATCAGCTCGAGGGCGTAATCTCCAATGTTAATGTTAGCCATGGCTTGGGCTTTACAAGTAGAGATTTGACTGTTGAAGGAAGAAACCATAATAAGGCTTTGCATATCACGATGGAGTGTAAGGGCGCAGTGTTATCTCATGTACTGGTAGACACTGGTTCATCACTCAATGTCTTGCCCAAGAAGGCATTAATGAAGCTGGAAGTTGACGGTTTGATCTTAAGGCCTAGTGAATTGGTGGTCAGAGCATTCGATGGAACTAGACGATCTGTGTTTGGTGAGGTGGAATTGCCCGTACAAATTGGACCACAGGTATTCAAATCCACGTTCCATGTAATGGACATACAACCTGCATATAGCTGCCTATTGGGACGCCCTTGGATTCACGGAGCCGGGGCTGTTACTTCTACTCTACATCAAAAGCTGAAGTATGAGTTTGAAGGGCAGGTTGTGACAGTGTGCGGGGAAGAAGACATCTTTGTGAGTCACTTGTCCACGTTCAAGTACATTGAAATGGATGGGGAAATTCATGAGATGCTGTGCCAATCATTTGAAGCAGTCAATATTGACGATGCACCTGAGTCCTCTTCTGTACCAGTTGGGGCTGGTACCTCCATCTCATCTTACAAACAAGCTGTCGAGGTCGTCAGGGCAGGCAACGCCCAAGGTTGGGGCAGGTTGATAGAGACCCCAATGAAGGAAGACAAATTTGGTATTGGTTATCATCCCTCTACAACTTCAGACGCGGGGAGCAGGGGACCCATTACTTTCAATAGTGGGGGAATTATCTACATGGACCAGTCTTGTGCAGCCACGGAGGATAGTGTTGACAGTGATTGTGACCTGGACAACTGGGTACGCCCTCATGTTCCGGGACAACAAGTGCAGAACTGGTTCGTTGAAGAAGTCATCCGGGTTACTCTTCAGACAGAGTAATTTTTCTTTGTTTTTTCTAACCATAATGCATGACAAAATGTTGCGCTCTGCCCAAGGCGTATAGATTCATTTGTAGGGCCACCATGGTTGCATTTGCAATGTTTAATCATTAATAAAGGACGTTTTGCAATCAAATTTTGTTCTCTGTCTTTCAGTTTTTATTTTTGCACAAAAAATATAAAATGGCAATGTTTCATTTTCTTTTGTTTTGCTTAAAAATAAATTCTAAAATAAGGCATGAACCCGTTCATGCAGACTTGATCCTCCGGATACCACTGATAACGATTTTGATATGGCCATGTATGACTTTGACAATCCGATTTATCAAGCCGAAGAAGGGGATGGGAAAGATTGTGAACTTTCTGAAGAACTGGCCAGATTGTTGAAACAAGAGGAAAGGGTCATCCAGCCTCATCAGGAGACTGTAGAAATCATCAATATTGGTACCAAGGACGCCAAGAAAGAGATCAGGATTGGTGCCAGCTTGCAAGCAGATGTGAAGCAAACTTTGACGGAAATGTTGCGCGAGTATGTTGACATCTTCGCCTGGTCGTATCAAGACATGCCGGGGTTGGATACGGATATTGTCGTGCACAGGCTACCATTGAGAGAAGAATGTCCGCCAGTCAAGCAGAAACTTCGTCGGACTCACCCCGACATGGCTTTAAAGATTAAGGAGGAAGTCCAGAAGCAGTGGGATGCTGGTTTTCTTGCTGTGACAAAGTATCCTCCATGGGTAGCCAACATCGTGCCAGTACCGAAGAAAGATGGAAAAGTGAGAATGTGTGTGGATTATCGAGATCTTAATAAAGCTAGCCCGAAAGATGATTTTCCACTACCTCATATTGATGTGCTGGTCGATAATACAGCTCAATTTTCAGTGTTCTCATTTATGGACGGGTTCTCCGGGTACAACCAGATCAAGATGGCACCTGAAGACATGGAGAAGACCACGTTCATTACTCCGTGGGGTACATATTGTTATAAGGTAATGCCTTTTGGGTTGAAAAACGCAGGGGCAACGTACCAACGGGCGATGGTGACACTGTTTCACGACTTGATTCATAAGGAGATCGAATGTTATGTAGATGATATGATTGCCAAGTCGAGAACCGAAGAGGAACATCTGACTAACCTGAAAAAGCTGTTTGAAAGGTTGAGAAAGTTCCGTCTGAGATTAAACCCAAACAAGTGCACGTTTGGGGTGCGTTCTGGAAAGTTGCTGGGTTTCATTGTGAGCGAAAGAGGAATCGAGGTTGATCCTGCTAAGGTGAAAGCAATACAAGAAATGCCTGAACCGAGAACAGAAAAAGAGGTTCGTGGTTTCTTGGGTAGATTGAACTACATTGCAAGGTTCATATCTCACCTAACAGCCACGTGTGAACCAATATTTAAATTGTTAAGGAAAGATCAAACGGTCAGGTGGAATGACGATTGCCAATTGGCATTCGATAAGATAAAAGAATACTTGCAGGAACCTCCGATTCTAATACCTCCAGTTGAAGGGAGACCGCTGATAATGTATCTGACAGTGCTTGAAGGTTCCATGGGTTGTGTTCTCGGTCAACATGACGAGACAGGTAGGAAGGAGCATGCTATTTACTACCTGAGCAAAAAGTTCAATGATTGTGAGTCCCGATACTCAATGCTTGAAAAGACATGCTGTGCGCTTGCATGGGCCGCTAAGCGATTGAGGCAATATATGGTTAGGCACACAACCTTGTTGATTTCAAAAATGGATCCTATCAAGTACATTTTCGAGAAACCAGCATTGACAGGCAGAGTTGCACGGTGGCAAATGGTCTTGACAGAGTATGACATTCGGTACACTTCACAAAAGGCCATCAAAGGAAGTATCTTGTCCGACTATCTTGCGCAACAGCCGATTGATGATTACCAACCCATGAAGTTTGACTTCCCTGATGAGGACATCATGTTTCTCAAAGCTAAGGACTGTGAGGAACCACTCCCGGAGGAGGGGCCAGACCCTAAATCCAAATGGAGTCTGATGTTTGATGGGGCTGTCAATATGAATGGGTGCGGAGTTGGAGCAGTCCTTATCACGCCGGAAGGTGTTCATATGCCTTTCACTTCCCGAATAACTTTCGGGTGCACCAACAATGAAGCAGAGTACGAAGCTTGTATAATGGGGATCGAGGAGGCGATTAATCTACGGATTAAGACCCTTGATATATTTGGTGATTCAGCTTTGGTAATCAATCAAGTGAAAGGGAGTTGGTACACGCACCAAGCAAATCTAGTGCCGTATAGAGATTATACAAGGAGATTGCTGACATTTTTCACAACAGTGAAACTGTACCACATTCCTCGAGATGAGAATAGGTTCGCTGATGCCTTGGCCACTTTGTCTTCCATGATCAAAGTGCAAGGATGGAACCATGTACCTAAGATTGAGGTATCCCGCCTTGACAGACCAGCATTTGTGTTTGCGGTCGATGCAGCGTCTGATGACAAGCCATGGTTCTATGACATTAAGTGTTTCTTAAAGAGTCAAGAGTACCCGTCCGGGGCATCGTCCAAAGACAGGAAGACGTTGAGAAGGTTAGCTGGTAGTTTCTTCTTGAATAAAGATGGCGTGCTGTATAAAAGAAATTTTGACACGGTCCTGCTTAGATGTGTGGATAGACATGAAGCAGACTTGTTGATGATTGAAGTGCACGAAGGCTCTTTCGGTACTCATGCCGGAGGGCAGGCAATGGCTAAAAAGTTGTTAAGATCGGGATATTATTGGTTGACTATGGAGTCAGATTGTTGCAAATATGCCCGCAAATGCCATAAATGCCAGATCTATGCAGACAAGGTGCATGTGCCTCCAAATCCGTTGAGTATCATGTCGTCGCCTTGGCCGTTTGCCATGTGGGGCATTGATATGATCGGAAAGATTGAGCCTACAGCTTCCAATGGTCATCGTTTCATCTTGGTGGCAATTGATTACTTCACCAAATGGGTTGAAGCCTCATCCTATGCCAATGTTACAAAGCAAGTGGTCGCTCGTTTCTTAAAACGGGATATCATTTGCCGATATGGAGTTCCCGAAAGAATCATTACTGATAATGGTTCTAATTTGAATAATAAGATGATGGCTGAGTTATGCCGGGACTTCAAAATCGAACACCACAATTCTTCTCCGTACCGCCCAAAGATGAATGGCGCGGTCGAAGCGGCCAACAAAAATATCAAGAAGATTGTGCAGAAGATGGTTGTCACGTACAAAGATTGGCATGAGATGTTACCATTTGCTTTGCATGGGTATCGAACGTCGGTACGCACGTCCACTGGGGCAACCCCATTCTCACTTGTATATGGTATGGAGGCAGTGCTACCGGTTGAAGTAGAGGTTCCGTCCCTCAGAGTCATGATGGATGTTAAGCTAGATGAAGCTGAATGGGTACGAGCCAGATTTGATCAGTTGAGCCTTATTGAGGAAAAGCGATTGGCGGCTGTATGTCATGGGCAACTATATCAGCGCAGAATGAAGCAGGCATTTGACCAGAAGGTGCGTCCTCGGGTTTATAAAGTCGGAGATGTGGTACTCAAAAGGATCCTTCCTCCCAATACAGATCACAGGGGCAAATGGACTCCTAATTATGAAGGTCCATTCGTGGTTAAAAAGGTCTTTTCGGGCGGAGCTTTATTGCTTACAACCATGGATGGCGAAGACTTTTCATCCCCTGTCAACTCGGACGTAGTCAAAAAATACTTCGCATGAATAGACCCGCTGGATAATAAGAATAAAAAAAATCCAGGCAAAAAAGGGCATCCCGGCGAACCAAAAACAGAATGAGGTTCGGGCAAAAATTAGGGATATAATTGAAAAAATTGTACACCCGGTAAGTTGAAAACCCGAAAGGGCAACTTAGGCAAAAAAGGGTATCCTGGTGGATCGAAAACCTGAAAAGGCGGTCCACACAAAAGAGGGATTTAAGCGAATGACTACAGTCTGAGTTATCTGTACCCATTACCGTTTGAACAACTGACGTTCTGAAGAATAGGAATCGGTCTGATCATTCCTCAGAAGGCAAGGTCGGGGAGTTTTGAAGACATACTGGTCATAACAGAATGGAAACTCAGTGGAATTCCGTTTTCACATTGCCATTAGGATAGTTTCTTTTCTCAATTTTTCAGCGATCACCTCTTTCCAGGGATTGCTTCCAGATGTAATTGCCTATTCTGGGCTCTCAGTCAATAAATTGAATTTCAATAAAAGGCTTTCTATTTTTGTTTTATTGCTTTGTTTGCAAAAACGTCCTAATTGTTGATAAAACATTGCATTTGAAAACATGGCAGCCTTGCAATAACATGCGCAGAAAAAATATTTGAAATTACTTCGAATGTTGAATACTCCCGGATGGTGGATTCTAGCCACGCAATATTCGGGGCATGTGGGCATATTCTTTTGTTGCAGGTAGCAGGTGCAGATGATTTTAAGCACAAGACCAGCAATAAATCACCCCACGCAAAAGACTGGGGCAATTATGGGTAAGGAGATCGGCGTTCATCGTTCGGTCGACGATTGTTCATAACGGGTCGATATCAGTGAATTAAGTTCAACTGGGTACCGTTGCATCTTATTAAGTCGATTCTCTCATACAGTATTTCCAATAGCTACAAGCTTTTCTATGTCGATAACGGTCACAGGTTCCCCAAAAGAGTGGTCTCGTCGACACCGAAACTGATGGTCATTATCCCCAGCGAAGTCGCAGGAGTTTGAAGAGGCTAAATCTTCTGTAAAATTCTCTTATGACATCTTCTTCGGGGACAAATTGTTGGTTTGTCCAAGCATGGGGCATGTTTGTTTCCCCAGCATGAAGTGTTGATCATCCCCAGTAGAGTTTGAGGACAGTTGGTCTTCTGTAAAATCCTCTCAAAAGGCATTCCCCAGCACGAGACGCTTTAAAGCAGTTTTCTCCAGCAGAGTTTGTTATAAACTCGTCATCCCCAACGGAATTGTCTAAAGGGAAGCTCGCCTAACATGGGGCATTGTGGTACTCATCCTAAGCTTGACAGTCATATTCTTCAGCAGACTACTGTGGATTTGCTTTGGGTTTCCCCAACAGATCTCTAAGGACTCTTTCTAGCAAGTTGCAGTAGAATGTTCTAACCAGGATTTGCATATCCCTGGCAGAGTAGCCCTGATACCCAGCAAGATCGTATCTCTGGTCATGGTATCCCCACAGAGGTCAGCATCGAATCTTGTCAGCAACTTCCAGCTGAGTTGTTGTTCTCTCCGCAGAGGTTTATCAGATCGACATAATCTATTCCTCAACAAGGATGGTACAACCTTTCCCTAGCCGGGTCAGAAGGTTGATAATCCCTATAAAGGATCTTGGGTTGAATAAATCCCCAAGCAGAGTTTTAATGGCTCATTTCCCCAGCAGGACGTCATTTAAAAATTCTCATCCCCAGCGGAATCGCTGTGACCAGAATTCGTTCCCCCAAGCAGATGGAATAATTCCTGGCAGAGTCGTCATTCCCTCATATCTTAAAGTCCAATTTATTGTTGGCAAGCTTGACAATTCGAAGCAGACGGATTGTTCATCCATTCGCCAGCAGAGATATTATCCTCTCAGGAACCTCTAAAGTCAAGTCATTTCATTGGTCTTTGCTCCTCAGCAGAGTCAGCATAGATGTCTGACACAGATGCAGAGAGTAATGCAATGTTGCATATTCCAAAAGTCCAACAGTGGATTGGCAAAAGTCCGTCTTCGGGTGGCAAAAGTCCAGCAGTGGATTGGCAAAAGTCCATCTTCGGGTGGCAAAGCAGCTAAAAGTCCAACAGTGGATTGGCAAAAGTCCGTCTTCGGGTGGCAAAAGTCCAACAGTGGATTGGCAAAAGTCCGTCTTCGGGTGGCAAAAGTCCAACAGTGGATTGGCAAAAGTCCGTCTTCGGGTGGCAAAAGTCCAACAGTGGATTGGCAAAAGTCCGTCTTCGGGTGGCAAAAGTCCAACAGTGGATTGGCAAAGGTCCATCTCCGGGTGGCAAAAGTCCAACAGTGGATTGGCAAAAGTCCGTCTTCGGGCGGCAAAGCAGCAAAAGTCCAACAGTGGATTGGCAAAAGTCCGTCTTCGGGCGGCAAAGCAGCGAAAGTCCAACAGTGGATTGGCAAAAGTCCGTCTTCGGGTGGCAAAAGTCCAACAGTGGATTGGCGAAAGGTCCATCTAAGGGTGGCATATTCTAAAAGTCCAACAGTGGATTGGCAAAAGTCCGTCTTCGGGTGGCAAAAGTCCAACAGTGGATTGGCAAAAGTCCATCTTCGGGTGGCAAAGCAGCTAAAAGTCCAACAGTGGATTGGCAAAAGTCCGTCTTCGGGTGGCAAAAGTCCAATAGTGGATTGGCAAAAGTCCGTCTTCGGGTGGCAAAAGTCCAACAGTGGATTGGCAAAAGTCTGTCTTCGGGTGGCAAAAGTCCAACAGTGGATTGGCAAAAGTCCATCTTCGGGTGGCACGAAGCTGCAAAGTCCACCAGTAGTGTGGCAAGCCAGTAGTCGTCTGGCGTCGTTCAAAAAGACATTTCCAAAGTCCACCAGTAGTGTGGCAAGCCAGTAGTCGTCTGGCGTCGTTCAAAAGACATTATTAAAGTCCACCAGTAGTGTGGCAAGCCAGTAGTCGTCTGGCGTCGTTCAAAAGACAGATCTCTCCGACGTTTCATCGAAGATTCAATCCAGCAGTCTCGTTGGGTTTATATCCCTTTTCTTTTTCATCATCCAGAGCAAATTTTTGGTTATTTTTGGTATTCAATCACTATATACCTTGAAAGTCCGAAAGCATTTGCTTTCAGGCATTCAGGTCTACAGCGCTTGAATAGGGGCAGCTGTAATACCCCAAAATTTGCTCTCCCCTTTTGTCATCATAGCATGGCATTATCATTTATCATATCATATCCATCTCATTAGCATTGCATTGCATTTAACATAGAAAAATGAAGCATGGCATCCTTCTTACCATTAGGGCATGTGATCATGTGGAAGGTGGACAATCTAGGAATCATTCAAAGCACAAGAGGTCAGTCAAGTTGCCTCAAGGCAAGCCCAGAAGCCTTTCATGTCTCATATTATCTCAGTTGATCATCCACAACCTCAAGGATAAGAGATACAATAGGAGATTGAGGCATTACATCCTACACTATGCAAGAAGTCCAAAAATTGAAGGAAAATCCTCAAAAGAGATAGCTCATTGATTCAAAATCATTCTCAAGTGGCATTTCTCATCATCCTTTAAGAGGATACACAACATACTCTGAGGAATTTGAAATTGGAGACTGCACTTTTACCTCCTAACCAGAGGGGACCAAAACTAGGGTTTCCCATTAAATCAGGGAATCTTTGATTTTTTGAACAAAACTTGATGTCATGGTATTCCATATGTCCTTAAGTGTATGTATGTGGAAAATTGCCTCTCAATTGGTTTTAGAAGTGGTTCAATTGGAAGAAAGATCAAGAATTAGAGAAATTGGGGCAAAGTCAAATAATCAGAGGGAAAAGTCAACTCTTGACTTTTTGAGCCCAAAATCATGAAATTCATGTTACATATGTCCAATGTACAAAATTTGGTCAAGAAACTCCAAAGGAATCATGAAAAGATCAAGATTTGGAAAGTTGCCACTTTTGGATGAAGTAGGGTTACTAAAAATAGCAAGTTTTGGCCATTTTGCATCAGAATTGGAACCAAGGCCATTCAAAATTGAAGCATCAAATGAAAATTCCACTCTGCCTCAATGAAAGATCTTGCTTTAAGCTTCAAATCCATGTGTGGAACATCTCCATTGGATAAAAATTGAGTGAGATATGATTGATCAAAGTTTGAGCAAAGTAGGTCCAAAACTAGGTCATGACCAAGATTTTCAGGGCACGCGCGCAGTCATTTTCTCAAACACTTGGTGGGCCAAATGTATTGATCAATTACTCATGATTAGAGGCTTCAAATGGAAAATCTTTCAACATCAAAGTTGTTCCTCTATGTGAGATCTTCAAAGTTGGTGTTTATCAATTTTTCATCTGATCAAAGGTTAAGGAGTTATGATGGCTCAAAGAATGGTCATTGCAACTGAAATTTGACCAGGTCACAACCAGGTCATGCCACAAGTCTGCGCACCCATGTACCAGTTTCTTTTTCCATCTGTTTGAGGTCATTTTTAGACATGTTTGAGACCTCATTCCACTTCAATTTCCAAATCAATATTGTGCTCCAATACTCCCTCTTTCCAATGAACCCAAAAACTCACCAAACTATTCATTGAGTAGAGAGAAAAACATCACCAAACCTCCCTATGTTTCACTGATACATTGATGGCTTTGCTGCATAATTTGGTTCAGACATCCATCAAACAATTCTTTCCCTTATTTGAACACACCATGAACATCACATACACTGCTATAGCACGTGCCTTGCATGAAAATGGAAAGAGAAAACTTGCTGAGAAAGTTTTCTAATACACAACCATGCCATTCATTTCACTTTCACCTCACCATTATCCTCACCATAAGTGACCATGAGCTCTTCCACACTAAAACAAAACCTCTCCAACTCGTGTCACTAACTGTCATGACTCATTCTGTTAACTCAAACTCAGTTAACTAACTCAGTTAACTGTAGTTCTAACCATCAACCACCAGGGTCAAATCATAACCACACCTATATAAACAATTCTGACAGATTTGGAAAGGAGGATTCTCATTTTTCACTCTCACTCCAAATTGCTCTCACTTTTCTCTCAGAGTTCTCTCCATTCTCTCTCTGATTTCACACGAGTTCTTCACACGTTCTCACCTTGATCTTCATCAATTGTCCATCATCAAGCACTTCTGATCAAGAACAAGCTGAAGTAAGAGCAAGCTATCGAGAGCAGCAACTTCTCCAATTGGAATCTCAGTTCATTGTCTTCAAAATCCAAAGGTTCAGAGCATTTATTTTGCTCTTAGGAAGCTCAAGATCAATCTCTCATCTCTGGTTTTCTGTTGATTCAAGAGTTATCCAATTTCAGGTTTCAAAATTTCTCAAACTTTAATTGCACGATTTTATCCTGTTTTGACTTGTTGATGTGTTGTTTGAGCTTATTAGAAGTTATGTGAAGCTGGCTAGTTGATAGAGCTCTTTAGGAGCTTAGAACTGAAAATTAGGGCAAATTTATCCTCTTCGATTCTCCTTATTCATGCTTGATCTATGAATTTTCTTGTTGGATTTGTGTTCCTCATGAGCTTAGCTTTCGTTTGGTATATGGTTTGTGAATTTCTGGAGAAAATGTGAGTTGCAGGTGGTGGCTGCTGGCCGGAGAAGATGACCGGAGGTCATCTCCGGCCGGTGACTTTAACTGTTAGGGTTTATGTGTGTTTTAATCCTGTCCGTTCATGTTTTCTGATCGTGTGATCCTTGTCTTGCCAGCACATTAAAAACCACATGCTCCTCACGTGTATCTTTTCTGAATTCATTTAAACATGTTGTAGTGTAGTGCATGGTAACTTGTGTGTGTCCTCACGCATGTGCATTGATCCTGATTACTTTGACCACGCATTGACCTTGACTTGATCCATTGGCTGAGAATGAGTCAATTCCTGTTGACTGAAGTGCATGATTGTTATGGTGTTTTGCGCAGACTTGGACTTAACCAGATTGATAATTACACCCCCATGTATTGAAGCCCAATGATTTTGAACTGTCCAATTGCTATGTTCATACCCCCCCTGCATTTTGCATTTATTTTTCATTTTTATTTCTTTCTACACGTTTGATTTCTAATTTTTAAAAATACCAAAACATATTGGAAAATTCTACAAAAATTCATGTGTATTCTTAAAACATTTAGGAAATTTTCTAGGATTTTATTTTCTGATTTTATGACCATTTTGCCCCTGTTCCATTATTTCTTTTGAATTTCCATTTGTATGCATACTTAATGTGACATATGATTTTGTGCATTTTTGTTCTTGATCATAAAAAATGATTTTGATGCCTTTCTTTTTGCATTGTGGTCACAATATGTTGAGGTATGTTTGAGATTTATGAGATGATTTTTAAGTCTTTTTTGGATGACTTTTGATGTGTTGCTTTGAGCATGAATGCATGAAACTTCCATGAGACTTTGACCTAATTGTTGAGTGACTTTGGTTCTGATTCATTGCTTGTGGACTTGATATGTTAATGGCATGTGTTTAAGGTGTTTGATTGGTGAAAGTCATAATTTTTGAAGCATGTTTGCTATTTGTTTGAAGCATGAAGTTTAACTTGTTCATTTTGTGAGTGCATGCCTCATGTTTGGTTTGCTTGATCATGAAGGCACTTGTACCATGAGTTGTGGTTTTGTTTGAGGATGTATAGCATATTAATTGACTTCTGATTGTAACATTTAGGTTTCATCTTTGCATGTTTGATGTTTATCTTGCACCTTAAGTCACTTGTTTCACAAGTATGAACCACATTCACATCACTTCACCTTTTCTTCTTTGCTTCTTGTTGGATTGAGATTTTGTTTGCATGATTTGGTATGCTCATTTAGGATAACATTAGGTTGTGTAAATATGAGTTACATTCTGACTTGGAAGCATGTATAGCATTCAATCTCATTTCACTTTGTTTGTCAACTTGTTTGAATTTGATTTGTTCATTATATTTTCTTACTTTACTTGTAAGTGATTGTGCTAACCATGTAGGGGCTTTGGTAAGTTTCAATTGAGTGTGGATAAGGAATCCACATTCAACTTCTATCCTTTTACAATTCCATTTTGTGTTTTGTTAAGCACTTATGTGCCTTCTTTTAATAATTCATTACTTTCCCTTTTGAATTACAATTCATCTTCTACTTTGGAAGTGAATTGTTTAATTCTTTCTTTCTTTAGATTTTAGGTTGAAACCTCACAAACCTTTAGGATCACTCCCTTTAATCTTCAATTAGGATTGAGTCTTAGTCCATATAGGTTTTACCTTTTCTCCTCTCTTGAGTCTCTTTTCTCATCTCAAAGAAAATTCAAAACATATAATAAAGGTAGGCATTTATTGCATTTAGGCCTTTCATATAAAGAAAAGATTATAAGGGGTCTTCTCTTGTAATCTTAGAATGTGTAGCATATAGCCCATCTTGGGTCAATGTGTTAAACATTTGATCTTGTATGAGGGACTTAAATGCAATACTTGTTGAAGGTGCAGATAATAAAAAACACTTCTTCACTTCATAATCAACAAAACATTTAATAAACACAAGTATGCTAGTGTGTTTGAACCTTGACAATTGGAACTAAGGGTGGGGGTCTTCTTCACTCTTAGTGTGCTTTCTTACCCATTCCATCTTGGAATGTGAGAATGTACACATTCCAATGACTAAGATTTGGATACACTATCATATGCAAACAAATAACAAAACACTTCTTTCTAAAAGACAAAAACAAACAATAACGTCTTTCCTTCGGGAATTCTTTTCTCACCTCATTCACTCTTAGCGTACGAACGCGCTTCTACTCGTTCTCTTGCAAGATGGTAACGCACTCGGACCAGCGAGCCTGCAACACCTGAGCTAGAACGTAAGCCGTTCTCTAAAAAACACAAACAATCCATCCCTAGTGAGGGGAACTACGTCGCTCTGATTCTCATGTTCCCGATGAGATACGTAGGCAGTGGGGTAGGGCCCATGCGAGCACTTCTTTTATTTTCCCTACATTTGTTTCTCGTTCCTTTTCCAGTTCTCTTTTCGTTCCTTTTCCAGTATTCTTTTCTATCACCCTTTGATCGAGACAAGCAAGCGTGGATCCCATCGGGTACGATGGACGCGAGGGGGTGCTAATACCTTCTTCTCGCGTAACCGACTCCCGAACCCAGTTCTCTTGGTCGCAAGACCATGCTCTATCCTTCCTCTTCAGGTTTATGCGGTGTTTCCTTTCCCTCTCATGGGATAAATACACATTGCTGGCGACTCTGTTTCGGTGCCACTTTCGCGTTTGTACTTG
Source organism: Lathyrus tuberosus (assembly GCA_022829125.1). NCBI lineage: Eukaryota > Viridiplantae > Streptophyta > Magnoliopsida > Fabales > Fabaceae > Lathyrus > Lathyrus tuberosus. Next base: position 1,918,603 of record JALAZF010000699.1, on the reverse strand, counting down.
GATGAAAATCCCGGGAGCGACAGTGGTACGCCCACGAAACAAAGGAGTTGGTTGATTTTTAAAAGAGGCGTCAATTGCTCACACACGAGTAAGAGAACTCGCACCCAAACAATCGAAGGAAGATCAAAGACTTGAACCCCTATTTTTCACCTTGAAAAGAGTTTCGATAGTTGTTAGTCGTTTTGAGGTTTGATTATGAAAATCCGCTTGACGTGGGATCAAGGGTTTATTGTATGCGCTTGGTTATTTTGAAAAGGGTTTGATTTATTAAAAGAAGAGGCATCAATTGCTCACACACGAGTAAGAAAACTCGCACCCAAACAATCAAAGGAAGATCAAAGACTTGAACCCCCATTTTTCACCTTAAAGAGTTGCGATAGTTGTTAGTTGTTTTTGAAGTTTGATTATGAAAATCCGCTTGACGTTGGATCAAGGGTTTATTTGCGAAAAGAGTTTGATTTGAAGATGACTCGACGACGAATCGAGGGTTTGGTTTGAAGAGAGGTTTGTTTGAAAATGCTCGACGACGAATCGAGGGTTTGGTTTGAAAATGGGTTTGTTTGAAAATGGCTCGACGACGAATCGAGAGTTTGGTTGAAAAAGGGTTTGTTTGAAAATGGATCAACGACGAATCGAGTATTAGTTTGAAAATGGGTTGTTTATGCTAGTCCCTAGGGGTGCTCCTAGTAAACAAACCACAATCAAAGCAATAATAAATGCGTACATCGGAATGGGAGAGGGATACATGTAAAGTACAAGTGTTGACATGAAATAAAGGGGTCTCATTGTAAGGTAGCTCAAGAGAAAGTCGTGTGTGTGCGAAGGTGTCCTAAACTAAACCTTGAGCAAGCGTCGAGCAAGTGGATGATCATAATCAACAGTCCGTTCATGTTCGTTTTTTATGGTTGCGATAGTTGTTAATTGTTTTCGATTAAGGGTGAGCGAATGAAATGAATATGAATATGATACAATATATACAATGATATAATCGATATAGAATTGACAAGGTATAATATCGACATAAAAATGAAAGTTGGTCTCGCCTTAATCTCGATTTAATCGATAAATCGATAATCGGATTTTTGACTTTCATTGACCCAAAATTGATAAAATAATAGAAAAATAATGGAAATGAAATAAAATCGAAAATGACAATAAAAGAATAAAGGCCTCACCTTTATCAAGATTTAAAAAAAAAAATCGATAAATCGTTGATATTTTGGTTTTCATTGACCAAAATGAATAAAAATGCTAAAAATGAAATAAAATCTAAATAAAGTGATACATAAATTGAAATAAAAATAAATGAATGGTGAATACAAATGAATATAAATGAAAATAGAAATAAAAAAGAGTAGGCCTCATATAAATCAAGATTTGGATCTATTAGAGAAAATCAACAAATCAAGAGTTTTATCTTATCATTGGCCCTAAAATGAATTGAAATCAAAGAAAGATTAAAATAGTTGGACAAAGGATCTATAAGATATTTAGAATTAACAAGAAAACACAATAATAATATTAAAATTAAATAACGTAAAACTAAAAATAAAAAAAAAAGAGAGAGGTGCGCTGGAATTTGGAAGGGGTGTGAATATAGAGGCGGAATCATGTGGGCCTTGATCCCATCATCCACCCCAAAATCATACGAACAAAATAAGACAAGGGGAGGGTTAGAAAACTAAAAAAAAGAGAAAATTAATGGCTGTAAGGCCCAATAACCCAACCTATGGTTCAAATAATCATGGTTGAACAAGTCAACCCAAATCACCAATGGTTTCTTCACATAATAAAAAAACTCAGTAAAAAAAAGAACGACATGAAACGGACGCCACCCGACCCAACCTTCCGATTCCTCACTCGCGATTCCCTCTCTAAGTTTGTTCAAGCTCGATTTCTAGGTTTGTTCTTGGGTTTTCATTCTTTTGCTTCGATTTCTCTCTTCATGTCTCTATTCCGGTTTCGGTTCTGTTTCTCGAATCCCTTTCTCTGCGTGTGGTGTGAAAAATGATGATGAAGGAATCGCGGTGGAGGGTAGAGGTTTTGTTGCGGTTTCGGATCTCACTCTCTAGTTCGGTTTGTGGGTTTGATTTGAATGGATTATGAATTGTGGTGATTCATAATGGTTTAGGGTGGTCGGGTTGAAGGTGTTTGATGAGAAAAGAAGGAGGGTTTTATGGTGGATTGAAGGGTGATAACGTGTTGTAGGGAGGTTGAAAAGTTTCAGAGTGAGATTGAAGCCAGGTTAATGGTTGGAGCAGAGGGTTTTAATGGTTAAAGGTCTGAGATTGAAGACGGTTTATGCAGGTTGAAGAAGGTTGTTTGGTTCGAGCGAGGTTTTTTTGTTGTGGCTGATGGCGGTGAGACGTGTTTGAGAGGCCGGTGACTAGTGTTCTTGAGTGTGGAAAATGGATACGGAGATGGTTTGAAGGGAGGAGGTTCTGAAGCAAGGTGGCGAAGGTTGATGTGAGGTGAAGAAGGGTGATTAAGGTTGCAATAAGAAGAGGGTAACAGATTGTTGTTTGATGAATCGATGTCGAGGGAAGGTGAGTTTTTTTTTCAGAAGTTTTTTATGCTTTCAGAATCGTTCCCCTTTTCCATAAACCTCTCCTCCTTTTAAAATCGAATTTCAAAACCAACTTTGTCTTGTTGTTGTTGTTAAGTCCCTTTCCAAGTTCAGACTTCTGGTATTGTCGGTGGCGTGTCACTTTCGTTTACAGGTTATATTGCTGTGTGGTTAATGATGCAGTGCTTTTTTTCTTGTCTTTACTCTGCAAGTCGTACGGTTTGGTTGTGGTAAACATAGTGGTTGTCTGGCGTGGGATATGGCGTGAGTGGTGAGAAACAAAAGCATTTGGAAATAAAAAAAATCTTCATGGGCCATGTGAATCAAATAAAGCTTTTTGGTTGTGATATTTTCCTTTTTTGAGTAATGGGCTTTGAAATAAATTGTGACATTGGAGCTTTTTGAATAATTGGAATGAATTGGTACAATGGACTCTAAATGGACTTATGTAGAAAGAAAAAAAATGGTCTAATCGAAAAGGTAAAGGACTTTTTTAGAATGAATTTGAAAAAGGCATAGAGATTTAAATTAAAAAAGAATATGAACTAAAAAAAATGGAATTGGATGAATAAAAGTGGTTTTGAAAGAAATGGATTTAAGAAGAAAAATGGGTTTAAGAAAATGATATTGGATATGTATTTAGAAAAGTGGATAAGAATGGATAATGGTCTTGAATTTAAATGGATTTTGAATAAAAATAAATTATGGAAAGTGGCTTATGGATAATTTGGACATGAAAATGGATATGTGAATTAGATAAATGAAACGGTTTTAAAAAAAGGACTAGATTAAAAATGGATATTGGATAGAAAAGTTGAATGGTTTTTTTTTTGTGAATTTGTTTGAAATGGATAAGGATTTAAGGAAAAGAAGAAATGGATAAAACGGTGGGTAATAATGGATAATGAATAATGAAAACTTGAGCATAGGCAACAAGGAAACAATGTATTTTTTTGGATTTTCTAAATATGGTCAACGGGTGAATGTACAGATGGAAATTATACAGGTAAGACAAATTTGGGGTATGACAGATGCCCCTATCTAATTGGCTTAAATCGAGTTAGATGAACTGTTGTGGCGTTCGATCTTTCGAGGTATAAGACAATTAGATATGAAGAAGACCACAAATTTGTCTGAAAGAAAGAAAAGGGATTGGGCAGTTGAAATGCAAGAAATCTGACACCAAAAGGATGACAGACCTATCACCAAAAGGATGATAGTGAACACACACACACAGACCCTTCCACCAAAAGGATGAAAATGAGGTCAAAACCTACTATTACTGACGAGATAATAGGGCACACACACACAGCCTGCTATTACCAACGAGATAATAGGGCACACACACAGCCTGCTATTACCGACGAGATAATAGGGCACACACACACAGCCTGCTATTACCGACGAGATAATAGGGCACACACACATCCCGCTATTACCGATGAGATAATAGGGCACACACACACAGACCCTTCCACCAAAAGGATGGAAATGAGGTCGAAACCTTCTATTACCGATGAGATAATAGGGCGCACACACACAGCCTGCTATTACCGACGAGATAATAGGGCACACAACACAGCCTGCTATTACCGACGAGATAATAGGGCACACAACACAGCCTGCTATTACCGACGAGATAATAGGGCACACAACACAGCCTGCTATTACCGACGAGATAATAAGGCACACAACACAGCCTGCTATTACCGACGAGATAATGGGGCACACAACACAGCCTGCTATTATCGACGAGATAATAGGGCACACACACAAAGGTTGAAGTAAAGAAATCAATGAGGAAAGCCCACGAAAAGGAAAGGGAGATAGTGAAAAAATGGAGAAGGTAACCCGTCAAGATCTACGCAATCTTGTGCCTACGTATCTTTACTCGGACGAGAATAAAGAATCAGGGCAGTCATAGTTTGACCTAAAGAAAAGATTCAATGAGGAATGCCCACTGACTCGGAGGAATGTTTATTGGTTGGGATAAGGATGACGACCTCAACAACAAAAGGGTTGAGGAACACAACTCAATGAGGAACGCCCACTGACTTGCTTAGAGATCACTGCTTTATTGAAAAAATTTCATGAGGAACGCCCATGCACTTGAAAGAGATGCCCCTGGTTGGGCTGGAGATCATCTTGCAGTCTTGAGATATAACTTTGTGAGGAACGCCCACAGATTGATGAAGATGCCCCTGCCTGGGCTGAAAATCAACTTGTAATCTTGAGATTGATCCTGGATCTTGACTATGCGTATGAATGCTTGATGATGCTTTAAGTTGAATGGAAATGCAAATGCAAATGCTGACGCGCGAAGATGCAAGTGTTGGGGAAGTATGATTTGGTTTTTTGGATATGCATATGATGTCTATGATGACGAATGCGATGCATATGATTGCAGACGGGTGATTAGATATGTTTGGAGAGGTGCCAGTGTGGTGGATTTTTTGGTAGTTGCCAATGCGGATTAGACTTTTGGGCGGTGGGAGGGATTTGATTTCCTCGACACTCAGTTCGTTGAAGACGCCATGATTGAAGCGGACGAAGATGCTCCTGAAGCCTCGAGTTTGATCACTTGCTTTTGTACTTGTCAGTTAGGATGACCTTCTGCAACAAGGCTTGCCCCAGTCTGAACATGGTAATGGTCTGCCCCTGGTTAACCAGTTTTGAAGCAGTCTGATCTTTGGAAGATCAACTTTGATGTGCTTTGATGTGGCTTGCCCCTGATTGAGCTGTTGAAAGATTTGCCCCAGCCTGTGGGTTTTGAGGGACTCTTGCTTCGGGTTGGCACCACTGAAATTTCAAGTTCCTCTTCGATTGCCTCTTGTTGGAATTGTTTTGATGTCTGACACTGATTTGCAGTTAAAATTGCACATTCACAAATGGTAATCTTAATACAATACTCATGCAAGTTTTGAAAAAGAATCATTTATTGGGGTGTCGTGATAGTGAGACGAATGGACCGTTAGCCCGAACGTGTGCTGATTTTGATGGTGTGAAAGATATAGCAAGGAGAATGGCACCAATGCTGAAGATTAGCAAATATGGGGAGTCAATTTACGCAACCTTGCAATAGTATGCTTTCAGAATAAACCTCGCCTCAATTAGGTCTTTCGAGGGTTGTAACGTGGTCTGGTTCACGGTTTATGAAACAAAGGATATTAGGCTCAAAGTATAATTTGTACCCACCCCTTCTTCGTGATGATCTCCAGTCCTATGTTCAGTTAATTTTGCACAAGTTTGTATTCCAAAAGGGTTGATGGTTCAAGGTATGCTCGAAATGGCAGTCACCTTTATTTTGTTTTTGATGGGTGTCAGTGACCATTTGGCTTTGATTTGGTGGACACTAAATCTTATTTCGTTTTGGTGAGGATTTGAGGGCCTCTTTTGATTTTGTTTTTGATCCCTATCTTTTGCATGGACTAATTTTGCTTGTCGAGTCCATCAGGGTTGTCTTGATTTTTGCCTTAGTCTCCTTTGAGGTGCTTGACTTAGCAGGCTTCTAATTTCTTTGATTTTTTTGGTTTTTGTTGGTTGATTGTGACTGCCAAGTCATGGGTATTGATGAACAACCGTCATGTCTTGTGGAATTTTGCTTTGTGATTCGAGTGCATAATTGGGTTAACTGAACACTACCCTGCCCCAGGTTGAGTGTAAGGGTTTATAGATCCGAAGAAAACTGCTACTTCTTGGCTCGAAGTGGTTAGCTAGGGATTAACTCCTTGTCTCTCCAGTGTTTAGGGGTTGAAACAATGCCTGTACATCATCGGCGGGATTCTGTCTGAAAGTATACATTTTGCAATTATGGGTATTTCATTGTCATCATCCTCCCTCTAATCATTGCTAGGCGACAGTTGATAAAGAGTGTGAAGCGGATAAATGTGTCGGTGTTTTGCAGCAAATGGAAGAAATAAGTGAATACGACATAACTGATTCAAAACATGCATAGTCAATACATTAAGAAAACCAAATACAAATGACAATTTTTTGAAGCAAACAGTACTTGAACAAACAAAGACAAAATACAAGGATGCAAAGTGATGGGATGGCATGACGAATGCCTTCTTCGAGAAATTGAACTTCCTGTCTTGACTTGATTGGTGCTTGAATTGGCTTGATCAGAGGTGGAGATTGTTCAGCTTGTCTTTGGCAACCCCTTCAATGACTGATGATCCTGCCTGTACATGTGGTAGCATGGTCTTGTTGAATATGATTAATCATTTGTCTACTTTTGGCTCGAGTAACGCATCCGTGTCGAGGAATCAACTTGATTTACTGGAGAAGGAAGGAAGTTGAAGTGCGATTCTGAGGTTGAAAATGCAATGCAAGATGTATAACAGATGCAATGCAATGCAATGACATGAGATGCAAGGCAAGATGCAAGATCCAGGATCGCAGGATCAAATAGCTTCAAACAGTTCTAAGGTTGGCCGGATGAACGGGTCAAGAACCACAACTAGGATCAAGAAAGCCCACGGGTAGGTTTCTAAGACGGGTAGGTGCCTAGAGTTATGGATACATTTTGAAAACATTATAACCAAGACGAAGAGACATCCGACTATAATATTCTAAAAATAATCTCGTCTAGGTGAGGTCTTCATTTCTTCCCCACGAGAAAGATTCCTCGGAGGTGCCCACTACACAACCATCGACACACGAGTTCTAAATAGGGTTCTCAGAATCCTAGATCGAGGTCGAAAATACTACTGTCAGGAAGTAATATGTTCGAGGGATCTCATCTGATTGGGGCGTTCGCATTAACTCACATAGAATTAACGCTACGAACCACCATGGGTAAATTGGGTTAATGGTCCTTGGTATCAACGACCCACCTCGAAAGTATTACCACCATGGCAAAGATTCACCACAACAATAATATCTCCAAGGGAATCTACTCCAAGCGGTGGTTTTCACTTCAACTCACGCGGAAGAGACCACGCAAGCCTACACTACACAGCCACCATCCTAATCCTAGGGGTTTTCTCGACTCGGGTGTAGAGCCATCTCACAAAGTCCCCCAATGTCAGAATAACCCAACAATGTTACAAAAGGTAACACAAATAAATAAGCAAACGAATAAACGAGAAGAAAATAAATAAACAAAGCTAAAGAGCTAGCGATTCGAATCAAGATAGGCTCGACTGTCTCTTGCATGGAGCACAGATTCCCCAGCAGAGTCGCCATCTGTCGTACCTCAAAAATTCATCGAAGGACACGACCCTCGCGCGAAAGGCGCAGAAAACGGTTCGACAGAGTTGCCACCGAACTTTATTTATCCCAAAAGAGGGAAAGGAAAATATCGATAAAACCTTTAAGGAGAGGGATAAGAACATGGTCGTCGCAACCACATTCTGGGTTCGGGAGTCGGTTACATGAGGGGAGGTACGCTCACCCCCTCATGTCTGTTGTACTCAACGGGAACCTCTTGATTCGAATCGCGATACTCGTTAGCTAAGTTTGTCTATTTTCTTCTCTAAAATAAATGCAAAATGGTAGGATAAAAGGGAAAAGATGCTAAGGGAAAATGGGGGTGGTTTAAGGATAGGGTGCTCGGCAAGATCATCGCGACCTCAGACCTACTTATGCTCATTTAGACGAGAATGAGAAATCAGAGCAATCGTAGTTCGACTACGGGGTTTGACGGAAGAAGATGGTAGTGTGGACACAAACGGGGGAAAAAGAAAAAGTGTGCTCGCCAAGATCATCGCAATCTTGTGCCTACGTATCTTTACTCGGACGAGAATAAAGAATCAGAGCAGTCGTAGTTCATGGTACGCCCTCGAAACAAAGGAGTTGGTTGATTTTTAAAAGAGGCGTCAATTGCTCACACACGAGTAAGAGAACTCGCACCCAAATAATTGAAGGAAGATCAAAGACTTGAACCCCCATTTTTCACCTTGAAAAGAGTTTCGATAGTTGTTAGTCGGTTTGAGGTTTGATTATGAAAATCCGCTTGACGTGGGATCAAGGGTTTATTGTATGCGCTTGGTTATTTTGAAAAGGGTTTGATTTGTTAAAAGAAGAGGCATCAATTGCTCACACACGAGTAATAAAACTCGCACCCAAACAATCGAAGGAAGATCAAAGACTTGAACCCCCATTTTTCACCTTAAAGAGTTGCGATAGTTGTTCGTTGTTTTTGAAGTTTGATTATGAAAATCCGCTTGACGTTGGATCAAGGGTTTATTTGCGAAAAGAGTTTGATTTGAAGATGACTCGACGACGAATCGAGGGTTTGGTTTGAAGAGAGGTTTGTTTGAAAATGCTCGACGACGAATCGAGGGTTTGCTTTGAAAATGGGTTTGTTTGAAAATGGCTCGACGACGAATCGAGAGTTTGGTTGAAAAGGGGTTTGTTTGAAAATGGCTCGACGACGAATTGAGTATTAGTTTGAAAATGGGTTGTCTATGCTAGTCCCTAGGGGTGCTCCTAGTAAACAAACCACAATCAAAGCAATAATAAATGCGTACATCGGAATGGGAGAGGGATACATGTAAAGTACAAGTGTTGACATGAAATCAAGGGGTCTCGTTGTAAGGTAGCCCAAGAGAAAGTCGTGTGTGTGCGAAGGTGTCCTAAACTAAACCTTGAACAAGTGTCGAGCAAGTGGATGATCATAATCAACAGTCCGTTCATGTTTATTTTTTATGGTTGCGATAGTTGTTAATTGTTTTCGATTAAGGGTGAGAGAATGAAATGAATATGAATATGATACAATATATACAACGATATAATCGATATAGAATTGACAAGGTATAATATCGACATAAAAATGAAAGTTGGTCTCGCCTTAATCTCGATTTAATCGATAAATCGATAATTGGATTTTTGAGTTTCATTGACCCAAAATTGATAAAATAATGGAAAAATAATGGAAATGAAATAAAATCGAAAATGACAATAAAAGAATAAAGGTCCCACCTTTATCAAGATTTAAAAAAAAAAATCGATAAATCATTGATATTTTGGTTTTCATTGACCAAAATGAATAAAAATGCTAAAAATGAAATAAAATCTAAATAAGGTGATAAATAAATTGAAATAAAAATAAATGAATGGTGAATACAAATGAATATAAATGAAAATAGAAATAAAAAAGAGTAGGCCTCATATAAATCAAGATTTGGATCTATTAGAGAAAATCAACAAATCAAGAGTTTTATCTTATCATTGGCCCTAAAATGAATTGAAATCAAAGAAAGATTAAAATAGTTGGACAAAGGATCTATAAGATATTTAGAATTAACAAGAAAACACAATAATAATATTAAAATTAAATAACGTAAAACTAAAAAAAAAGAAAATAAAAGAGAGAGGTGCGCTGGAATTTGGAAGGGGTGTGTATATAGAGGCGGAATCATGTGGGCCTTGATCCCATCATCCACCCCAAAATCATACGAACAGAATAAGACAAGGGGAGGGTTAGAAAACTAAAAAAAAAAGAGAAAATTAATGGTTGTAAGGCCCAATAACCCAACCTATGGTTCAAATAATCATGGTTGAACAAGTCAACCCAAATCACCAATGGTTTCTTCACATAATAAAAAAACTCAGTAAAAAAAAGAACGACATGAAACGGACGCCACCCGACCCAACCTTCCGATTCCTCACTCGCGATTCCCTCTCTAAGTTTGTTCAAGCTCGATTTCTAGGTTTGTTCTTGGGTTTTCATTCTTTTGCTTCGATTTCTCTCTTCATCTCTCTATTCCGGTTTCGGTTCTGTTTCTCGAATCCCTCTCTCTGCGTGTGGTGTGAAAAATGATGATGAAGGAATCACGGTGGAGGGTAGAGGTTTTGTTGCGGTTTCGGATCTAACTCTCTGGTTCGGTTTGTGGGTTTGATTTGAATGGATTATGAATGGTGGTGATTTGGAATGGTTTAGGGTGGTCGGGTTGAAGGTGTTTGATGAGAAAATAAGGAGGGTTTTATGGTGGATTGAAGGGTGATAACGAGTTGTAAGGAGGTTGAAAATTTTCAGAGTGAGATTGAAGCCAGGTTAATGGTTGGAGCGGAGGGTTTTAATGGTTGAAGGTCTGGGGTTGAAGACGGTTTATGCAGGTTGAAGAAGGTTGTTTGGTTCGAGCGAGGTTTTGTTGTTGTGGCTGATGGCGGTGAGACGTGTTTGAGTGGCCGGTGACTGGTGTTCTTGAGTGTGGAAAATGGATACGAGGATGGTTTGAAGGGGGGAGGTTCTAAAGCAAGGTGGCGAAGGTTGATGTGAGGTGAAGAAGGGTGATTAAGGTTGCAATAAGAAGAGGGTAACATATTGTTGTTTGATGAATCGATGTCGAGGGAAGGTGAGTTTTTTTTTTCAGAAGTTTTTTATGCTTTCAGAATCGTTCCCCTTTTCCACAAACCTCTCCTCCTTTTAAAATCGAATTTCAAAACCAACTTTGTCTTGTTGTTGTTGTTGTTGTTAAGTCCCTTTCCAAGTTCAGACTTCTGGTATTGTCGGTGGCGTGTCACTTTCATTTACAGGTTATATTGCTGTGTGGTTAATGATGCAGTGCTTTTTTTCTTGTCTTTACTCTGCAGGTCGTACGGTTTGGTTGTGGTAAACATAGTGGTTGTCTGGCGTGGGAGATGGCGTGAGTGGTGAGAAACAAAAGCATTTGGAAATAAAAAAAATCTTCATGGGCCATGTGAATCAAATAAAGCTTTTTGGTTGTGATATTTTCCTTTTTTGAGTAATGGGCTTTGAAATAAATTGTGACATTGGAGCTTTTTGAATAATTTGAATGAATTGGTACAATGGACTCTAAATGGTCTTATGTAGAAAGAAAAAAAATGGTCTAATAGAAAAGGTAAAGGACTTTTTTAGAATGAATTTGAAAAAGGCATAGAAATTTAAATTAAAAAAGAATATGAACTAAAAAAAATGGAATTGGATGAATAAAAGTGGTTTTGAAAGAAATGGATTTAAGAAGAAAAATGGGTTTAAGAAAATGATATTGGATATGTATTTAGAAAAGTGGATAAGAATGGATAATGATCTTGAATTTAAATGGATTTTGAATAAAAATAAATTATGGAAAGTGGCTTATGGATAATTTGGACATGAAAATGGATATGTGAATTAGATAACTGGAAACGGTTTTAAAAAAAGGACTAGATTAAAAATGGATATTGGATAGAAAAGGTGAATGGTTTTTTTTTTGTGAATTTGTTTGAAATGGATAAGGATTTAAGGAAAAGAAGAAATGGATAAAACGGTGGGTAATAATGGATAATGAATAATGAAAACTTGAGCATAGGCTACAAGGAAACAACGTATTTTTTTGGATTTTCTAAATATGGTCAACAGGTGGATGTACAGATGGAAATTATACAGGTAGGACAAATTTGGGGTATGACACATCCTAAAACCAAACCCTAAAACAATAATCCTAAATTCTAAACATCAACAGCATCCAGAAGAAGAGTAAAAAGAAGAGAGCAGGAGAACATACCATCTTCGACGCCGTAGGAGTTTGTGCCTGATGTTGCTTCCGTTAGATATCCTTTAAGCTTCTTTCCTCCATTCACTTGTAACAGTATTGGTTAAGATTTATGAGATGAGAGGGTTGTGTTAGGGTTTTCTTTAGAGAGAAACGGCAGTTATGATCTGGGCAACAGATAGTTTCGTTTATATATTAAAAAATATTACTTTTCGTTACGGTTTAAAACTATAACCGTAATTATATTTTATATTTTAAAATAAGAGCAAATTATATCACGCTGGTTACCCATAATAACCGTAGTGATATCCCTTATTTAAAAATAAATAAAAAAGAAAGGAGTGCCTTAAAGTTAAATGAAAAAAAAATTGCCACAACTGAGGTTTGAACCCATGAAAGATTGATTCTATCATATTGGTGATACTTACAACCGTTATTATACCCTATAAAATTTTAATTAAAAAGTATAACATAAAGTTAGCGCCTGAGTTTAGAGATATCACCACGGTTTTTGAAAGAACCGTGGTGACTTGGGCATTTTTGTTTGCGCGTTTTGTAGTAGTGAATATACTCTAAAGGCACACTTGATCAGGGTTAACCAGCCATTGGATTTCGTCGAATGATAGAGCGTACGTGATACTATGACATTTGTCTCTTAAGAGAGTTATCTCGCATAAAGTTCTTAGGCCATTAAACATTAGACCCAGACTATAAAATCGAAGGAGCAGTTCAAACTTAAGTAAACAATATTAAAAATCATAAACCTCGCACTCATGGTAATTATTAACATGACTATCAAAGTATTTATGGGTACATATTCATCTTCGAGAACATGTACGTAGTATGAAAGAACTAACTCCAATTTTGATCCTACAAAGTCCATCTTCCATAACTTGTAACCTTTCACACCTTTAGGATACCCAATAAAGACATTCCTCATAACCATAGCAACAAGTTTGTCTTGTTTGAAATGCGCAACCACTAAAGTTGTGATAACCTTCAAATTAGAGTAGTATATTAGTTTCTACTTCAAACCTCCATTGGTATCTTAAAGTCAATTTTCATGGATGAAATTTCTTGATCAAGAAATATTTTGTCGTACCATCTTCACGCCATAAATTATTTGTTAACCCAGCTCCTAGAAAAATGCATAATACCCTATCCAAAAAGGTCATTTTCTTACATTCAAACACGATTTTATGTGTATTTATACCTTTTTTTCCATGCAAAACGCATTAAACTGCTTTAAAACCAACTCTAGATCGTTCAGTTATTTAAACGTTGCCCCATTAAATGATTAGCACACAGTTAAAATTCTAAACGATAATGAGAGTAGTAATCCTCTCATATTCACTATCTCCGATGACAATCTCTCAAATCTTACAAAGTATACCGTTCTTATTATTCTTGATTAATCAATAATATTATAATATGCTATAATTTGTATCTATTGATCAAATTTAAATCGAAAGCAGATCCCCTCCTGTTTTTTTCTTGCTACCACCTCTTATGTGCAGGACCGTCTTTTGAGGGCGGGCTATGACACAGAACCCACAATTTTTGACAATTAATTGTTGCTAAATAGAGCTTCAAAATTATTGTCACAACTAAATTATAATTTAATAGAACTTCTAATTATTTTATCATGGTTAAATTGCAACTAACTTACGTAGAACTTTGAAAAAAAAAAAACTTGAGATGACCTGTGTATATTGGTAGAGAGGAAGACCTTTGTTCCTGAGGAAGAAATATTTTACTAAAGCTAAATGGATATGGTGCAAGTATATAGAAAGCCGTTAGCTACCATAGAAAAAGGTAATACTAATTACTATTTGGAAGTTTGTGGTTGGTTTTCTGTTGGGTTTTCTTGTAGTGCTAATATATATATATATATATATATATATATATATATATATATTTGGAAATGCTAACATACACTCAAAATTGATAGTCCCACACAAAAATATACTAAATCTATTTTTTTTCTATTTTTTTTTCATCTTTTTAATGTGGGTCTCATTCAAAATAGGTGGACACCATACAAAAATACACTAATATATATATATATATATATATATATATATATATATATATATATATATATATAAAATAAAAAGCTTGATGTGAAGCCTCGTGAAGCACAACCATGTTCTTGAATTATCTTTGGACAAAATTTGTGCGCCTTTGTTTGCTCATAAAAAAATAGCCATGGAATTAATATATGATTCACAATTGCGGTGCGATGTTTAATCACGTGTCTGTCTGCATCGTTATAGTATCAAACGATTGCTATCATGTGTTCATTCAAATCTTTTCAATAAAAAAAATTAGAATTTCAAAATTTTATATCTCAATAAATAAGTTTTTTTAACTTATTTAAAATCACAGTCTTTAAATTAAATTAAATTAAATAATTAATTAAGTAAAATTTTTAATTACAATTAAATAAAAATATTAACCATTAAATTATATTCAATTTAAAAATTATAATTTAAAGTAAATTCCTCTTTTTAAATATGATAGACAATCTTATTTTTAAATTTTCTGAGCCATATATATATATATATATATATATATTTGGTAATAGGATGACCAAAGGCCCAGAAAAAGAAAAAACTACAAGGGAACCTCTCTACGGAAATATCCCCCAACATGTCTTCAACTAAAATTTGCTCAATAAAATTAGGAGCCACTATATAACTATGTAAATTACAACTTAGTCCACATCCGGCTTTTACAAGAGCATCCGCACATTGGTTGAACTCTCTAGACGTGTGAACCACATTGGCCTCCTCAAACCTACTAAAAAAGGTTACCAATTTTCTTAAGCATTTCCATACCTTCACTTCTTTTGGATCTCCCTTGGTTAATATCCATGACTATTTCAGAAGAATCCATATTAACTTCTATTTTTCTGAATTCCAGATCAAGAGTGAACATCAGGTCTTCTAGTAAACCCCACAACTCTGCCATATAGCTATTGCAGATTCCCACATTCTTGGCAAAATCTCCTAACCAGAAACCCTCCTCATCTCTGACACACTACTAAAAAATTCGCGTTTAGTGACCGAATTAGAGACCGAAAAAGCCTAAAAATCGGTCACTAAAACGTTTAGCGACCAATAACGCAACTAACAAATTTCAGTTGGAAAAGTACTAGTCGCTAACCTTTAGAGACGAATTTAGTGACCGAAATTAGTGACCGATTTTACCGACTGAAATTAGTGACCGATTTTAGTGACCGATTTTAAAATAAAATAATTTTTTTGTCTCTAGTAGGAATCGAACCAATGCACTTTCCTTTGTGAGGCTTTCGGGTGTCCACTAAGCCATTTGGTTTTTATTGTATAATTTACATTTGAAATGTATAAAATATTAATGAAATAGAACTTTCAAATATTATTTAAAAAGATTTCATTAAAATTATATTTTATCTAAATTAATAAATTTGTATGAGTTTATTATTTATATAAATATATGTTTTATTTATTAAAACAATAAAAGTGTAAAATTTTGATTAAAAAATTAAAAAAATGAATAAAAGGTGAAAATTGAGAGGGAAGTAACTTAATAATGAAAAAAAACAAAAAAATTATTAGTGACCGAAATTTCGGTCACTGAATTTTTTTATGAATTAATTTATATAAAAATGATTATTTGAGTGTAATACCCCGTAAATTTATAAACGCTCTGGTTAATATTATTATGATCAACTGGGTTCCGGAGTACTCTGAGTAATTATTTGATAAAATAATTGGAGTAAACTGACGAACTCAGAGTCGATTAAATTAATAGTATTTAACGTTGAGTTTTTATAATTTGATGTATTTGAGCTAATTTTGGACATTTAGTAGTGTTACTAAAAATGATAGTTTCTATACTATCTATTTTCTTTTCTTTTTCCTTGGAAAACCAAACAAAGCTAAAAGAGAAAGATAGAAAGAAAGAAAAGGAAAAAGGGAAGGAAGGAAAGGAAAAGAAAGAGGAAGAAGAGAAATTTTCCAAAAGCTCAAGAATCATCATCAATTCATCTGTTCTTCGTCTAATCGTCTCAGTATCAACCTCCTCGTCTAGTAATCCAGGTGGGTTCTAGTTAGACTCCTTAGAGTAGGGTTTTGTTGAGTTTAGAGTTAGGTTGAAATTGTGGAAATTGAATCTTTTTGCACAAAATTCGTGAATCTAACTGATAAATGAAATGTTTGATTATATGTTATACTGGTTGTGATGTTATAACATGTTTTGATGCATTTCAATTGATGAAAATGGGATTTGGGGTTGATTTTGGATCAACCCGTAGCAGGAAAATTCTGCAGGAACTTCTGCATTTTTTCTCTGCCCATACGCGTATGGAGCTTGTCAATACGCGTATGGGGCTTGTCAATACGCGTACGGCAAGGGCAATACGCGTATGGATGGCCGGGGATTTTGGGCAATACGCGTATCACGTGGGGAAATACGCGTATGGCTGGGCGAGAATTTGGGCAATACGCGTACGGAGAATGCCAATACGCGTACGGCCAGGAGAGTTACAGAATCCTGCTGTTGTGATTTATTTTTCCGATCGATTGTTTACAATGCCGTAACTTTTTGTACGTAACTCGGATTGGAACAATTTTGATATCGTTGGAAAGATAATAAAATGTACTTTCTTATTATAAGGGTTTTAAGATCGTCGGCCGATTTAATTAAGTCGGGATTTCTGAAATTGTGTCGTTTTATCGACTTTTATCTGTTAATTGTGTGTAATTATTATTGACAATATATGCATGTTAAAATATGGACTAGGCAGGGTGAGGATTATTACCAAACCAGTGTTGGAATGTGGAGTCTTACGTGTGGCAACGCTCGTGCATGAGAGGCCGAGGCGTGTGCATTCTGTTTATCAATAACCACAGAGTTGTGTTAGTGCGTTTCATGGGTCTCGAGCTCCTCTGAAACAGATGCACCACTACTTGGCAGGTTTGAGTCCCATGTTAGTACGATTGGAGCCTACGGGTAAAGAGACTTGAGACGGCGTACGGTCCGTGAGAAGTGACGGATCACGGTGTACGGCCCGTGATCCCGAATCCAATCGTATGCCAAGTAGCTACAAGGATCCATGACTCGGATCGCCTTCTAGACGTAGAAGGGTACGGGAAAAGGGGATACCTTGGTATTGGTTATTGATATGTGAGTTCTTGAGTGTACGGACTCAGAACGTACTTCGGCACTTTGTGAATCCTTGAGTTTACAGGCTCAAGAGGTACTTCGGTACTAGTGTGAGTTTACAGGCTCACCGTGGCGGTTACTTGTGTGTGTGTACTCATGGTCTTTCCCCTTTCCTCTTGGACATGAGTTAGGATTTTGTTAGAACCTTGTAAAGCCGAGAGGACTTTAAGATAGGGAACTCACTGAGATTTGATGTATCTCACCCCACTGTTGTTGTTTACATCACAGGTTCTGCAGGTTTGGCGAAGGGTAAGGACAAGGTTACTTGACTTTCCTTACGGATCGTGGTTTTGTGATGGCATGGCTTCCGCTATGGCGTTATGTTTTGAGATCATTGTATTGGTCTAGTTCTTAGTTTTATCATTTTGGAACATCTTGTATATGTAATGCCTTAGACTTTTAGTTCTTTTGTATTAGAGGCATTTATATATATAATGTGTTAACTAGGAACTTATTATGTTTCAGTACCAAAAGTGAAACTCATGTATAATATATGATTTGAGGCATGTATTGTATATGGTCTTTACAGTTGGTATCAGAGCAGGTCGTATCCTCGACCTAGCCATGAAATAGAATAAGTGTTTCTTTCCGTTTCATATGCGGCGTGTCGCCATGGGTCTTGTCTGTTATATTTATGGTATTGAGTCTGATCAACTTAATCCTATTGATATGGAATTCAGGAACATGGCTGATAGACGCAGAAACAACCGTGGAAGACCAAGAACTACTCCAGCTGGGACAGTTCCACAAGGTGATGAAGGGAATGCCCCGTTGTACCAATTTATGCAACAGATGCAGCAACAGCAGAATCAGTTCATGCAAGGAATGATGCAACAAATGGCTGATGGTCTGCATCCTCCAGTGGTTGTTCCGGAAGTTACGGGAGGAACCTACAGGGAATTTGTTCGAATGAATCCTCCGGAGTTTCAAGGAGGGCTAGATCCGGTGAAGGCACACGAGTGGATAACAGGTATGGAAAGGATTTTTCTGATAGTTCATTGCAGTGAGGAGAATAAAGTGGTCTTTGCTTCTCACTGGTTGAAGGGTCCTGCCATGAGGTGGTGGGAGAGCGCTTCAGCCTTGATGACAACTCAGGAAGTGCCGAAAGTGTGGGAACAGTTTAAGGTAATCTTTATGGAGAAATATTTTCCGAGTTCTTTAAGGTCTCAAAAGGAGTTTGAGTTCCAACAGTTGAGACAGGGAAATTTATTAGTGGCTTCTTATGCGGAACAATTTGAGATCATGGCTGACTATTCTAGACAGGCCATGTATGCTCCTGACGAGAGGTGGAAGATAGATCAGTTTCTGTTTGGGTTAAGGGCTGAGATTTCACACAGCGTGTCCCAACGGGAATTTGCTACTTATGCTGAAATGTTAAGACAATGTTATGTGGCGGAAAATAGCTTGAAAAAGATACAAATGGAGGTGGATTCGAACAGGGTAACTCAAGGTGACCGTGGAAGGTCGAATCAACAGTTTAGGCACAGGCAACAGTCTTCCAAAGGGAAGCAAGTACAGGGCTCTAGAACTAGTGCGCCTCCAGTATGTCGCACTTGTGGGAGGAGTCATTTTGGTAGGTGCAAATCGGAAGAAGTACGGTGTTATCAGTGTAACAAGATGGGTCATTGGGCGAGGGATTGTCCTCAGGGTAGAAATCAGACACAAGGGAAGACTACTGGTCGAGTATATACTCTGGATGCAAGGAAAGCAAAGGGTGATAATTCCTTGATTGCGGGTACGTGTTTTGTTAATGGTCAACCTTGTTTTGTTTTATTTGACTGTGGGGCTACACATTCTTTTGTGTCTTTAAGATGTGTGAAGCGACTTGGGTTGCAAACTATTCCTTTGTTTCCTCCTATGGTGGTTACTACTGCCATGGATGAAATGGTTGAAACACCACTGATGTGTGAAAATTGTGTGTTGTCGGTGAACGAAAGAGTCTTCCAGATTGATCTTATTTGTCTGCCGCTTAAGAAAGTGGATGTTGTTCTGGGAATGGACTGGCTTTCAGCTAATTCGGTTTTTATCGGTTGTGAGGAGAAGCTAATTATTATTCCATCTGCTGAGGCTACTCCGAAAGATGTATTATCAACGATTTTAGAAGGTACGGTGGGAATGGTAAATTTCTTGTTTGAGAAAGAGAAATCTGTTTTATTGGTTCTTACTAAGGAAGGAAGTAGTGAACAGCAAGTTCTGAGTATTCCAGTTGTATGTGAATTTCCTGAAGTGTTTCCAGAGGATGTTTCTTCTCTTCCTCCGGAGAGAGAAGTTGAGTTCTCTATTGACCTGATACCGGGAACGGCTCCTATATCCGTTTCTCCGTATCGGATGGCACCGCTTGAATTAAGAGAATTAAAGGACCAATTGAAGGACTTGATGTCCAAGCATTTCGTTAGGCCTAGTGTTTCGCCGTGGGGAGCTCCAGTGTTACTGGTAAAGAAGAAAGATGGGGGAATGCGTTTGTGCATTGATTATCGTAAGTTGAATAAAGTTACCATTAAGAACAAGTATCCCTTACCAAGGATAGACGACTTATTAGATCAATTGAAAGGAGCCTGTGTGTTCTCGAAGATTGATTTACGGTCGGGTTATCATCAGATTCGAGTGAAGAGTTCCGATGTGCCAAAGACTGCATTTAGGACACGTTACGGTCATTACGAATTCTTAGTGATGCCTTTCGGTGTGACTAATGCTCCAGCTGTTTTCATGGATTACATGAATCGAATATTTCAGGCTTACTTGGACCAATTTGTGGTAATCTTTATTGACGACATTCTTATTTATTCTCGTACTCCACAAGAGCACGGAGAACATCTGAGGGTTGTCTTATCGGTCTTGCAAGAGAAGCAATTGTTTGCTAAGTTGAGCAAGTGTGAGTTTTGGATGTCGGAAGTTAATTTTCTTGGACATGTTATATCTGGAGGTGGTGTGGCAGTGGATCCATCGAAAGTAGAAGCAGTAATTAATTGGGAGAGACCGAGAAATGTTTCAGAAGTCAGAAGTTTCTTGGGATTGGCCGGTTACTATAGAAGGTTTATCAAGGGCTTTTCTCAATTGGCCTTACCAATGACGAAACTTACTCGGAAGGATGTTACGTTTGAATGGGATTCAGGTTGCGAACAAAGTTTTATGCATTTGAAGGAAAGTTTGACGAGTGCTCCAGTATTAATTATTCCTGATCCTAACAACTCTTATGAAGTATTCTGTGATGCTTCTAAGAGGGGATTAGGGGGTGTTCTGATGCAAGGTGGTCAAGTGGTAGCTTATGCTTCTCGACAGTTAAAAGTTCATGAGAAGAATTATCCAACTCATGATTTGGAACTAGCTGCAGTGGTTTTTGCACTGAAGGTGTGGCGTCATTATTTATATGGTGTACGTTTTGAAATGTTCAGTGACCACAAAAGTTTGAAGTATTTGTTTGATCAAAAGGAGTTGAATATGCGACAAAGAAGGTGGATGGAGTACTTAAAGGATTATGACTTAGAATTGAAGTATCATCCAGGAAAGGCGAATAAAGTAGCGGATGCTTTAAGTCGGAAAATGGTTCATAGTGCGGAATTGATGATTTTGGAGTATTCATTGTTGGAAAAGTTTAGAGATCTTAATCTCCAGTTTGTGTGGACTCCGAATGGTGTGATTATGGGAAATTTGAATGTCAATTCTACCTTGAGAGTTGAGATTCAACAGGCACAATTGTTAGAAGAAGAGTTACAAGAATTGTTACTTCAGCCGGGTTTTACACGAGCGACAGATGGGATTGTTCTGTTTAATCAAAGGATTTGTGTTCCGAGGGATGAGGCATTGAAAAGGAAGATCTTAGACGAAGCTCATAAAGGTACTTTTACGATACATCCTGGTTCTTCAAAGATGTATCAGGATTTAAAGA